>VDFB02270651.1:526062073-526461764 GCA_007258455.2 Sequoia sempervirens | reverse complement strand
TGCATATGGTTGAGAGTGTATGAGAAGTTAATGCATGTGGTAAGAAAGTCAAATAAATGGAGTTATTGAAGGAATATTCCCAAAGCATATTCCTTTGTGAGGGAAAATAAGGTAATTAGTTAATTAAAAGATTATTTTCATGTGCAAGTTGGTTGGTTAATCAGGGGTTGAGTTTGACCAAGGTTGAGTCAAAATCTAGAGGATGGGTAATGATGATTCTGAGTTAATTAATTCATAATTTACTAACTTGAGGGAATTAGGGGATTTGACCTCACCCACATCCTCTTACACTCTCAACCATATGCATTCATTCCTCTTGCATCCTCTTTACTCACACATTTCCCAAAATGTGCTCCAACTTCATCCATTAGCCTTGTGACGAGTGTCACATTCTCATTCGCTCTCCTTTAGTCCCACATTCCTCCAATCTCTTCATTCTTCAACTCTTGAACCCTATTTATAAAGGGCTTCTCTATGAAGAAATCATCCATAATCATATCCACAATCTCAAGTATTTTCACCATAGGCACACTCATATCCATCCTCCAATTGCTATCATTATCTTTGAGGGAAATTGGACATTCATCTTTGCATCTTCATCACATTGGAAGCTTATCAAGGGAATGGGAAAGGGCATCCTTTCCACATCAAAGGAGCACTACTCCCACTATGGGATAGGGTTTGACGTGCTTCATATGCTTTCATTTAGTTATTTTGGTTATTTTTATCTTGTTTGCATAGGTAGCATGATCAAGTATTTCATAGGATTACTCTATTTGCCTTATTTAGATTGACTAATGCTAACATTTTTCATGGTTTGAGCAGGATTGTAGGTTAGTACTCACATTGATAAACCTAATTTTTCAGCCAATTGAAGGAGATTATGAACAACTATTTTATATAGCACAAAAGATGCCATGGAAACAATGACAAGGTATGCCACAAGACTCCCTCAACTTTAATTCATCCTTTCCTATTGGGAATCAATAATTTTTTGCTTGGAACTCTTAGCCCTGGCTAGTAAACTAAACCCAGTGGAAAAAACCTCAAGAATGGCCACAACCTCAGCAGAATTGGAACCAACAACATCCAAATCCTTGCCACAACAAAATTTCCAAGGTTACAATTATAATCCACAATGGCCAACACAGTAGAATCAATGGCAGCCTCAGTGGCAAAAAGGTCAGCAATGGAAGCAACAAAACATGAACTATCAAAAACCTATGCTCCATCCTCCACCACAACAACAAGCTATTATTTCTCCATCAAATCCTACATCCCAACCACTTGAGAAACCACAAATACCTGCACCTAACCCTAACACTAAGTCTGTTCAACAAGCTCATACTAACTAAGCTATGTAATACCCCACTTATGGGGTAGAGGTGAGTGATGTCCACCTAAGATTCAAAAAACAACTTATTGGACCTTCATCCCCTCAAATTACAGAGATGGAGGATGAGGAAACTGCAGTTGAAGCATCAGACACGACACTTTTGAAACCTGAGTCAAATCAGGTACACCAAACTAACTCAAGTCCAAAGCCACCTTTTCTTGAATGCCTAGCTATTCAAAAATATCACAAACAAGTTGAGACAAACCTCTTAGGTCAATTAAAGGATGTGAGTATCAAGATTCCACTTATCTAAGATATTAAAGACATCCCTATTTATATTAAAACTATAAGGGATCTATGTCTTAAGAAACCAGAAAGAAAAAGGAAGGATCCTAAGACAATCCATGTATTGGGAAACCGTGCAGATATAATGTTAGGGAATATTACTTCCCCTAAGTAAAAAAATCCTAGTAGTCCAGTAGTGGACGTCAAGATTAAAGGAACCCTCATTAAGAATACTTTGATAGACTTGGGGGTAGCAATCAATTTTATAACAAAAGAAACAATGTAATTACTTCAATTAGCCAACCTTAGGCCTACACAAACTATTTTATAGCTAGCTGATAGATCAACAATAAACCCTGAAGGAATCATTGAAGACTTGGTTATTACATTGGATTCAAGGAAATATCCTATTGATTTTATAGTTTTACAACCAAAGGTTAATCTTGCAGGCTACCCACTCATCCTAGGAAGACCCTAGTTAGCTACAGTCGATGCATTTATAGGTTATAGATCTAACAATATGATAATATCCAATGGGACAGTCACCAAGAAATTGGTTCTCTATCCTCCAACCAAACCTTATGTTGACCTTGAGAAAAAAATTTGGCCCACTTTGGATGAGGAAGATAATTATTCTTTGCAGACATTGATGATCATAAAATGCAACCCTTTATTGGATGACTAGGATGAAGATGAGCTCATTGCTCACATAATCCAGAATGACTACGATAGGATCCCATAGCAACAAGACTTACTCATATGCCTAGAAGACCCCTTGCAAAGTATTATACCTACCAATTCCATAGAAGAAATATTTCAAATATTTCATTCCTTACTACCTCAACAGTGTGTACCTAGCATACCGAGTCTTGACCTCTCATCTATCCAAGAATCATCTAAGGAATTGGAAATCATTCTAGGAAAAATGTTAAACATAAACAATGCCTTGACTGAAGAATGGAAAAATTCTCTGCACACAGTGTTGCAAGCACACTAAGCAACATATGCATGGGATTACCATGACATGAAAGGAATAGATCTTGACTTATGTATGCACAAGATTTATATCAATGATGGTTATAGGCCCATTAGGAAACCTCAAAGACAAATGAATCCTGGCTTGAGAGACATAGTGAAAGTTGAACTTCAAAAACTCCTTGATGTGGGTTTTATTTATCCTAATCAGACAGTGAATGGGTCTCACCTTTGGTAATTTTTCCTAATTTTGTGTAGACAAGGAACTAAATACATCAACTAGGAAGGGCCACTTTCCTTTTCCCTTCATAGATCAAGTGCTTGACTCTTTAGCTAAGAAAAAGTACGTTTCATTTCTTAATAGTTTCAATGGTTACAACTAAATTAAAATTACTCTAGATGATCAGGACAAAACTACATTCACATGTCCCTGGGGTACTTATGCTTTTTTTTTTATGCCCTTTGGCTTATGCAATGCTCTAGCTACCTTTCAAAGGGTAGTCCTCAACATTTCTTTTGATTATGCTCATGACTGTATGGAAATATATATGGATTATTTCACTACATATGGTGAGACTTACGAGGAAGCCCTCAATAATCTAGAAAATGTATTGAAAATATGTAAAGAGCACAACCTGTCACTCAAAAATGAAAAGTGCTTCATGATGATGACACAAGGGATTATATTAGGGAACTTTATATCCAGTGCAAAGATTCAAGTTGATCCACACAAAATAGAAATTATATCTACATTACATGTTCCACAAAAGCAAAGAGATATCAAAAATTTTGTTGGTCATGTAGTCTACTACAGGAGGTTTATTAAAGACTTCAGTAAAATTGTTGCATGACTATTTTTTTTGTTGAGTAAGAACATTGAATTTGAATGGATATCAGAGTACCAACACTCATTTGAAGAGAAGAAGAAATCCTTGACTCAAGCACATGTTTTGAGGGGACCCAATTGGACTCTACCCTTTCATATACATATTGATGCTCCATATTTTGCTATTGGAGCAGTTTTAGGTCAGAAAGAGGGTAACAAAGAGTATGCAATTTACTAGATCAACAAAAATATTCAAGGAGTAGAGCTGAACTATATTGTCACATAAAAGGAGATGCATACAGTAGTGTATGTTATTAATAAATTCGGGCATTGCATTACCAGTTATTTAGTATTTTTCCACACAAATCACACTGCTATTAGATATCTTATGAACAAACCTGTAGTAGGAGGCAGAATGGTCAGATGGCTACTCCTTCAAGAATTTTATATTACTATAGTGGACAAACTTGTTAAAGCTAATGTAGTGGCAAATTTTCTATAAATACTACCAATACAATTAGCTGAAGGAGTGGTGGATGATTCATTTTCAGATGATTACTAATATTCTCTAAATGTACATATTTCATGGTATGCTGATATTTCCAATTATCTTGTAATAGGACAAATTTCACCACATTTTTCTCCGAGGGAAAAGAGACAGTTGGTACATAAATTTTTTACACAATCCTGGGTATTCGGTTATCTGCTTTACACTAACCCTGACAACATCATTTGAAGATGCATAAGGGAAGATGAAATATTTGATATTATGAAAGCATGTCATGATGAGCCATGTGGAGGTCAATTTGCAACAAAAAGAATAACATTTAAGATCCTAACAATTGGCTATTATTGGCCAACTTTGCACAAATATTCTATTAAATACACAAGGAGTTGTGATAGGTGTCAAAGAATGGGTAAACCAACTAGGAGTGATGAAATTTCATTGCATCCTCAGTTGAAATTAGCTCCTTTTAATAAATGGGGTCTAGACTTTATTGGACCAATCTCACCTAATTTCAACAAGGAATATATTCTTGTTTTCACTTTTTACTTGACTAAGTGGGTAGAAGTAAAGGCCTTACAATTAGCTAGAGATGGCAATGTCGCTAAATTCTTGTATGAGGATATATTTAATAGGTATGGAGTACCTAGAGAAATAGTCACTAATCAAGGTGCACAGTTACTTTTGACCTAATTACTAAACTGGTTGAAGAATACTAAATTAGACACAAGAATTCAACACCTTACCATCCTCAAGCTAATGGTCAGGCTAAAGTCATTAATTTAGGGAAATTGAAAGTATTCTCACCAAGAAAGTGCAACTACATAGGAAAGATTGGGTTGCAAGGTTACCGGAAGTAGTATGGGCATATAGAACAACCTAGAAAACAACCACTAGTTTTACACCTTATGAGTTAGTATATGGTAAGACAACAGTCCCTCCTATTGAGTTTGAATATAAAACACTAAGGACAGTAGCCTAAATAGGAATGGACTTGACCAAAGCACAAAAGGAAAGGATACATACTTTAAATAGATTGGATGAAATAAGGATGGAAGCAATCCATCACATTGAGGTAGTACAACAACAAAGGATGAAGTGGCATGCTAAATACATTAAATAAAAGGAGTTCACCATAAGGGACTAGGAACTATTATATGATTCAAGGTATAAAGACTTCAAAGGGAAAATCCAATCTAGGTGGTTGGGCTGCTATAAAATCAGTCAAGTTTATCCTAATGGAGCAGTCAAACTACATACAATAGATGCGGTCAGGTTTTCACTTCTTGTAAACAGCCACATATTGAAGTTATGTAAGAAGCCATTACATAAAGATGATTTCATATTCTCCTTGTTTCAACAATATGGTACTCGTAGTGAACCAAATATAGAATTTGACACACAAAGTGATATTTCAACAAAACATGACATATCAACTACTTCAAGTGGCCCGATGATTGAGCTACACAACTCAATCCCTGAGATCAATCGAGATTAATTTCTCATTTTATCGCACAAGCACACACTGCATGTTATGATGATGTTCAAATTTTCTCTAGAGGGACCTATTTTTAAACATTCATAGAGGGTCCTGATGTTGTAGGAACTTGTAGCTTAATAGTTGTCAACATTCAAAATGGGCCCTGACACTACAAGTACTATAGTATGATCTGGCAGCAAAAGAGAAAAATTCAAATTAATAAGTGACATATTCATTGCAAGTTCATACGCATTCATTTCAAAATACCCACATGTAATATCCATCCTTTCATAATAAATACCCATAGCATGATTCTTTTGCTACCAATTCACATTTCAAATATTTGAGTTGTCACATCGCTAGCTCATATTTGTAATAACCATCCCATCAATTGTACCTATGACCCCACAATTCATTAGCTTACAGTTATTTCCCGTCACATAGAATCAAAAACTAGATACATTCTTTTCAGTTTACATGTGTGACGCATAGTTATCTCTTTCAGACAATACTTCAGGTACACTATCATGATTAATGTAGTCTTCTCTAGACTTTCATTATGTCTTTCATATTAGTTAATGCATGCAAACTACTCATATAATTAATTTCCATCATTTCATATTTTAACCACCTTCCAATCATAAACGTGAAGTGAGGTCACTATTAGGGATCCAAATCTGCACCCTAATGCCAAGCTTTGAATGAACTCAGCATATTTGGATGTAGCATGGGACTGTTTTTAGGTTGTGGGTATCCTATTCGAAAGAAGACCTCCAGTGATAAAGGTTGGCTTCCCCTTTTGATGTCACCTAACTATTAATATTTGAGGTAAAGGGTAAGAATTGCATGAAAATAAACCTATTAATGAAAATACCTAAGGTGATGCACCAAAACAACCTAGACCTCTGAAAAACCTATCACATTCAAATTAATATCATAAAACTTGATTCACACAACTCACTTTCCAATGCAGTTTACATAAATAATTTATAAGGAGGTCTATAAACAATGCTTTTAAAAGGAAATTAGGGGTTTCACAACTAACGACACTACTAAACAACACAACTTATAACCTATAAACATACATCTCTGCTAAACAGATGCCTAAACATGAGACAAGTTTGCAAGGAAGGATATATTTTCACAAGAAAAATTGATCAATCATTAACAACATACATAATAAAACATGAAATGAGAAGGTAAAAATGCTCTACTTTATTAATTCAAAGTACTTACTGCATCATAAGTCCACATGAGTTACAATACAGCTCCATGAAAAATAGCTCCAAGAAACAAAGCTATCCTGCTGCTGGAAAGACACAACTCCCTCAAAATGTTCAAAATGAACATACTTAAGAAAAAAACCCACCAAAAACCCATCACACATGTCCATCTAGAAGGTTTTGGTCAATGCAACCATGAGGCCAAAAAAGAACCTTCTAAAATCACTCTAAAAAGTCCTCCAAATAGTCCAAGGTCAAGCAAAGACCATAGTCATGCCAAAAGTATGACAAAACAACCTCTAAAATAGCACATGTTCTTCTAAAATAGTCAAATACCTCACCCCCACACTCTCTTCATGCTTGCAGTTTAATCATTTTGTCTCCCAGCTTTGACTCATGCAATATGTGTGTTTTGAAAACAAAAGACCATCAATATGATTTACATTTCATTCGCAAGTGAAAATGTCAAAGTGATTATCAAAATCACTTAAATGATATTTCAATGTTTTTGAAATAAAAGAAAAAGCAATAATGAAATGCAAAAAATGCTTTTAAAAGCATTAATAAGGTCAATAAATAAGGCACATGGTTATCTCACCTCTTCTCACTCTGCATTGTAAGGCTATATGTGGTCAAAATTCTGATTTGCAAGGTATCATAAAAGCTCAAAAAACTTGGCCAAGATGGCCGACCTCCACATTTCCTGGAAAGCATATTCTCCAAGGCACATTATGCATGAGTCAACAATCAAAGGCACATTACACATATCTTGGCACACTCCATATGTTATATTGTTTGAGGACTTAGGACTTGGCAAAGTTTTGAAACAAGGGGAAACACTTAAGGCATAACATTCCTAAGTCAATAACACAAGTTTCAGCCCCCATTGTATTAACACATATTTTCATTTTTTAAAACATGGGAAGAAAATCCCATCGCCATCGAATAGGGTCAAACCCTAATCATGAAAAGACAAAAAACAATGGAAAACACCATCATTTTATCGTTGAACATTCTGGAAAATAGATGTTGCCGCTATGGGGTTTCAGCAAACACAGAAAAATGGAGATTTGACATTGGTTTTTTGGTGATTTCATGAGGGAAACACTTCAAACAACAGGTAAATGTTTTTCTGTTGCACAAAATCTCCATTTTAGCACCATTTGGAGGCCATTTCTGAGATGCAGGCTGCAGCCATGGGCATATTTCTTACCATGTATTTCATTTTTCTCCTTCTGTTGTTGCTTCACTATTCACAACCATCATGAGAAACTCATGAAGCTCAAATGGAGGCCATTAAAAAAATGCTTTTAAGTTGAAGGAAAAAACAAAAGCTCTAGTAAGATTTTAGCAACTCCATTCTTTATATTTTTGTTGCTTTCATGAAGAAAATGTTTCTTGGTCGCGGCCATGGACATAAAATAGGGTATTTTTTTAATATGTAGCTTGCTTCACTTGAAAAACCATAATGTCTTTTCAATTTTCTTCTGTATCAGAAAATTTCTCATCAACCCAGATGGGTTGTTTATATGACGAAGAAAAAATTAGCTTGTGAATTGGGCCTCCATTTTTAAAATGGGTTTTCTTTGTATTTTTGTATTTATGTTCCTTTTGCAATCTAATTGCAAAACCCCTAAGAGGGTTTCTGTAGCACATATATTTTTGTATCTGCAATTTTTTGTGAAAGAAACCAAGTGGGATTTCTTGGTTTTTTGAAGAAGCTCAGATTTGTTGTAGAAATGCAAATGGGTTTTGTGGTATACCTTCCTTTTTCTTCAATCTATAGCAATGTTGTATTTCATTTAAAAACCCCAGGTGGGTCTTCCATATTTTGCAAAAATAGAGATCTACTTGGCCATGACCTGTAATAATGAGTTTCCATTTGTCATCCTATTTTTTTCTCCATTGTTTAATGCTTCTGCATTAGCCTCTCATGATGAAACTAGATGGGTCTTTTTAATTTGAAAGAAAAAATTAGATTTTGTTGCAAAAATGATTCAATGCCATTGCATAGTGTGGGTATAATTTGAAAGCACCAATTTGTAGCAAAAATGTGTTTTATGTGAGCATTTGAATTAGGTTTTGTCAATGTACTTCCTTTTCCTTTATAATGTCTTTGAAAACTAAAACCCCAAAGTGGGTTTTCCATTGTGAAAAACATCCTGCATTTGACATTTCCTTTTAAGAACTACTATACTGTGTCCTTTTGATGATAACTCCTCATGTTGCTAAACACTCGTGGTAACCCCTTTTCATGCCTCAAACACTTTGAAAAAACACTACTATGTGAAAATTTGGCACCATGATGTCATTGTACATACCTAGCAAGGTGGTTGTAATGTTTGCTAAAAGGGTAATGTTCATCTTCATCCTTGAAACATTGTTCTTGACATTCATGAAGTGGTTGCTTTCTTTTCACAAGACAATTGTCTGATCACACTATATTCCATTCATCATTTTTGTTTGCATTAAGATCACTGTGACTTGATACTCCTTGGAATAGAAAGCTTCTCAAGATTTAATGCATATTCTCCCTTGATGAAAGCACTATATATATGCACCAAACTCCACATTCTCATGAAACACAATTATCATGCTTTGATCATTGTCAAAATTGAGCTCCTCCATTTCCATCCATAAGATTATTGCCATCCCTGATAGGTTCCTTCTTTGAATCCTTTTGTCTATGCTTAGAGGAATTATTTTCAGAGGAAACCATTTGGCAACCTGCAGAGCCTACAACATTAGTTAATGGCCCAGTATTGAGAGTAGTAGACCCCTATTCTTTGCCTTTCCCAATTACCATTCTGCTTTATGAATAAAAATGATCTGCAAAAATGATTCAATGCCATTACACCGTACGGGTATGATTCAAAGACCCCACACATTTTCCATTTCTTTATGCATATTACTCGGGACTTAAACTCTTGGGATTAACCATTATACCTTATAAGCTCTTTTATTGCACAATCTCTATTATGGCATAACAATTGTATCCTGATCACATCATATGAGGGTTCTAGTGTTGTCATTGACTTCTTGTAATGGAATCTTCATAAAATATGTTTGTCCTTTAGCTTTGATTCTTCTCCTCCTACCGAGTTCTCTCCTTTCAAGAAAGCAAGGTACTTGGGAATATTACCAAAGGATACCCTTCTTCATACAATCTATAGCATGGTATCACCAATGTCAACTGTCATAGTCAATGACAATGACCTTACTCACTACACTTATTTTCACAAAACCACCTATTAATAAGCATTAGAAATTCCATTTTCCTCCAATGATAAGCATTCTCTGGTTTATTCTTTTATTTCCTATAGTATTTGCAAATGTGGGAGAGCACCATAACATAGGTCACTAGAAGATAATGACAACCCCATACTTGTTGGACCTTGTTGTCCTGTAGCATGCATTCTCATGACTATATTTAGATTGTCTCATTGGCCTCAATACCCCTGTAGCTTTATGTTTGACCATCACTTGAACAAGTTGCATAGGTCATAGGCTTTACATGTTGTTGTCCTATGCACTTCAACTTCTCCATTTCTTGACATGCGGCTACACCAATGGTTGTATTCTAATGCAAATGGCTGCTTCACTTGGGTATGATGACATGCCGCTTGTTTTCTCATGGCTTACTAATTTTTCTTGGTCAATGCTTGATAGTTCCACATTGCTTTCTCCATTATTAAATTTCTATCATTTCATTGTTTCAAAACAACAGATTGTGCAGCTAAAGTTGGCAATATTTCATGTCCATTAAAAGTGACACCTGGTAAGTTGTGAAACTTGATTGCTTCTCCATTTCCATTAATAAAGCTATTGTCAACTGCATATCAACTGTGGAGGTAATCCTTGGGTATGATCAACTCAAGAAAATGGAGATGAAAGTTGATCATTATGTGACACCGAACAGGGTAGTTGGAAAGTTTTACTACCCTTCCTTTCTTCTTCATCTGACCATTTCTTGTTGCCTTTAGTAAAGTTAAAGGACATTTGTCTTTGTTGTTGTCCTACATGACATGAGAATACATGTTGTTTTCCCAACCTTCATGGCTTCCATAATAATGCTTGTTGTCCCACATGAATTTTCTATCTGATCTCCACAACATTTTTTCCCTTTTTTATCATGTGAGAAATAGAGATTAAGTTTTATTTTGCAAAAGATTTCAAAGCAATCTTTAATTGCTAAAATAGGCCAAATTGTGAAATCTGCAACTATGTAAAGCAAAGATAAAGCAGATTGTTTTATCTTTTTGCTATTTTTAGCAGATTATTTTTATTTCTGCCTTGGTCAGATTTGATATTCTTGCTGGAGAGATAAGGTGTTTTATTTGCTTTAAAAGTAGATTTAGCCTATTTTTAGAGGCTTTTCAGTATGAACCTAAAAGCAGTGTGTTTTTTTTGCTTTTGTGCAGACTTTTTAGACAGTTTGAGGCCTTTTCCTTGAGCTTTCTTTGTGAGCTCAGATTAGGGTTTCTGGAGGATTATATCTAGAAGAAAACTTAGTTTTTCTTGTCTCTTCTCAGTTCAAATTTCAGTTTCTTGCTCTTACACTTTTGGAGCTTGTAAACTCATTTTGTACTCAGTTCAGAAAGATTTTGGCATACTCTTTCAGTTGAATAAAGACAACATTCCTACTTCTCAATTTTGTGTTTACTTGTAGTTTCAGTTTGATGTTATCTTGTGATTTCTATTCACAGAGTCCTTGTTATGTCCTAAGACTGTAATTCTTGATGCAGAAAGTCCAAAATTTAGGTTGCATGTTGTATTTCAAGTCAAGTCTTCATGCAAATTATTTATGTGTTAATTGTTCATGAGAGGTTGTGAGATATTGTGTTTTTCTGAAAACTGTCTATGAGGAGGAAATCATAATCATCATTAGATCACTATGAAGTCTTGAAAGTCATCTGTTAGTCATAGGTTTTAATTTCAGTCTTGCTTCTATCCCTTTTCCTCAGAAGATCATTTAGAATAATATTCATCATTCGGAGAACTAGCTCACTCTGGAGATTCTCTTTTCGCACATATCACCGAGATCTGAAAAGAGTTTCCATGTTTCAACAGATAGTCTGATTTCTACAAATCTAAAAAGGGTGCAGCCTTTTGGAGGTTCATTTCAATATACCTGGTGACTCCGATCCTAATTTTGTATGCAAACCTAGTGTAGCCTGCACATGAGAAAATTATAGACTAGATCAAGTATTGTACCGTTCAAATCTCGAGAGTTTTCCCCACCACGAAGAAGAGGCAGAACAACAAGGAGGTTCTTTGAGACACCAGCAAGATCGAAGTCAACACCTCCTGTATTTAGCTCCTTGGTTTTATCACCAGGAGTACCAATTCCAATATCACGGGTACCACCAATGGCAGCACCAAGGCAACACTCATTTGTGCCTTTCAATGGAGGCAGTCCATTAAACATCATTCAACATGATGACATCCCAGTTGCAGCCCTTAGAAGTCTGCCATACTTCACTAGGGAGGACCTCACTACACTGGTTGATCACATCTGTGACGTAGCCACCTTATGCTCGGTCCACAATATCATGTAGGAGAACATCGCGTTAAGGTTGTTGGTTGCGTCGCTCAAAGGGAAGATGTTACAATGGTTCAGAGGTCTCGTAGCCAACTCAATCACGACATGGGATGCATTAGGTAACGGTTTATATCAACATTTTGCTGATAAATCTGATAATTTGTCTTTGCTAGAGTAGTTGAGCACCATTTAGAGGGCGCCACATGAGCACTTGGCTAAATTCAACTACCGATTTCAGAGAACCTGGGACAGGATTCCTACAATGGTAAAACCTTTACCAGCACATGCTTTTCTATTTTTTACTTAAAAGCTTTGAATAGTAATATTTCAGTCATGACTCAATCTATGGGTGGGCTTACACTCCCTAATGCCTATGACATAGCCATTAGAGATGAGAACTATCTCATCCAAGCTAGAGACATAACTCCTAGACCTCCTATGCCTTTGTTTCTAGAAATACAGCCACCTACCCCTACTATTGTACTTCCCTTAGTTGTTGTCCCGACTGTTCCAGCAATAGGCTATCATAATGCAACCCAAGAAGTTGCTGCTCCAACCCCGAACTAAGAATTTCAGGAAATTAAAAGTATACTCAAGACCTTCAGGAATGATCTTGTGAGTATTAAGAAGCAAGTAGGTCATGAACATAAGCCTTATCAAGCCACTTATCAACAGAACCAGCCAAATAGGCCTGCTTTTCAGAATGATTACCAAGCCCAAAGAAGGAATTTTAACCCTAGGCCATTCCAGCCATACAATCCAAACACAACTAGTTCATCAAAGGAACTTGTGCCCCAAAATAATGTTTCCCAAGATTGCAATTGGTGTTATCCGTGCAATCAACCCCATAACCAATTAGCATGTGCCAATGGAATGAGAAATCAGGCTTTAATTGTTCAAAATAACTATGTTGGTTCGAAAAATATTGTAGATCAAAATCAAGAACAACAAGATAACATGGAAGTTGTCTTGCCAAACTGGTCGAGCTCTGAATTTTGTGGCATGAATGACCAAGATCAGCAAAATTCTCCCATTTTGGCTAATACTAGATCGAAAAAGAGAGCTATGGATTTAGGATAGCAAGTTGGAAATCCACAGCAGTAGCCCACAAATAGTAAGCAGTCCATTTCATCAAATGTTAACGCTGCAGCACAACCTAAAATGAAAATTCTGTAAAGAGGCCAAGAGATACCTAACAAGGAGCAGTCAAGAACGCATTCACAACCTTTGCAGAGGAAAAACGATGCTGCTGTCACAAAAAACTAGTAGAAGGTAAATTCTTCATCATTTAATATTGTTGAGTATCTCAAGAAAACCACTGTCAGTATGTCGGTATTAGATGCTTTGCACCTCCCAGGGCAGAAAGGTTTACTGTAGAATACTTTAGCTGAATTGTCTATTTCTAACGATACTAATCAAAGGGTTGCTAAAGTCATGCTTGCTAATGATCTAGAGGTTAAGAATGAGCAAAAAATTAAAGAGGTAAAGCCTCCCCCATTTTACTTAAGTCTGATTATTGGCGATAAATCGTTCATAATTGTATGGTTGATTATGGTGCCAGTAGTTCAGTCATTCCCAAAAGTTTAGCCGATAAGTTAGGTCTTGTTTATGAGCCTAATCCCTAGAAAGGCGTAGTGCAATTAGATGGATCTATTGTTAAAACTGTTGGTATTATCAAAAATTTGGCTCTTACTTTGCATGCATCCCCGAGTTTTGCTATTCATCAGGATATACATGTCATTGACTTGCCACCACACTTTTCCATTTGTCTCTCAAGTGATTTTACAGCCAAGTAGGGTGGGTTTCTATCTTCTGATTGCTCTCATCTTTTTTCTTTAGAACAATGTATGGTACAAAAGTGACCATAAAGTCTGAGCCTCTCGCCAAAGACCATTTTGAACCATATTCACTAAATCCTATAAATGCTAACCTCTACACCACTTCTGCATTGGAGGAGCAAATCATGACCTCGGATTGTAGCACCCATGTAGAAAATATCAATCTAGATGAATGGACAGCCAAAGATCACGAGCTTGACCCTTTTCAGTACACAAATGAGATAGGATTAGGAGTCTATATGATTCGAGAACCTGATTGTGATATGCCTAATCTTTGTAAAGAGGAGGAACTGTCTGCAGAAACAAGAAATGAGCTTTGGAAGCTTTACTTCGATGGTTCGAGATGCAATATTGGTGATGGAGGTGGGGCTATGTTGATTTCACCAGAGAGAGATAAATGCTTTTCAACCTGCAGATTTGCTTTCAGTTGTTCGAAAAATACAGCTGAGTATGAAGCGTTGGTGCATGGCCTCGAATGGGCCTGCAAAAAAGGTATTAAACGCTTGCAAGTTTATGGTGATTCAAAACTAATTGTAAATCAGATCAGAAATTTAAATGCTATCAAGAATGATTTGCTTAAGAAATATAGGCATCGTGTATGAGATTTGATGGAAGATTTTGATGCTTTTAATATTATTTCGATTCCTAGAAATGAAAATAAGCATGCTGATAGGCTCGCTGCCATAGGAGCCCAGTTTAATATTCCACATAAAATTCATAAAGTAGAGGCACGTCAATATGTAAAAATAGTGGTCAGCCCTTTTGTGCCTGACAATAATGCGAGCTAGCAAGTTTTTGACAGCGATGAGCAAATTGTAAATTTCTTGATTGTTGAAGCTGAGTTTGCATATGGAAACCAAAAAAATGGCAACAGTAGTATGACGAACAGATTGTGCAGTTGAAGACTAATAAGCTACCAAAAGGATTGGTGACCTTGGAATTTGTGTTCAGCTCAGATGACCAAGTGTGGAAAGATAAGTGTGGCCTGACCATTAAAGAAGAACATTATGCAGCCATTGAAATCTTCAAAGGCAAGCTTCTCAAGCTGGGAAAGGTATGTAATAAAGAGGAACAACAAGCATTTATTTTGTTATGTCAGAAATTTAGTGATGTTTTTGCTTGGGAGTACAAATATTTGAGAGGTTTTAACCCAGAACTAGCCCATCATACTATTGAATTAGAACCTGGCGCAAAACTAGTAAGGCAGAAACAGAGACCGCTTAACCCCAAATTAGAACACCTTATGAAGGCTGAACTGAATAAATTAGTTGAGAGTGGTATTATTTTTCCTATTAAGCATACCTCTTGGGTGTCAAATTTAGTACCAGTTAGGAAGAAAAGTGGGAAAATCAGATTATGTGTCAATTTCTGAGATTTAAATAAAGCATCATTGAAGGATCACTACCCACTCCCTTCCATGGAGCAAATTCTGCAGGTAGTTTCTGGTTCTAATAGATTTTTTTTGCTAGATGGTTACTCAGGTTACAACCAGATTCTTATGAAGTAGGAAGATCAATTCAAGACAACAGTTACCACCAAGTGGGGCACAATGGCCTACAAGAAGATTCCTTTTGGCTTATCCAATGCTGGAGCAACTTTTCAGCGAGTGATGGATATGGCCTTTCATGGCCTTATGAATAAGTTCGTTATGGTATACTTAGATGATATTACTGGTTTTTCCATAAATGCTAACGAACATCTTGATCATTTAGAGAAGATTTTTCAGAGATGCAGAGAGTTTGGAGTGTCTCTCAATATGAAGAAGTGTCTATTTTCAGTGCACAAAGGAAAACTGCTCGAACATATTGTTTCAAAGCAAGGTATTTCTATAGATCCTGAAAGAGTCTTTGTAATTCTTGAATTGCCATTACCAGCTCACAAGGAAGGCTTGCAAAGCTTTCTTGGAAGAATAAATTTTGTGTGGAGGTTCATACCGAATATTGCAGCTTTGCTGCAACCTCTCACTTCTATGCTTAAAAAGAATATGCCATTCAGTTGGACCAAGGAAGGTAAGAGAATCTTTGAGTTGATTAAGGAATCCCTCGCAGCTGCTCCTACTCTCATTAATCCAAATTTTGACAGGGACTTCATCCTATATGCCTTTGGAGGAGTAGATACAGTTTCAGCTATGTTATGCCAGCAAAACGATGAAGGCTTGGAGTAGCCTGTAGCATTTTTCAGCCAAGTATTGCATGATTACAAGTTAAAGTATTCTTTTGTCGAGAAGCATGTTTTTTTTTTTGTAAGAAGTTTAAAAAATTTCAGGCATATGTTGTCCAACAACAAGATTCATTTGTTGGTTGCTCATTCAACTGTTAAGGATTTCTTACTTAACAAAGATATAAATGATAAGCGTGCTAGTTGGATTACCAAAGTAATGGAATTTGTCGTTGATATAAAGGTAACCAAGCTCGTTAGAGGCAAAGGTTTGTGTGAACAAATTTCTGGAAATGAAGATATCAACTTAAAAGAAGCTGCAAATATAGATACAATGCTAAACAATGAGGATGTGGATGTTCTTCCAGCATCTCCTGCTACTTGGTTGCAGCAAATGATGCACTATTTGTAAACTGGTGAGTGCCCCAAAGGCTTAGACAGAGCAAAACGAAGGTATTACAGATTACAAGCCATTCCTTCTGCAATCATTGATGGCATTCTTTATAGGAGAGATTTCCAATGTGTTTTATTACATTGTATTCAGCCTGATCAAGTTGACAAGCTTTTAGTAGAGTTTCATGATGGACCTTCAGGAGGCCACTTTTCCACAAGAACAACAGCCTTGAAAATTATGCGGGCTAGTTATTACTGGATAGATTTGTTCAAATATGTTATTGCTTGGATCAGAAAATGTGAGAAATGTGCTTTATTTTCTGGAAAACAGCAGCTCACAGCGCTGCCCCTGCATCGGATTCAAGTAGAACAACCCTTTGCTAAGTGGGGCTTAGATTTTATTAGTCATATCAATCCACCTTCAAGCATGGGTCATAAGAGGATACTTACTTCCACATACTATTTTACTAGATGGACTGAAGCTGTTGCTTTGAAAGAAGCAAACGAGACTTCTGTACTTAATTTTTATCAAGATCTCATATCAAGATTTGGTGTTCCAGATTCCATCATTTCTGACAATGGTTTGGCTTTTATTGGTTTGAGGATTTCTGATTGGTCAGTTAGAAATAATATTTATTTGAACATGTCTTCTAATTATTATCCACAGGGAAATGGTCAGGCGAAATCTACAAACAAGAATCTGATTCGGATAATCAAGAAGACTATTGAGGATAATCAAAGGACATGGCATGAAATGCTTAAGTTAGCCCTTTGGGCTGACAGAATAACTCCTAAAAGAGCCACTGGTTGTTCACCTTTTTTTCTAACTTATGGTAAAGAAGCTAAGTTACCTGTTTCCATTGAGTTACCAACTTTAAGTTATGTTAAGGAGATGGAATTGTTGAAGGAACGACCTCTTGAAGTGAGATTTGCATAGCTAGTAGAGCTGGAAGAAACCAAAAAAGAAGCTCTAAGACAGCTGGAGATACATCAGTCTCAGATGAAGAATTCTTTTGATAAGAGGGCAAGACCATGTGAGTTTATTGTTGGAGATCTATTTTTCAAATGGAATGAATTTAAAAGCAAACCTAGACGACATTCCAAATTCGATGCAATTTGGGACGGGCCTTATGTGATCACAAAGTGCAAAGAACACAACGTGTTCCAACTTTCTAAGTTGACTGGAGAGGTGTTGTCTATCCTAGTTAATGGGATCCACCTCAAGCATTGCCTCTGAGATAAGTTTTATCTTGTAGATAAGTAGAATAGTATTGCAAATAAGTGTGTTCCGCACATTTACTTTCAGTAGTTTTGCTTTCCCTAAACATTGTTGTGCATGTTATGTTGGCCATTAGGGCCTATCAGTTTGCATTCAGTTCTATTTCGTTTTGTTTTGTTGTTGTTTGGAGTGTTGTTCAAATTTCTAAGTTTCATGAAGGGGTAGATTTGACTCCGCGCCCAATGGAGTGTTTTAAGGAAACTGATCTATGCGTAGCAGGCAAGCATTTAGCAGAAATTGCCAAAATGTTACCAATTTTTCACTACAGCTCAATTGGTGGAGCTGATTAAATATTGTTATATTTTAAGGTGGAAAATATAGTTATTTTTGCATATGTTGTGCTGATTGCATCTTGTTTATCATTTTATAAGTGATAGTTATGAATTGAGGAGAGGAAACAGAGTTTCAAGAATTGTTTATCATTTTACAATCAAATGAAGTATAGGATTGAGCGTTCAATAACAAAGAATTTCAATTGCTTCCTTTTATTTCATAAAGTGATTCATATTTACATAATTTCATTTGATTGCGAGAATTCAAATGATAGTACAAATTTGCATTGAGACGCATTTTTCTTTTCAAAAGGAAAAGCATAAGATTGAAATCAAATATCCACACAAGCCGTGGATGGGACTATCACAGTGCATCATAAACAACACACTACACTAAGGAAGATGCATAAAAGGGAATCACATAAGCATAAACATAATCATCATTGCCTGTTGATCAATGGCCGACGCGGAAGTGGTGCACCATTTGTCTTCTTCGAGCTTCGTTGACCTCCAGGAAGGAAGAGAGGGATGTCAGAGGCTCCGACTATGAATATACCTACATGAACCATCAACAATAATGTAGTATGCTACTAATCATGCACTGAAACAATCAAGAAAAGTGCATAAACATGAGCTGAAAGAGATATATCAAACATGATCATATATTGTTTTATGCTAACATTGTTTGTTTCTTTGTGCAGGTATAGGAAAAATCACGAAGCTGATTATCATTTGAAGACCAAGCATGTGGAGAAAAATGGGCTCCCACAAGGGTAGAGCTCGGCATGTTGCCCCTTATCCATTACAAGTGGGCTAAGATAGAAATTGCAATCATCATGTTCTTCAAGAAAGGAAATGTTATACAACTGAAAGAGTAAAGAATATTCATTCATTAAACCATCAAACCTACTATTCACTCATAACAATCAAGTAGGTACTGCTTCAAAGCTATAGGTGAACAGTTGGTTTAAATCGGTTCATTAATTCAACTGAGTGAAAATTTCAACATTGTTGCCATAGTAGTTTTGTTCATCTTATTCATGATATTATGCAAGGTTCAACAGTGTTCTTTCTCATAATCAAGGATAGTGAACAGGCATACATAATGCCTCAGCAAAGAGAATTGTTTCATATTTTCATCTCAGAAGAGAGCAAGTGCACGGAACAACTTTGTTAAATGGAGCATAAAAATGCATGAAGAGTGCCAAATAAGAAATAGTGACAACATCTAATCAATTCATAAATAGTTCAGTCATTTATTAAGTGGTGAAGCAATCAACTTGCTTGTAAGAGCAGAGTACGGTGTTCAAGTGGGTTAGACACAATCATGTATTTCAAATAGTGGTACAGCAAGTAAAAGTCATTTCCAGAATGAACAGAGGTGATAAAGGACAAAGTCTGAATGAAGGTTTGGAATGCATCTGCGAAGAGTATAGCTCTGAGTGCATGAGAAGTCTAAAGAAAACAACTAATCTACAGGTTTAATCAAAAGATTTATGTGTGCAAGGAAGAAACAACATGGAGATGACAATTGAAAATATAAACAAAAGATACATTTTCAGAATCTCATGAACCTATGTGAGGGTTTTTAACAGTAATACATTTAGAAATACATTTTCTTCACAAATAACAAATACCCATATACTGAAAATTGAAGAATTTGAATGCCAAAAGGAGCCCAGATTTTACACAGATATCAAAATATTCAGATTTTACTTATTTTTCATACACCCACATTTTGAATTTAAAACACAGATTTCTTCAAAGTACAACTCACCCACATTGGGGTTTTGAACAAAAAATACGGCTTTTACAATTTTCAGTCACCCATGAAGGGTTCTATAAGGAAACCACAGAGATTTCAAAAGAAAAGCAACAGTCATAGTGGGTCAAACGAGCTCCAGAGGAGGTGAGATTTCTGCAAAATAACGAATTCCCATGTCTAGTTTTGCAACTGAAAGTGCAAAAGAAGTAAAAAATCATCGTGGGTCGAGCCAGTTTTACATGAATATCAAAACACAAAGATTTTTGCTCATTTTCTAGAATACCCATATTGGGTTTGTTTTAGAATACAAATTTCTTCATTTTTACATGATACCCATATAAGGGTTTGTTCAAAATTTTGAAAGAAGGAGTGAATCATGATGGGTCAAGCTCAAAATACTCAGAAAGCTCTTAACCAGAATTTCATGGCCGCGGCTTGTTGGCCCATAATCTTCATGAAAAGTTGAAACCCATTTGGGGTTGAGTTCAAACATAGTGGCTGAATGGATTCATCAATGAGTAGATATAAAATACAAGAAAAATATATCAGGTAAATGATAAGGCCGTGGCCTTAAGGCCCAAATTTTATTTCAAAAGTGAAGCGAAGGAGCTCACAAATACTATAAAGACAACTTACCATAAACAACAGTGAAGAATTGACCATTTGAAGTTAAAATATGAATCTTCCAAGGAATTTCTAAGCTACAAAGACAAGCTCTCATCATGGCAACCAAATCATTCACAGGAAACTCCAAACTCAGAGCTCGAACTCCCTCATGGTGGCCGGGGAGAAGTGAGAAACAGAAGTAATAAAGTTGCATTAGGAATATGTTACAGCCATGAGCTATGTGGCTTTTTATCATCAAAAGGAGCCAAAAAAGAAATAGATAAGAGACAGTCAAGCTTACCATGAGTAGCAGAGACAAAATCTGGCAAAGATTCAACCACCAAATCATCAAAAGGATTCTCATAGCTCAAACCCTAAGTATGGCGGTGCCTCTTGCAGTGTTCACTCTCCAAGCCAAACATGAAATGAAATGATTTTAGGTTTTGCTTTTAGTTTTATTATCAACCCTAATTCGACTTAGATCATATTTTGCCTTAGTCTTGAAGAGATAATTATCTAAGTCAAAATGCACCATGGGGGTCGATCACGTTATGCCAAGATTTGAGCATTTCTTTAGAGATATTTATCTCTAAGTCCCAATTCATAGTGAAGGTCAATTTCAATGCCTTAGGCATTTTGAAATATTGTGTTCAAAGCCTAATAAATATGGTGGCCGATAAAAGCTTTGGCTTTTATTTTGCATTTGAATTTTATTTTATTGATTTTAAAGAAATCAATTTAATATTCATACCTATTATTTGTTTTGGTTGATTTTTTAGAAATCAACTGTGGATTGGGGAATTATTTTCAAAAGGGGAATATTGATAAGAGATATTCTAGATATTTTATGATTTTTTGAGAAAATCAAGATTGTATGTGAGAAATAGAGATTAAGTTGTATTTTGCAAAAGATTTCAAAGCAATCTTTAATTTGCTAAAATAGGCCAAATTGTGAAATCTGCAACTATGTAAAGCAAAGATAAAGCAGATTGTTTTATCTTTTTGCTATTTTTAGCATATTATTTTTATTTCTACCATGGTCGGATTTGATATTCCTGTTGGAGAGATAAGGTGTTTTATTTGCTTTAAGAACAAATTTAGCCTATTTTTAGAAGCTTTTCAGTATGAACCTTAAAACAGTGTGTTTTTTCTGCTTTTGTGCAGACTTTTTAGACAGTTTGAGGCCTTTTTCTTGAGCTTTCTTTGTGAGCTCGGATTAGGGTTTCTGGAGGATTATATCTAGAAGAAAATTTAGTTTTTCTTGTTTCTTCTTAGTTCAGATTTCACTTTCTTTCTCTTACACTTTTGGAGCTTGTAAACTCATTTTGTACTCAGTTCAAAAAGATTTTGGCATACTCTTTCAGTTGAATAAAGACAACATTCCTACTTCTCAATTCTATGTTTACTTGCAATTTTAGTTTGATGTTATCTTGTGATTTCTGTTCACAGAGTCCTTGTTATGTCCTAACACTATAATTCTTGATGCAGAAAGTCCAAAATACAGGTTGCATGTTGTATTTCAAGTCAGGTCTTCATGCAAATTATTTGTGTTAATTGTTCATGAGAGGTTGTGAGATATTATGTTTTTCTGAAAACTATTTGTGTAGAAGAAATCAGAATCATCATTAGATCACCATCAAGTCTTGAAAGTCATATGTTAGTCATAGGTTTTAATGTTAGTCATCCTTCTATCCCTTTTCCTTAGAAGATCATTTAGAATAATATTAAACATTCTCTTTTCACACAGATCACCCACATCTGAAAAAAGTTTCCATGTTTCAATAGATAGTCTGATTTCTGCAAATCTGAAAGGGGTGCATATTTGATTGATAACAGGTTCAACAACCAAAATTGGGAAAAAGAGGCTTCTTCATCAGCCAAAACAGACTGTAGATCATCCCAAAACAAAAATAGTTCATGATCGAAAGCTCCACTCTCATATTGATTTTCATGAAGCGGAAATTCATTACACTACTGAACATCAAGTAATTGTCCCACATCTTGTGTCATTACAAAAATATCTGCTTCACTTTTTTTGACAAACAAAGGCAACCCATCATACCAAAACATATCAGCCTCTTCCCCACTAAGCTTCTTATGTTCATTTGTCTCCCCCTGCTAGTTGGGACAACACAGTTCATCCTTATGAGCTATCTCTTTGATCTCATCTTGTTGATTGGAATCATTTGATACCTAAGATGCAAGATAAAACATGACTGTTTCTTCCACAAAACCAAAAAGCTGATCAAACAAATCAATAGGGGATTGATGCTCAAGCTCTATTTCACTTGACATACTGATATTTACCTAATGCTCCTCATTAGAAGACTGTTTATTATCCAAGCTTGAAACGAAAACCTCCAAATCATCCCAAAATAGATCATCATTTTTTTTTAGTATCGTTAATGATAAGAGGATTATCATTTTCCTCAAGACAACATTCTTGAGGGAAGAGAAAACCATGTTCCTTTGCATCTATTTTTTTTTCTACAATTACAAGCTCTATGATCAGAATATGATCTACCCGACTCTCCATCTCTGTACATGAACACTCACCAGTTGTATAAGAAATGCCTTGGGGATCCTCATCTTTCTTGGGCTCTAAAATTTTCTGTCCTAAATGACTGGGCTCCTTAGTACACTATTGAAAATCTTTTTTTTCAATTTGAAGGTCTAGTTTCTCAAGTTTAACCTCATAAGAGCTCTCCACTTGAGGAAGATCCTCAATCTGTTTTACCATTAGCTCAATTTCCTCTTGTTTGAGATTTTTCTGCTGTAGTCAGTAACATGCTATAGCTAAATGCAATGGATTTACTTTGCTAACCCTCTCCATGAGGAGTAAGTCATCTGAATCAATGGGCTGCTCTTGAGGGATGATGAAATGATCTTGTATAGGTACTACATTCTCTTGCATTGAATTGAATCCTTTAAAACATGAAATTTCAAAATGAGAATACTTACTAGGGTATTCTAGAGGCTTTTTTTTCCTAAAGCTTGCAAACTTGTACTTGGGAACTTCTTGTTTGGAAAATTTTAGCCTCATTTATGCATCCTTTGCAGCAAGCTGTTGGGCAAGATTTTCCTCAAATTGTCTCTTCTTGGCCTCCCATTCCTGTTCATCTGTCTGAGCTTGGTAAGCTTCTTGTTCCTACTGCCAATCAACCTCATGTTGTCCTTCAAGGATATAATCCTATGAGCAATCATAGGCTGGACAAACCAACCATTCTTGTTACATATTCAATTCACTCTTTCTAATATGCTCTTCAAGAAACATGTTTCTTATCCTCAACCTTAAATCTGGATTGTGGATTTGTTTGAGTTTATCCTCAAAACTTTGAAACTCTTGAAGTTGATCATAGGGACTGATATGTTGAGTGCTAGAAAAATGGTGGCCTTGGGATTGATCTTGAGCACATACTGACTGCCATGATGGTTAAGTAGGGGTGGGAGGGTGGCAAACTTGTGGAGAATATTGATAATCTCACATAGCAAAAGGTATTTGAACTAAAAATAAATACATGCTCATTTTGATATGGCTGGTAATTGGGTATATGAGCAACATTTTCATGAAATGACGGATGATAGAAAATCTCTTCATAAATTATAGACATATTGGAGCATTCATAGAAACTGGAAATTCATTGAAATTTCCTGTAAAGCAAGAAAACCATATCTGATTTTTCTAAAAATAAAAACATACAAGCACTTTGTCTACCTGAAACCAGTTGTTATTCTTTTAGATTCACCAGGTATGTAAAGAAAATGCCTCCAAAAGGTTGAAACTACTAATACACACACCAAACAATAGAAATAAAATGAATAAAAATGAACTGAGCAGCAATTCACTGTCCCACCGGGCATGCCAAAACTGTTAGGGATCCAAATCTACATCCTAATGCCAAGCTTTCAATGAAATCAGCAAATTTGGATGTAACATGGGACTGCTTTCAGGTTGTGGGTATCATATTCGAAAGCAGACCTCCAGTGATAAGGGTTGGCATCCCCTTTTGATGTCACCTAACTATTAATCTCTGAGGTAAAGGGTAAGAATTGCATGAAAAAAAACCTAATACTGAAAATACCTAAGGTGATGCACCAAAACTACTTAGACCTCTGAACAACCTATCACATTCAACTTAATATCATAAAAATTGATTCACACAACTCACTTTTCAATGCATTTTACATAAATAATTTATAAGGAGGTCTATATATAGTTCTTTTAAAAGGAAAGCATGGGTTTCAAAACTAACAACACTACTAAACAACACAACTTATAACCTGTAAACATACGTCTTCTGCTAAACAGATGCCTAAACATGAGACAAGTTTGCAAGGAAGGATATATTTTCACAAGACAAACTAATCAATCATTAACAACATACATGATAAAACATGAAATGAGAAGGTAAAAATGCTCTACTTTATTAATTCAAAGTGCTTAATGCATTATAAGTCCACATGAGTTACAATACTGCTCCATGAAAAATAGCTCCAAGAAACAAAGCTATCCTACTGCTGAAAAGACACAACTCGCTCAAAATGTTCAAAATGAACATACTTAAGAAAAAAACCTACCAAAAACCCCTCACACATGTCCATCTAGAAGGTTCTGGTCGGATGCAACCATGAGGCCAAAAAATAACCTTCTAAAATCACTCTAAAAAGTCCTCCAAACAGTCCAAGATCAATCCAAGACCATAGTCATGCCAAAAGTATGACAAAACAACCTCTAAAATAGCACATGTTCTTCTAAAATAGTCAAATACCTCACCCCCACACTCTCTTCATGCCTGTAGTTTAATCATTTTGTCTCCCAGCTTTGACTCATGCAATATGTGTGTTTTGAAAACACAAGCCTCCAAAAGGAATTAAAGATAATAATCTTGATTAAGTGATTCATTATAAATCACTTAATCAAGTCATTTTACATTTCAAAGCACAAAATAAGGGGGCCCACCATCAATATGATTTACATTTCATTCGCAAGTGAAAATGTCAAACTGATTATCAAAATCACTTAAATGATATTTCAATGTTTTTGAAATAAAAGCAAAAGCAATAATGAAATACAAAAAATGCTTTTAAAAGCATTAATAAGGTCAATAAATAAGGCACATGGTTATCTCACCTCTTCTCACTCTGCATTGTAAGGCTATATGTGGTCAAAATTTTGATTTGCAAGGTATCATAAAAGCTCAAAAAACATGGCCAATATGGCCGACCTCCACATTTCTTGGAAAGCATATTCTCCAAGGCACATGATGCATGAGTCAAAAATCAAAGACACATTACACATATCTTGGCACACTCCATATGTTGTATTGTTTCAGGACTTAGGACTTGGCAAAGTTTTGAAACAAGGGGAAACACTTAAGGCATAACATTCCTAAGTAGATAACACAAGTTTCGGCCCCCATTGTATAAACACGTGTTTTCATTTTTTTAAACGTGGGAAGAAAATCCCATTGCCATCGACTAGGGTCAAACCCTAATCATCAAAAGACAAAAAATAATGGAAAACACCATCATTTTATCATTGAACATTCTAGAAAATAGATGTTTCCGCTATGGGGTTTGAGAAAACAAAGAAAAATGGAGATTTGACATTGGTTTTGTGGTGATTTCATGAGGGAAACACTTCGAACAAGTAAATGTTTTTCTGTTGCACAAAATCTCCATTTTAGCACCATTTAGAGGCCATTTCTAAGATGAGGCTGCAACCATGGGCATATTTCTGACCATGTATTTCATTTTTCTCCTTCTGTTGTTGCTTCACTGTTCACAACCGTCATGAGAAACTCATGAAGCTTGAATGGAGGCCATTAAAAAATGCTTTTAAGTTGAAGAAAAAAAAAAAGCTCTGGTAAGCTTTTAGCAACTCCATTCTTGTAGATTTTGTTGCTTTCATGAAGAAAATGTTTCTCAATCGCAGCCATGGACATAAAATAGGGTATTTTTTTAATATGTAGCTTGCTTCACTTGAAAACCCATTATGTCTTTTCAATTTTCTTCTGTATCAGAAAATTTCTCATCAACCCAGATGGGTTTTTGATATGAAGAAGAAAAAATTGGCTTGTGAGCTGGGCCTCCATTTTTAAAATGGGTTTCCTCTGTATTTTTGTATTTCTGTTGCTTTTGCAATCTAATTGCAAAACCCCTAAGTGGGTTTCTGTAGCACATATATTTTTGTATCTGTAATTTTTTATGAAAGAACCCAAGTGGGGTTTCTTGGTTTTTTGAAGAAGCTCAGATTTGTTGTAGAAATGCAAATGGGTTTTGTGTTATACCTTCCTTTTTCTTCAATCTATAGCAATGTTGTATTTCATTTAAAAACCTCAGGTGGGTCTTCCATATTTTGCAAAAACAAAGATCTACTTGGCCAAGGCCTGTAATAATGAGTTTCCATTTGTCATCCTATTTTTTTCTCCATTGTTTAATGCTTCTGCATTAGCCTCTCATGATGAAACCAAATGGGTCTTTTTAATTTCAAAGAAAAACTCAAATTTTGTTGCAAAAATGATTCAATGCAATTGCACAGTGTGGGTATAATTTGAAAGCACCAATTTGTAGCAAAAATGTGTTTTATGTGAGCATCTGAATTAGGTTTTGTCAATGTACTTCCTTTTCCTGTATAATGTCTTTGAAAACTAAAACCCCAAAGTGGGTTTTCCATTGTGAAAAACATCCTACATTTGACATTTCCTTTTAAGAACTACTATACTCTGTCCTTTTGATGATACCTCCTTATGTTGCTAAACACTCATGGTAACCCCTTTTCATGCCTCAAACACTTTGGAAAAACACTACTATGTGAAAATTTGGCACCATGATGTCATTGTACATATCTAGCAAGGTGATTGTAATGTTTGCTAAGAGGGTAATGTTCATCTTCATTCTTGAAACACTGTTCTTGGCATTCATGAAGTGGTTGCTTTCTTTTCACAAGATAATTGTCTTATCACATTGTATTCCATTCGTCATTTTTGTTCATGCATTAAGATCGTTGTGACTTGATACTCATTGGAAAATAAAGCTTCTCAAACTTTAATGCATATTGTTCCTTGATGAAAGCACTATATATATGCACCAAACTCCGCATTCTGATGAAACACAATTATCATGCTTTGATCATTGTCAAAATTGAGCTCCTCCATTTCCATCCATAAGATTATTGCCATCCCTGATAGGTTCCTTCTTTGAATCCTTTTGTCTATGCCTAGAGGAATTATTTCTAGAGGAAACCATTTGGCAACTTGCAGAGCCTACAACATTAGTTAATGGCCCAGTATTGAGAGTAGAAGACCCCTGTTCTTTGCCTTTCCCAATTACCATTCTGCTTAATGAATAAAAATGATATGCAAAAATGATTCAATGCCATTGCATAGTACGGGCATGAGTCAAAGACCCCACACATCTTCCATTCCTTTATGCATATTACTTGGGACTTAAACTCTTGGGATTAACCATTAGACCTTATAAGCTCTTTTATTTCTCTATCTCTATTATGGCATAACAATTGTATCCTGATCACATCATATGAGGGTTCTAGTGTTGTCATTGACTTCTTGTAATGGAATCTTCATAAAATATGTTTGTCCTTTAGCTTTTATTCTTGTCTTCCTACTTAGTTCTCTCCTTTCAAGAAAGCAAGGTACTTGGGAATATTACCAAAGGATACCCTTCTTCATACAATCTGTAGCATTGTATCACCAATGTCAACTGTCATAGTCAATGACAATGACCTTACTCACTGCACTTATTTTCACAAAACCACCTATTAATAAGCATTAGCAATTCCATTTTCCTCCAATGATAAGCATTCTCTGGTTTATTCTTTTGTTTCCTATAGTATTTGCAAATGTGGGAGAGCACCATAACACAGGTCACTAGAAGATAATGACAACCCCATACTTGTTGGACCTTGTTGTCTTGTAGCATGCATTCTCATGACTATATTTAGATTGTATCCTTGGCCTCAATACCCCTGTAGCTTTATGTTTGACCATCACTTGAACAAGTTGCATAGGTCATAGGCTTTGCATGTTGTTGTCCTATGCACTTCAACTTCTCCATTTCTTGACATGTGGCTGCACCAATGGTTGTATTCTAATGCAAATGGCTTCTAAACTTGGGTATGATGACATGCCTCTTGTTTTCTCATGGCTTACTAATTTTTCTTGGTCAATTCTTGATAGCTCCACATTGCTTTCACCATTGTTGTTAAATTTCTATCATTTCATTGTTTCAAAACAACGTATTGTGCAGCTAAAGTTGACAATATTTCATGTCCATTAAAAGTGACACCTGGTAAGTTGTGAAACTTGACTGCTTCTCCATTTCCATCAATAAAGCTATTGTCAACTACATATCAACTATGGAGGTAATCCTTGGGTATGAGCAACTCAAGAAAATTGAGATGAAATTTGATCATTATGTGACACCGAACAGGGTAGTTGGAAAGTTTTACTACCCTTCCTTTCTTCTTCATCTGACCATTTCTTGTTGCCTTTAGTAAAGTTAAAGGACATTTTTCTTTGTTGTTGTCCTGCATGACATGAGAATACATGTTGTTTTCCCAACCTTCATGGATTCCTTAATAATTATTGTTGTCCCACATGAATTTTCTATCTGATCTCCACAACATTTTTTTTCCTTTTTTATCATGTGTAACACATAACTATCTCCCCACTTTGATCCTAGAGGGCAGACACATGTCCCCTATGTTAGTGACCTAAAAGCTCACCGTACTATATGATGTGTGGTTGTACAATAGGGTCAAGGTGAGAGGGACCTAACAATACTCTGGATTTCTCCCTCATTATTTAATAGATGCATAATTGAACTTGATGCATCTTTTGAATCTGATAATGAAAGTTGATCAACTGGTGTGATTCCATATTGATTTAATGCATTAATAACAGTTATATCTTTGATCAAGTTGCTCAATTTCCTATTTATTTCAAAGCATTCAGAGCTCTACCCTCGTGGGAGCCACATTTACCCCAAATGTTGTATTTAATTTGAATCAAAACAGTAACCAGACTTGTCCTAAATCTGCACATGAAGCAAACAAGTTAGAAAAATAGATGCATATTTTTGATGTGTTTGATGACTTCATTATTTTCTAGGACATCCAAGGTTTGCATGCTTATTTAATGCACTTATGGATTAGTTTATACATGCATAGGTAGGTCTGTATGTAAGGATTGAGATATTTCATTTCTTAGAGCATTGCTCTAATATCATTTTTTTTTCAGATGCAGGAGCTAGGAGCACTATGGAGCTGGGAAGGACACAAGCAGCTTGGGGTAGTAGTAGTAGGGAAAGAGGGAAAATTTACAACTAGTCATTCTTAGGAAATGACTTGTCTCCACTCTTATATGCACATTGTGTTTCACTTATTTATGTATAAATTGTTTCTTTATTTTCATCGAATAAGTAAAGTTAGTCCCTTGGCTTGTGATGGAAATGTACACTTCATGATTATCAATAAAAGATTACATTTGTATACATATGATTCTCCTTTCTCATTTGTTGTAATTGCAGCATTGAAATAAATAAAAAATGTAATCTGTTTTCATTTTCACAATATTTTTCCATGCATATTAAACATAGCAGACTTATAGTTTATCTTTTAAATGTTTAAAACGAACAACACAAAAAAAGAATAACCACTAAACTTGATTGCAGCTGAAAGCTACAAATTAGGTAACATTTTTGGCGACATCTGCTATATATTTGCCTACTAAACATAAGACCAGCTGCTTAAGCTTATCCATTGGGCACGAGGTCACTCAGAAAGCTAACACCATTTGAAAACAACATTGGAAACTGATGTAACTCATTAGAACAACGTATGACACACCATTGAAATTTATTGAAAACCCAATACTGTAGAATGAAAACTATCTAACTATGTTAAAAAGCACTTAGGGAAAACCGGAAATGCATATGAAATGAAACTACACTACCTACTCTAACCAACAAATAAGCTGGTCAAACGAACCCGTTAACTGGTTGGGTGTAATAGCTACCCTTTCTAAAAAAATTACAATGTTTTCCATGCTGGAGAACAACTAGAAGGAAATGGAACACACATGAAAATTTAGTAGATAGCTGCAATATCTCTTGAAGAACTTATACAAGCCAACTAACCTTTTCATATGGAATGCAAACATTCCCATTATGAGGTGGAAAGGTAACTTGAGTGTGCTCCTCCTTATTTGTACCCTCATGCTTGGGTGCAAGCAAGGTATCAAGATCCTTATTGGCCTCCATTCTGGCTAGATGCCTGATTGGGCATCGTTTGGAAAGTATGAATCCAGAAATTTCCATGTTGGTTTCCTGTAACTCTAAATCATGTTGTTCCTCATCCTATTCTTGATCTTTTGCTTCAAAGGATGTTGTTTCAAAAGGCAAAATTGGGAAAAAAGAGGCTTCTTCATCAGCCAAAATAGACTGTAGATCATCCCAAAATGAAAATACTTCATGAGCCAAAGCTCCACTCTCATATTGATTTTCATGAAGTGGAAATTCATTACACTGCTGAACATAAAGTAGTTGTCCCACATCTTGTGTCATTATAGACATATCTTCTTCACTTTGTTCAACAAACAAAGGCAACCCATCATACCAAAACATATTAGCCTCTTCCCCACTAAGCTTCTTATGTTCATTTGTCTCCCCCTGCTAGTTGGGACAACACAGTTCATCCTTATGAGCTATCTCTTTGATCTCATCTTGCTAATTGGAATCATTTGATACCTAAGATGCAAGATAAAACATGACTGTTTCTTCCACAAAACCAGAAAGCTCATCAAACAAATCAATAGGGGATTGATGCTCAAGCTCTATTTCACTTGACATACTGATATTTACCTAATTCTCCTCACTAGAAGACTATTTATTATCCAAGCTTGAAACGAAAACTTCCAAATCATCACAAAACAGATCTTCATCATTTTGTTCAGTATCCTAAATGATAAGAGGATTATCATTTTCCTCAAGACAACATTCTTGAGGGAAGAGAAAACCTTGTTCCTTTGCATCTATTTGTTGTTCTACAATTACAAGCTCTGTGATTAGAATATGATCTACCTGACTCTCCATCTCTGTACATGAACACTCACCAGTTGTATAATAAATGCCTTGGGGATCCTCATCTTTCTTGGGCTCTAAAATTTTCTGTCCTAAATGATTGGACTCCTCAGCACACTATTGAAAATCTTGTTTTTCAATTTGAAGGTGTAGTTTATCAAGTTTAACCTCATAAGAGCCCTCCAGTTGAGGAAGATCCTCAATCTATTTTACCATTAGCTCAACTTCCTCTTGTTTGAGCTTTTTCTGATGTAGTCGGTAACATGCTACAATAAAATGCAATGGATTTACTTTTTTGACACTCTCCATGAGGAGTAAGTCATCTGAATCAATGGGCTACTCTTGAGGGATGATGAAATGATCTTGTACAGGTACTACATTCTCTTGCATTGAATTGAATCCTTTAAAACTTGGAATTTCAAAGTAAGAAAACTTACTAGGGTATTCTAGAGGCTTATTTTTCCTAAAGCTTGCAAACTTGTAATTGGGAACTTCTTGTTTGGAAAATTTTAGCCTCATTTATGCATCCTTTGCAGCAAGCTGTTGGGAAAGATTCTCCTCAAATTGTCTCTTCTTGGCCTCCCATTCCTGTTCATTTTTCTGAGCTTGGTAAGCTTCTTGTTCCTACTACCAATCAACCTCCTGTTGTCCTTCAAGGATATAATCCTGTGAGCAATCATAGGCTGGAAAAACCAACCATTCTTGTTGCATATTCAATTCACTCTTTCTAATCTACTCTTCAAGAAACATGTTTCTTATCCTCAACCTTAAATCTGGATTGTGGATTTGTTTGAGCTTATCCTCAAAACTTTGAAACTCTTGAAGCTGATCATAGGGATTGATCTGTTGATTGCTATAAAAATGGTGGCCTTGAGATTGATTTTGAGCACATACTAACTGCCATGATGGTTGAGAAGGGGTGGGAGGGTAGAAAACTTGTGGAGAATATTGGTACTCTCATGTAGCAAAGGTATTTAAACTAAAAATAACTACATGCTCATTTTGATATGGCTAGTAATTGGGTATATGAGCAGCATTTTCATGAAATGACATATGATAGAAAATGTCTTCATAAAATGTAGACATATTGAGCATTCATAGAAGCTGGAAATTCATTGAAATTTCTTGTAAAGCAACAAAACCAGGTCTGATTTTTCAAAAAATAAAAACATACCAGCACTTTGTCTGCCTGAAACCAGTTGTTATTCTTTCAGAGTCACCAGGTATGTAAAGAAAATGCCTCCAAAAGGCTAAAACTACTACTGCACACACCAAACAATAGCAATAAAATGCATAAAAATGAACTAAGCAGTAGTTCACTGTCCCACCGAGCGTGCCAAAACTATTAGGGATCCAAATCTCCACCCTAATGCCAAGATTTGAATGAAATCAAAAAATGTGGATGTAACATGGGACTGCTTTCAGGTTGTGGGTATCCTATTCGAAAGAAGACCTCCAGTGATAAGGGTTGGCTGCCCCTTTTGATGTCACCTAAGTTTAATCTCTGAGGTAAAGGGTAAGAATTAAATGAAAATAAACCTAATACTGAAAATACCTAAGGTGATGCACTGAAAAAACTTAGACCTATGAACAACCTATCACATTCAAATTAATATCATAAAACTTGATTCACACAACTCACTTTCCAATGTCGTTTAAATAAATAATTTATATGGAGGTCTATAAATAGTGCTTTTAAAAGGAAAGCAGGGGTTTCACAACTAACAACACAACTTATAACCTATAAACATACATCTTCTGCTAAACAGATGCCTAAACATGAGACAAGTTTGCAAGGAAGGATATATTTTCACAACACAAATTGATCAATCATTAACAACATACATGATAAAACATGAAATGAGAAGGTAAAAATGCTCTACTTTATTAATTCAAAGTACTTACTACATCATAAGTCCACATGAGTTACAATACTGCTCCATGAAAACTAGCTCCAAGAAACAAAGCTATCCTACTGCTGGAAAAACAAAACTCCCTCAAAATGTTCAAAAGGAACATACTTAAGCAAAAAACTCACCAAAAACCCCTCACATATGTCCATATAGAAGGTTCTGGTCAAATGCAACCATGAGGCCAAAAAAGAACCTTCTAAAATCACTCTAAAAAGTCCTCCAAACAGTCCAAGGTCAATCCAAGACCATAGTCATGCCAAAATTATGACAAAACAACCTCTAAAATAGCACTTATTCTTCTAAAATAGTCAAATACCTCACCCCCACACTCTCTTCATGCCTGCAGTTTAATCATTTTGTCTCCCAGCTTTGAATCATGCAATATGTGTGTTTTGAAAACACAAGACTCCAAAATGAATTAAAGATAATAATCTTGATTAAGTGATTCATTATACATCACTTAATCAAGTCAGTTTACATTTCAAAGCAAAAAATAAGGGGGCCCACCATCAATATGATTTACATTTCATTCACAAGTGAAAATTTCAAAGTGATTATCAAAATCACTTAGATGACATTTCAATGTTTTTGAAATAAAAGCAAAAGCAATAATGAAATACAAAAAATGATTTTAAAAGCATTAATAAGGTCAATAAATAAGGCACATGGTTATCTCACCTCTTCTCACTCTACATTGTAAGGCTATATGTGGACAAAATTCTGATTTGCAAGGTATCATAAAAGCTCAAAAAACATGGCCAATATGGCCAACCTCCACATTTCTTGGAAATCATATTCTCCAAGGCACATGATGCATGAGTCAAAAATCAAAGCCACATTACACATATCTTAGCACACTCCATATGTTGTATTGTTTGAGGAATTAGGACTTGGCAAAGTTTTGAAACAAGGGGAAACACTTAAGGCATAACATTCCTAAGTCAATAACACAAGTTTCGGCCCCCATTGTATTAACACATGTTTTCATTTTTTAAAACATGGAAAAAAAATCAGATCGCCATAGAATAGGGTCAAACCCTAATCATCAAAAGACAAAAAACAATGGAAAACACCATCATTTTATCATTGAACATTCTGGAAAATAGATGTTGCCACTATGGGGTTTGAGCAAACACAGAAAAATGGAGATTTGACATTGGTTTTGTGGTGATTTCATGAGGGAAACACTTCGAACAACAGGTAAATATTTTTCTGTTGCACAAAATCTCCATTTTAGCACCATTTGGAGGCCATTTATGAGATGTAGGCCGTGGCCATGGGCATATTTCTAACCATGTATTTCATTTTTCTCCTTCTGTTGTTGCTTCACTGTTCACATCCATCATGAGAAACTCATGAAGCTCGAATGTAGGCCATTAAAAAAATGCTTTTAAGTTGAAGGAAAAAACAAAGGCTCTGGTAAGGTTTTAGCAACTCCATTCTTGTAGATTTATATTGCTTTCATGAAGAAAATGTTTCTCGGTCGTGGCCATGGACATAAAATAGGGTATGTTTTTAATATGTAGCTTGCTTCACTTGAAAACCCATAACGTCTTTTCAATTTTCTTCTGTATCAGAAAATTTCTCATCAACCCATATGGGTTTTTGATATGAAGAAGACAAAATTGGCTTGTGAGCTGGGCCTCCATTTTTTTTGCGAAAGAACCCAAGTGGGGCTTCTTGGTTTTTTGAAGAAGCTCAGATTTGTTGTAGAAATTCAAATGGGTTTTGTGGTATACCTTCCTTTTTCTTCAATCTATAGCAATTTTGTATTTCATTTAAAAACCTCAGGTGGGTCTTCCATATTTTGCAAAAAACAAAGATCTACTTGGCCACGGCCTGTAATAATGAGTTTCCATTTGTCATCCTATTTTTTCTCTCCATTGTTTATTGCTTTTGCATTAGCCTCTCATGATAAAACTAGATGGGTCTTTTTAATTTGAAAGAAAAACTCAGATTTTGTTGCAAAAATGATTCAATGCCATTGCACAATGTGGGTATAATTTGAAAGCACCAATTTGTAGCAAAAATGTGTTTTATGTGAGCATCTGAATTGGGTTTTGTCAATGTACTTCCTTTTCTTGTATAATGTCTTTGAAAACTAAAACCCCAAAGTGGGTTTTCCATTGTGAAAAACATCCTACATTTGACATTTCCTTTTAAGAGTACCATACTGTGTCCTTTTGTTGATACCTCTTCATGTTGCTAAACACTCGTGGTAACCCATTTCGATGCCTCAAACACTTTGAAAAAACACTACTATGTGAAAATTTGGCACCATGATGTCACTATACATATCTAGCAAGGTGATTGTAATGTTTGCTAAGAGGGTAATGTTCATCTTCATCCTTGAACCACTGTTCTTGACATTCATGAAGTGGCTGCTTTCTTTTCACAAGATAATTGTCTTATCACACTGTATTCCATTGGTCATTTTTGTTCATGCATTAAAATCACTGTGACTTGATACTCCCTAGAACATAAAGCTTCTCAAGCTTTAATGCATATTCTCCATTGATGAAAGCACTATACATATGCACCAAACTTCGCATTCTCATGAAACACAATTATCATGCTTTGATCATTGTCAAAATTGAGCTCCTCCATTTCAATCCATAAGATTATTGCCATCCATGATAGGGTTCTTCTTTGAATCCTTTTGTCTATGCTTAGAGGAATTATTTCCAGAGGAAACCATTTGGCAATTTTTAGAGCCTACAACATTAGTTAATGGCCCAGTATTGAGAGTAGAAGACCCTTGTTCTTTTCCTTTCCCAATTACCATTTTGCTTTATGAATAAAAATGATTTGCAGAAATGATTCAATGCCATTGCACAGTACGGGTATGAGTCAAAGACCCCACACATCTGCCATTCCTTTATGCACATTACTCAAGAGTTAAACTCTTGGGACTTTCCATTAGACCTTATAAGCTCTTTTATTTCACAATCTCTGTTGTGGCATAGCAATTGTATCCTGAACGCATCATATTAGGGTTCCAGTGTTGTCATTGACTTCTTGTGATGGCATCTTCATAAAATATGACTTTCCTTTAGCTTTGATTCTTGTTTTCCTACTAAGTTCTCTCCTTTCAAGAAAGCAAGGTACTTGGGAATATCTACCAAATGATACCCTTCTTCTTCATACAATCTGTAGCATTGTATCACCAATGTCAACTATCGTAGTCAACGACAATGACCTTACTGCACTTATTTTCACAAAACCACCTATTAATAAGCATTAGCAATTCCATTTTCCACCATTGATAAGCATTATCTGGTTTATTCTTTTGTTTCCTGTAGCATTTGCAAATGTGGGAGAGCACCATAACACAGGTCACTAGCAGATAATGACAACCCCATACTTGTTGGACCTTGTTGTCCTATAGCATGCATTCTCATGACTGTATTCAGATTGTCTCCTTGGCCTCAATACCCCTATAGCTTTATGTTTGACCATTACTTGAAGAAGTTGCATAGGTCAAAGGCTTTGCATGTTGATGTCCTATGCACTTCAACTTCTCCATTTCTTGACATGTAGTTGCACCAATGGTTGTTTTCTAATGCAAATGGCTGCTTCACTTGGGTATGATGACATGCCCCTTGTTTTCTCATGGATTTACTGATTTTTCTTTGTCAATGCTTGATAGCTCCACATTGCTTTCTCCATTGTTTTTAAATTTCTATCATTTCATTGTTTCAAAACAATAGATTGTGCAACCAAATGTGACAATACTTCATGTCCATTAAAGGTGACACCTGGTAAGTTGTGAAACTTGACTGCTTCTCCATTTCCATCAATAAAGTTATTGTCTACTGCATATCAGTTGTGGAGGTAATCTTTGGGTCTGAGCAACTCAAGAAAATGTAGTTGAAAGTTGATCATTATGTGACACCGAACAGGGTAGTTGAAAAATTTTACTACCCTTCCTTTCTTCTTCATCTGTAATGTAATCTCTTGTGACCATTTCTTATTGCCTTCAATAAAGTTAAAGGACATTTGTCTTTGTTGTTGTCATGCATGACATGAGAATACATGTTGTGTTCCCAACCTTCATGGCTTCCATAATAATGCTTGTTGTCCCACATGAATTTTCTATCTGATCTCCACAACATTTGTTTCCTTTTTGATCATGTGTAACACATAATTGTCTCCCCACTTTGATCCTAGTGGGTAGACACATGTCGCCTATGTCAATGACATAAAATCTCACTGTCCTATGTGATGTGTGGCTGTACAATAGGTTCAAGGTGAGAGGGACCTAACAATACTCTGGATTGCTTCCTCATTATTTAAGAGATGCATAATTGAACTTGATGCATCTTTTGAATTTGATAATGAAAGTTGATCAACTGGTGTGATTCCATATTGATTTAATGCATTAATAACAGGTATATCTTTGATCAAGTTGCTCAATTTCCTATTTTTTTCAAAGCATGCTGAGCTCTACCCTCGTGGGAGCCACATTTACTCCACATGTTGTATTTAATTTGAATCAAAACATTAACCAGACTTGTCCTAAATCTGCACATGAAGCAAACAAGTTAGAAAAATCGATGCATATTTTGGATGTGTTTGATGACTTTGTTGTTTTCTAGGACACCCAAGGTTTGCATCCTTATTTAATGCACTTATGGATTAGTTTATACATGCATAGGTAGGTGTGTATGTAAGGATTGATATTTTTCATTGCTTAGAGCATTGCTCTAATATCATTATTTTTCTAGATGTAGGAGCTAGGAGCGCTACGAAGCTGGGAAGGACACAAGCAGCTTGGGGCAGCAGTAGTAGGGCAAGAGGGCAACTTTACAATTAGTCATTGTCAGGAAATGACTGGTCTCCACTCTTATATGCACATTTTGTTTCACTTATTCATGTATAAATTGTTTCTTTATTTTCATTGAATAAGTAAAGTTAGTCCCTTGGCTTGTGAGGGACATGTACACTTCATGATTATCAATAAAAGATTACATTTGTATACATATGATTCTCTTTTCTCATTTGCTGTAATTGCAACATTAGAATGAAAAAAAAATGTAATCTGTTTTCATTTTGAAAATATTTTTCCATGCATATTAAAACTAGCAAACTTATGGTTTATCTTTTAAATGTTTAAAACAAACAACAACAAAAAAAGAATAACCACTAAACTTGATTTCAGCTGAAAGCTAAAAATCTGGTAACAGTCACTTCAACAATTAAGTTGGCGGGAGGGTACAACTTAGTCAGTCTTTTCAAAATCTACCACTTTAATCAAATTCAATAGATAGGAAGGACATGCAAAACCCTCCTAATTATATCTCATTTTTGCAGCTGTTTCCAATCGCTAAATTTCAAACCCTAAGAACTTGAGCTTATTCCAAACCATAGTTGGACTTAGAATATGTTCATGAGCTTAAATTAAGTTGGTACCGAGAAGGGAAAGTTGTAGTTTCTGGTATGGTAGTAAAAATGTACAAGGAAACTGAAGTAAGGTGAAGGGTTTGAAGGTGGTAGAATAGATTGAGTTGAAATTCCAAAGCTGAATTGAACACATTGAGTAGAGAAAGTAAGCTAGAATAGGAGGTGATGTTCATCAGAAGGGAGTCGATAGCTCATAAGCAAATTCTGGAGGATGCAATGGTTCTACCCATTTTTACCAGGGTTGGCTAGCTTGATTATTTTTTTAAATGAACAAAATTAGTAATGATATGATAAGAAGGTTTGTAGCTATGATAGGAGAATGTAATTGTTAAAAGATGAGCAACAAACTAAAGAGAGTGCAAATAACAACTAAAAACACCCTACACTTCAATATTGGGAAAATGATGAACTTAACAACATAAAAATGGAACCTTTTACCTTGTAGAGTTGTTCTTTGGTTGGCCCTTTGATTGTAGATGAGATGTATGCTCCTTGATGGCAAGTAGATGCAAGATGTGAAGTGTGAAATGCAAGATAGTTGGACAAATGGATGCAAATGGCTAAGTGTAGATTGAGAAAAAAAATTGCAAGAGTTTGGCTAGCAAAATGATCTCCCCCTCAAATGAGAGAAAAGAGGGGGTATTTATAAGAATTTTGAGAATTCCAAGAAGAAATGGATGGTTGAGATTGATCCCAACATGGCCAAGATGTAGGGCTATGGTGAGTTGAGAACTCACAAGCCCTCACATCTTGACATGTGGCAAGGGGAGAGGCTTAAGAAAAATGAGGTGGACATGAGGTGTAAGAGAAGTACATGACATGGATGTACTTCAAAGGACCATAGGGATTTGGTCAAAATATCCTCATAAAAGATGTCCTTGTCCCATGTGGGTGAGAGGACATGTGAGGAATTAAAAATTCTTCAAATATCCTTATGGGGAGAGGGGAAAGAATAAAGAATAAAGAGAGGACATGTGGGAAGAAGTGAAGGAATTAAAAATTCCTTTTGAGTGCATTGGGGGATTAAAAAGTGAATTAAAAATTCACATGGAGAAGTGGAGTGCTTTGCCCAAAAGGAGAAAGCCTTTAATAAGGTTGACTAAGGACACATGCCATAAATGGGAAGAGGATTAGGTTGGTCTAACCATATGATTAAGGTTGTGCAAGTACTTAATTAGATGGACTAATGACTTATTAGAAGCAAGTGGGAGATTATGGAAGATGTGACCCTAATGATGATTAGGGGTGTGCATATGCTAACCATAGTTAATTAGAAGAAGATGAAGGAGTTAAGATGGATTAGAGACCAACTTGCAAAAATTGGAGGATGTGACAATGAGAGAGAAAAAGAGGAATTAAAAAATGAATTTAAATTTCAAAAGGGGAATATGACAATTAAATAAAATGTTGTATTTATTTAATTTAGAGGAGAAAGAGCGGTAAAATATTTATTAAATTAAATACTTTATGAACCCTATGTAAGATGCAAGGTATTAATTAAACAAATGATTTAATTAATATTAACAGGGGGGATAAGCAACTGGATGAATAAGGAGACGTCTTTGATCATATGGAAGTGGTCAAATTAGATGTCTACATTTTACCTCTCTTCGAAATACTATTAGGATAATAGGGTTTCGAAGAAAAAAAGAATGCAGATGACTCTATAGAGGAAGAGATCAGAAAAGAGGTGCCCCAGCATGGGGGGAGTGTGTGTGAGCTGCCCCAAACGGAGGGAATGTGGAGAGGATGCCCCAGTCTAGCGAAGGTGGGCTTAAAGCGACGAGTTAGGAGAGAATGGTAGGGTATGCCCCCTCGAGAAGGCGGATGGGGAAGGAAAAAGGGGTCCCGGTCAACTTCTCGAAAGTAAAGAGTGGTATATGTTGTTGGAAAGAGCACGAAAAAATGAGAAGAATGGTGTTTGAATGGAATCAATCAAGTAAATAGTGTGCGAATGGCGGCCCCGGGAAGAAAGAGGATGGATGAATTAGTTGGAGGAATTTGTGATAAATAAAAGGAAAAAAAAAGACCTTTTATTTGAAAAAGGGAAAAAAGAGGGAAAAAGGGGATAAAAGGTAATTGGAGAATTACCTTTGCTCAGTGTGACATCTGGCAAGTGCTCATTATGATAGGATGTTTATTATTTTGATTATGTGAGGGCCTTTATTGACACTAGGCATGATGTTTCTTGTATGCGGCTATATGGGATAATTTATGATGTGGTTTCATATATGTACACATGTTTATATGGATGGATGATTTATGTTTTATGATTATCAGTTATGGATGTATATGTTCATGATTATATATGTTTGAATGATTATGATTTACGGATGCATATGTATGTCATTATGATTATGATGATGGATGCACATTTGTTTATGTAAATGGATAATTATGTATGCTTTATGATTTATGATTGATGGATGCACATGTTCATGTGGATGAGTGATTATGTAAATGCTTTTATGATTTATGATTTATGGATGCATATGTTCATGTGGATGGACGATTTATGTATGTTTTATGATTATGATTTATGGATGTACATGTTCATGTGGATGAGTGATTATGTAAATGCTTTTATGATTTATGATTTATGGATGCACATGTTCATGTGGAATATGAATGAAAGATAAATGTTTATAATGCACCTAAGTGTCAATAAAGACCGTCATGAGAATGTGGATAGGCGATAGGCATATGGAGGAGTGCATTTGCCAAAAAAAAAACCATTAATATCCTGAGAGGAAGAGGACTCAAGAGGAAAGAGAACGAGAGTACTTGCACAACCGAAATCATAAGTCATGGTGATGGTCATGTGGTGCATGCAAAGTGATAAAAATGTAGTTAAAATGCGATTTTTCCATCTTTGGAGCATTGATTTTTACTATAGCGTTGGATATCAAGTACCTTGATATGGAAGATCAAGGCGAATGAGTATTCTATGCATGAAACAAATACAACAAACAAGAAGGTTATCCTCAACACCCCGAAGTCACGATGACCTCGGTTGGGCCTGGTGTTGAGATAACCACAAACACACAAAGTTGTCCCAGTGTAACACAAGACCTTAGAGATCTTGGTGGGTCTTATGAGGGATAACCGAGAAGACAGCAATCAAAACAAATGATCAAGGTATGCCCCCATGTCAGCAAGTCAAGGTATGCGATGGTATGGTGGATCAAGGTGACCCTGACAGGTGATGGTAAGGAACCCAAATGATAAACAAAATTCAAAAGCATCAAGAGATCACAATCAAGACTACAGGTCCTTTGCCATAGGATCAAGGTGATGGTTGGGATTGACGAGGTCTGCTAGGATAGATTCATCCTGTTGAGACCAAAGATGGATGCTAAACTATAGTGACCCAGTTGACGCGGGACGTTATTCATGGACTAGATCTTGTAACACGAGGGAATTTTGTTTATTAAGAACCGGTTAGATGTGGGCATAACTTGATAATGAAGCACAAAAGACTGACACAACCTACAAACCTAGGGGCTCAGGGGCCGATCATAGATTAGCCTTGCCTACGTGAAAGCGCAGAGCCCTCGTAGTTCTAGAAAAGACCATGGATAAAATGAAAAGAAGACAATGGTGACCAATGATGATGGACAAATACCCTGGGGGTGAATCAAATGATCAACCTTTCCTATGTGACAGCTCAGGGGCATCGTAGTTCGACTTACGGATGCGACAGGATGGGATCTAGGTGAAGACTGACATGATGGATGATCCTAGGTGGTGACACAGAACAAGATAAGCTCAGATTAGGATGAAAGCTCAGGATGGGGGACAACCAGCGTACATTGTCTAATGCTCAACCAAGATACGTACCGAGTGGCCAAGGATGGGATGGGTGAGGACAATGGGGCAGATGAAGGCATAAAATAGTTAGGATGTCAGTTAGATAATGATTAAGCCTTTCTACAAATGGCACCTGGTAACAGGTTTTCACCAAATGTACTTGTCCAAGGTGCCACCAGGGGTGGTTTTCACCATAGGATGAATTATTTCTCTTTACTATTTTTTTTTTTTTGATTTTTTTGATTTTTTTGATTTTTTGATGGGGTTACCGAGCGGATTTAGGTGTAGAAATTCTTTAGATGCATGATATTGAAGGGTTCGTCAAGGGGGTCTCCTTCAAGAGTAGTCAACCTATATGCCCCAGATCCATATTTAGCGGCTATGATGTAGGGTCCCAACCAATTTTCTTCAAATTTTCCTTTCTTGTCTCGATCTTGCTGAGTACGCTGATTCTCTTTGAGGACAAGATCGCCTACCTGAAACTGTCGAGGGCGAACCTTCTTGTTGTAGTGGCGCTTAAGGCGATTCTAGTATGCTTGGAGGTTATTGTAAGCTTTGATCCACCTTTCATCAAGTAATTCTAGCTATGCAAGTCGTACAACACGAGCATCTTCTTCACTGATAAGGTTCTTCAAGGAGACTCTCAATGATGGGAGCTCAACCTCGATTGGAAAGATAGCTTTGGCACCATACACTAATGAATAGGGGGTGGCACCGGTAGGAGTGTGGATGGAGTTACGATACGCCCAAAGGGTAGGGTGAATCTGGAGGTGCCAATCTCGACCTGTGTTATTGACAACCTTTTTGAGGATATGGATAAGAGTTTTGTTGGTTGCTTCTGCCTGACCATTACCCTGAGGGTAATAAGGCGTTGACCAATGATGTTGGATATGGAAGGTGTCACAAAGGTGTTTCATGGCTTGGTTTTTAAAAGTTTTTCCATTGTCAGAGAGGATGGTGGACGAGATACCATATCTGCAGAGACTATGGTAGAGGATGAATTTGGAAATCTGAGTACCAGTGATCTATGAAAGGGGCATTACTTCCACCCACTTGGTGAAGTACTCAGTTGCAGTAATGATGAAAGTATGGCTGTTAGACGATGGTGGGTGAATCTTTCCAATCAAGTCAAAACCCCATTGAGAAAAGGGCCATGGTGCTAGGAGGGGCTGAAGGTCTTGTGTTGGGGCGTGAATCAAATCTGCATGTTGCTGGCACGGGAGAAACTTCTTCACAAATTCACAAGCATCATGTTCCAATGTAGGCCAATAATATCCAGCTCGTAGGATCCTTTTGGCCAGGGCCATACCATTTGAGTGAGCTCCACAAACACCACCATGTACCATTGTTAGTGCCGTGTGGACCTCAGTCTCATTCAGACACCTGAGGAGGATTCCATCATACCCACGACAATAAAGCATATCACCAACGATGACGTATCGGGAAGAGCGATGAACAAAGGATTTGCATTGATTTCATGTAAGATCTGGGGGTACAATACCATCATGGAGATAGGTATATATGTCCTGGTACCAGGGGGAGGTGGGACCTATGATATCGCACACCATATCAGTTTCTGGGATATCATATGCTGGGATTAAAAGTTGTTCGACAAGGAACTCACATTCTATCCGATCTTTAGGCATGTCAATCATAGAATCGATGGTGGTCATTGCATCTGCTGCTTTATTTTGAACCCTAGGAATTTGGTCAAATCGTATGGAGGTGAAATATTTCTTGAAATCAATGACTATGCGTTTATAGGGTAGTAGCTTATCATCCTTTGTTAGGAATTCATCATTAACTTGCTTGATGACTAATAATGAATCCCCGAAGACCTTCAAGTGAGCTACATGCCACTATTTTGCAATTCGGAGGCCGGTGAGGAGGGCTTCGTACTCTGCAATGTTGTTGGTACACGGGAATGCTATTCTGAATGATTTTGGAATGTAGTCACCTTGAGGGGTAATTAGTAAAATTCTTGCACCTGATCCATTATGTGTGTACGAGCCATCAAAATATAGTGTCCAAGCGGGTGCTTCTGTAACTGTGTAGACTTCTTCGTCTGGAAATTCAGTGTCTAGAGGGTAAGCATCTACTAATGGTGCCTCGGCCAATTGATCAGCTATGACCTGCCCCTTTATGGATTTCCGTTCCACATACTCTATGTCAAATTCACTTAGGAGCATGACCCACTTGGCCATGTGGCCAGTCAGAGTAGTTCTAGATAACAAATACTTCAATGGATCAATTTTGGCAATTAATTTGACTGGATGGCTGAGCATGTAATGTTGGAACTTCTATGTACTGAAGACGAGTGCGAGGCAGGCCTTTTCCATGGGGGAGTATTTTAATTCGTAGCCGACCAATGTCCGACTGATGTAGTAGATCGCCCTCTCTTTTGATGATTCATCATGTTGTGCCAATAATGCCCCCAACATGACTAAAGTGGCAGAGATGTAAAGCAGGAGGGGTTTTCCTGGAATAGGTGGCATTAAGATCGGTGGATGAGCTAAATATTCCTTAATTTTATCGAAACCTATCTGACACTGCTGGTTCCATCGGAAGGTGGAATCTTTCTTCAGAAGATGAGTGAATGGCTGACACTTATCTGCTATCTGGGCTATGAATCGATGGATGGATTACATCTTCCCTTGGAGGCTTCTTAATTGTTTCAGATTACGCAGAGGTGGCATGTCTAGGATAGCCTTTACCTTGGCGGGATCAACTTCAATGCCCCTACGAGAGACTATGAAGCCCAACAAATTTCCTGACGTAACCCCAAAGAAACACTTTTTTGGATTTAGTCGCAGCTTGTAATGCTCTAACCATTCAAAGATCTTTTTTAGGATGGTAGGATGTTCTGCTCGTGTTCTGGATTTCCCTAATAGGTCGTCAACATAATCCTCCATGATGATATGTATGAGGTCATGGAAGATGACCGTCATTGCCCTCTAATATGTTGCCCCCACATTTTTGAGACCAAAGGGCATAACATTGTAATAGAAAGTGCCCCAAGGTGTTGTGAAGGCGGTCTTGTATTGGTCCTCAGGTGCGATTCGAATCTGATTATAACCAGAGAAGCCATCCATAAGGGATAACATCTCATGTCCTACTGTCAAGTCGACCAACATGTCAATGTTAGGCAGAGGGAAGTCATCTTTTGGGCAGGCTTTGTTAAGATCCCTGAAGTCTGTGCAGACCCGAATGTCTCCATTTGGTTTGGCAACTGGTACTATATTGGAGATCCACTCAGAGTAGTCAATCGGCTTGATAAAACACGCCTCTATTAACTTCTCCAATTCCTTGACTAATAATGTGACCTGTGGATGCATCTTGCGGAGCTTCTGTTTGACAGGCTTGGTGTCTAGGCGAACGTCTAAATGATGAACCACTAAGGCGGGGTCTAAGCCTGGCATGTCTGAGTATGACCAAGAAAAGTTAATGATTCCCTCTTGGAGTAGCTACACGATGACTGGATACTCTTGCTCTGAGAGTGACTTAGCTACATAGGTGATTTTAGGATTTTTCACAGTACCCAGATTAACTTCTTGAGTCTCTTCAATTAGAATAGATGATCGGGCAGATAACTGAGTTCCCATAAGGGGAAGATGAACATCTCCATCTTCCAGTGCCTCTTTGAGGTTTTCGCCATCAGATGCATCCTTTATTTTTACTTTTTCAAGGTCAGGAAGTGCCTCAGGGAGGTTTTCGCTAGATGACCGCTTTTTACTTTTCTTATTCTTATTTTTGCAACTGGAGTGTTCATCCTCCCCCAATCCCATAAGGTTGACATATGTATCCATAGACATACTGACAGGTGTGCTATTACGTAGGTCCCAATCAATAAGCTTAGGGTGACAAAGGGATAGGCTAATAGTGCAGACAGATAGGCATTCAAACATGGATGATAGGTCAGTGTGATCGACGTCATCATACACACGTATGATGGATTCCTCCTCGGGTATGTCTTCCAATGAGCCATTGTCCACGACGACACTATTGGAAGTATTAGACAATGTTGTAGGGCCTTTTTGCTTTGTGTCGTATCCAACACCTATGTTCTTCAGTAGCTTTGTTGTACCAATATTCTGCAATCGCCCCTATTCTTCTTTACCTAGGCCTCTACCTTGGTAGTTATACTTTTTCGCCAACTTAGCTGACCAAGGATATGCCTCTTGAAAATATTCCTTTAGAGGGGGATTTGGTTGGGGTTCTTCTTGGTATACCCATTGACTTATATCTTCTTCCAGTGCATCTATCTTGATACCAGGGGACCTGAAAGTGGTGGTAGGGATGTTTTTACCACTAAAGGTGATGGTCTTGTCTTCCTTTGGAGTAGCATGTGAAGGTTGACCATCTTTGTGTGGTGACGGTGGCATGGTTGCTACATTAAGAGTAGTATGCATTTCATATTCTCCACACCCTTTGTCAATGATTTGGACTTTTGTGACTGTGGGATCAGTGGTGGAAGATGGAGTGGTTATCATGGTGGAGGGTGGATTAGCAGATGATGACTGGGATGCCCCCATTTCCACCCCGGGATAGTAATGTAAATGGGGAAAGGATGCTTCCAAAGCTCGACAATATTCAAATGGTTGGGGGTCAGCGTAGATGGTGACTTCCTGTCCGTTGACTAGAAATTTCAGGCACTGATGGTACGTGGAAGGGACGGCTTGCATAGCATGGAGCCATGGGCGGCCAAGGAGGAGATTATAAGGCAAGTCCATATCAAGGACATGATAGGTAATGTATTGAACCATAGGTCCCACTTGGATAGGAAGACTGATAATTCCCTCTGAATTCCTTTCTGCATTATCATAGGCCTTGATGGTGATGATCTGATTACTTAGATCTGCTTGAGTATACCCCACCTATTTTATGAATTTTAGAGTACACAAATTGAGGGCAGAGCCATTATCTAACAAGACCCTTTTTATTTTATGACGGGCAACCACCACTTCAATATGTAAGGGGCAATTATGATTCACATCGATATTTGGCATGTCATTTTGGCTGAAGTGTAGTTGATAAGATAAAGCCAGGTGACCTACCAAAGCTTGGAATTGTGTAGGGTCAATGTCATTAGGCACATGTGTTTCCTGCAGGGCTCTATTAAGGATTTCTTGATGTATGGGAGAAGACTTAAGCAAATCCAAAATGGAGATGTGAGCAGGGGTCTTCCCTAGGTGATCAAGGATGTTGTACTGAGAGCTTACAGGAGTTGATTGGGTGGGTGCGGAGGCTGCAGGGACAGTAATGCGGGCTCGTCGTGTAGTAATAGCACACTGAGGGTCTTTGGCTTTTACATGTATCATGGACACACGAGGTTCTACTTGCTTAATGTAATGAATAATACCCTTATAATTGAGGGGTACATTCTTATAGCTCACGTTATTTGTGTTGTTGTCTTGTGGATTACTTGTGGAGGTGCTTGGGCCTTGATTATGGTTTGGAAAGGCATTTTGATATATCTGTAATTGAGCATTGGACGACAAAGCCTGACTAGGGTCAACCTTGATATCACCTCGATCTATGAGATCTTGGACGTAGTTTTTTAGACCCTGACACTTATTCAAAGAGTGTCCTTTGATTTTATGGAACTCGCAATATTCATTTTCCCTAAACCATGCCGGCTTAGGTTTGGATTCGTCGAGTGGCTTGGTGACAGGGTATGTGATCGGATAGTTGATCTGTAACAACTTATTGAAGATGACGCTCAGAGGTTCTCCTAATTGAGTATACTGGCATTTAGTGTTCCCCTAGTTATTCTGATTTGACTGTTGGGGAGGACAGGGTGCCCCCTGCAGTATAGATATGGCATTAGGCATGGGTTGTTGTTGTCTCTAGGATGTGTTAGCCACGTGGACATGTTTAGTATCAGTAACGCCATCATTTACTGTGTTTTTGTTCTTGTTCCAAAAACATGGCTTGTCGTTGAATGACCTTTCTTTATCTTGATTATATATTTTGATGTGCCCCTTGGCAACAAGGGCACGCTCAAGGATGGGAACCTTCTCTACTATCTCCACGAAAGTGGTGACACAATGTAATCTAAAGTTATGAGCCATGTCGGGATGAGAGTTCTCCACGAAGAGGGTGACCATGTCCTTTTCTTTCAAAGGGGTTTTCATTCGGCTTGCTAGCGCATGCCACCTTTGGAGGTAGTTAGTAAAGGTTTCCCCTTCACGTTGTTTCTCTTTGAGGAGATCCAAGGTGTTGGTGTCCTTCTCCAAATTGAAGGAGAAGTAGGAGACAAACTTTTCTGATAGGTCTGCAAAAAAATTTATGGATCCTTTTTCGAGGGTCATGAACCACCCTAGGGCGTTGCTTGCCAGACTCCGTGGGAATAGGCACAAGAGATAGTTGTCATTGTGAATAACTTCTTAACACTGGGAGTAAAACTCCTACAAGTGGTCCTTAGGATCTTTGTTCCCCCTATATTTGTCAAACTTTGGCATTTCAAAATGTTTAGGGAAGGGAATCAATGAGATGGAGGGATCGAATGGATATGGACATATGTCTTCGAACTTGAATGATTGTTTACCAGTCCCTGCCTGAAGATCTTTTAGAGCGGCTTTAATTTCTAGAAAATCTGAGTTGAGTGGTGGTTGGTTGGGTGGAACTAGATGGTAGGATGATAGAGGATCCTACTAAGAGAGCGGAAAAGTGTTTAGATATGGGTTCGGATGGTGAAGTGATGACATCCCTTGTTGGTATGCTGAGGGAATTTGTTGATACGTGGGTTGTTGTTGCAGGGGATAATATGGATGCGTTTGATAAGGATGTGAGGTGGGTTGTTGAGGAGCTTGGATGTGATGTTGTGGATTGGTTTGTGGATATTGGGGGTGCTGATGTGACTATTGCGAGGCCACATAAGATGGTTGTTGTTGATATTGTTGCTGGTTATAATAATTGTAATGATGGGGTGGTTGTTGGTGCATTGTTGGCAGTTGTGTTGGGCGAGATGGGATGTTATGTGGTGGTTGCGCTTGTGGGCGTAAGATGGACACAAGGAATGGAGATATAGTTGGGGCTGAAGGCTGAGGTTGATTTCCTTGCGATTGATGTGGTGGTGGTTGTGTTGAAAATAAAGGATTGACCAATGGTTGTTGTTGAGGTCAAGGTGCAGTTGAGATGTTTTACGAGGGGGGTTGTTGAGCACTAGTGGGAGCATAGGATTGGGATGTATTTTGTGGAGGGATGTTGGATTGGGGAGGTTGTTGGGGTATGAATGACGATGGTGGAGGATTTGTAGCCCCAGGAGGTGGCAGCGATGCGGTCAAGGGGGTGGCTCTAGGATTGATGGGAGTCTGATTTGATAGAGGCGGTGCCAATTAGCATTAAAGGTGGTGGTTGTGAGATGTTTTGGGGCATGCCATAAGCAAAAGGGTCATTGGGGTCAGTTGCTTGAGAAGCCCCCATGACCGAGATGGTGTGGAATGGGGGATTATTGACATGATATAGAACATCATTTCCGAACTCAGGTTGATGCCAACCTTCTACCAGTGGAATATTTGGGCCATATGAACTACCCGGTACATTCTGTGAGGGTTGGGGCGGATTAGATGTGGGGCCACCATATGTGGATAGGTCAATGCCTGATGGAGGCTTAAAACCTTTTTCTATTAGGTGGGCTAGGATTTCTTCCCCATGTCTTTCAAGAAGGCATTCGGTCATTTGTGCATTAACAGGGTTACTGAAGTGTTCCTCGAATGTCAGCTCAGGTTGATTAGCCATGTTTTCATCCCCAGGTGGTGACGTGTTTTGGCCATCCACATTGGATTGTGATGAGGTGCCATTGTGGGGATCATGAGGGATGTTAGCACCATTATTAGGATCTGATAAGACGTTCATTGTGTTGTTGGGATCTTGAGGGTTATTTGATTGGGAATTTTGGGCTTGTTGGTCGGCCATTTTCTTCGCCTGTGATCAGGTCTGAACGAGCATGCAAGATGATGAGATGGATCAAGATATTAGAAAGACCTAGATGATGAAAGATTGATTCGATTTGATGGGAGATTAGCCGATGATGATCAATCAGACTAACGTGGATTGATTTGATGAAATTGGATTGGATTGATTGGTAGACACTGGATTAACCTAGATTTTGGATCTTGGTCCGAATAGATTTAATGATGTAGGATTGATTTGACCAATCAGATACCAACACCAAATCCAACTTGAGATAGAATCGGATTGATTGGGTCGAGAAGGATGATCAACTTAAGATGACTAGCAATCCTAAGTCAATTACGATGATTACGATTAGGGATGAACACCTAGGTCAACTCGAATGACTACTCTAACAGGGCTTATATGGAATAGCGAAGATCGGAGATGAAAGTGGATCCAGGACGGATGGGGAGCATCTCAGGATAGATGAATGACTCTCAGAATGAAAGAACGAGAACTTGGAACAAGCAAAAGAGTGCTCAAAATGAATGACTCTCAGAACAAGGGGATGAAGACTCGGAACAGACGTTCAGAGGTGAATAGGCGTATCGATGTTCAAAATGGAGAGACAAGGGATGCCAAGTGATAATATAGGCTGGTCAAAGGTCAGGTCCGCTAAAGCATGAGGCCAGGTCTGCCACAGCATGAGGTCAGGTCTGCCACAGCATGTGGTCAGGTCCGCCATAGCATGAGGTCAGGTCTGCCAAAGGATAAGTTTAAGCTTGATTTTTTGATGGATGAGTAAGGTAAAGGACCCAAAATATAGCAAACATTGATAAAAAGATTTGGCTAAACTGAAAATGACTGGTTTTGCATGAGAAAGACAATTTAGATAGCACAACCCTAAGATTAGTAGAAACAGGTATGGCCAACAAAGTCTTCTACTCTAGGATGAACATGGTTGCTAAGGAGTCCCTGATATACACCTGGTACATGAGGCCCAAACCATGAACACCAACCCATTACAAGCGTGATTCGGGAACCTTAGCGAGATACCAAAGGCTTGGACCAACTCTTCACGTCATCCCGACGCTTCGCCAATTACAATGTGGTTGGATTGAGGTACAACTTTCACTCTCCCCCCTTTATATACCCCGCTAGTACGCATGGTTGGAATCGTCCCTTGGGGTGATGAAATCCCCAAGAAGGTCCCACTAAGAAAATGGAAATAGGGTGACTCAAAGGACTTGGAAAGCTATGATTTCTTGTCACCCAGGATCGCCAAATGGTGCAAGGGGATTGGATATGTCAAATAGCCTTCCACAAGCATTCCAAACAAGGTTTGTTGACTCCTCTAATTAAACTATGTGCCTAATTTACCAAAGAACAATTGGTAAAAACTTAAAATTTCACGTTCGGGAGGTCAGGTCCGCCAACGCAAGTTAGGTCTGCCACCGAAGAGATCAGATCTGCCACCAGAGGTCAGGTCTGCCACCAGAGAGGTCAGGTCCGCCACCGGAGGTCAGGTCTGCCATCGGAGAGGTTAAGTCCGCCATTCGAGGTCAGGTCCGCCATCGGAGAGGTCAGGTCCGCCACCGAAGGTTAGGTCCGCCACCGAAGGTTAGGTCCACCACCGGAGAGGTCAGGTCTGCCACCGAAGGTCAGGTCCACCACCGGAGAGATCAGGTCCGCCAATCTATAACCTGAACCTACGAAAATGCCAAAAAATAGCAAACGTGAAAGAAAAAGACCCGTTTGTGGGTCCCACCGTGCGTTCCAAAAATGTGATAGGGGAATGTAATCGTTAAAAGATGATCAACAAACTAAAGAGAGTGCAAATAACAACTAAAAACACCCTACACTTCAATATTGGGAAAATGATGAACTTAACAACATAAAAATGGAACCTTTTACCTTGTAGAGTTGTTCTTTGGTTGGCCCTTCGATTGTAGATGAGATGTATGCTCCTTCATGGCAAGTAGATGCAAGATGTGAAGTGTGAAATGCAAGATAGTTGGACAAATGGATGCAAATGGCTAAGTGTAGATTGAGAAACAAAATTGCAAGAGTTTGGCTAGCAAAATGATCTCCCCCTCAAATGAGAGAAAAGAGGGGGTATTTATAGGAATTTTGAGAATTCCAAGAAGAAATAGACGGTTGAGATTGATCCCAACATGGCCAAGATGTAGGGCTATGGTGAGTTGAGAACTCACAAGCCCTCACATCTTGACATGTGGCAAGGGGAGAGGCTTAAGAAAGATGAGGTGGACATGAGGTGTAAGAGAAGTACATGACGTGGATGTACTTCAAAGGACCATAGGGATTTGGTCAAAATATCCTCATAAAAGATGTCCTTGTCCCATGTGGGTGAGAGGACATGTGAGGAATTAAAAATTCTGCAAATATCCTTATGGGGAGAGGGGAAAGAATAAAGAATAAAGAGAGGACATGTGGGAAGAAGTGAAGGAATTAAAAATTCCTTTTGAGTGCATTGGGGGATTAAAAAGTGAATTAAAAATTCACATGGGGAAGTGGAGTGCCTTGCCCAAAAGGAGAAAGCCTTTAATAAGGTTGACTAAGGACACAAGCCATAAATGGGAAGAGGATTAGGTTGGTCTAACCATATGATTAAGGTTGTGCAAGTATTAGATGGACTAATGACTTATTAGAAGCAAGTGGGAGATTATGGAGGATGTGACCCTAATGATGATTAGGGGTGTGCATATACTAACCATAGTTAATTAGAAGAAGATGAAGGAGTTAAGATGGATTAGAGACCAACTTGCAAAAGTTGAAGGATGTGACAATGAGAGAGAAAAAGAGGAATTAAAAAATGAATTTAAATTCCAAAAGGGGAATATGACTAAATTAAATAAAACATTGTATTTATTTAATTTAGAGGAGAAAGAGGGGTAAAGTATTTATTAAATTAAATACTTTATGAACCCTATGTAAGATGCAAGGTATTAATTAAACAAATGATTTAATTAATATTAACAGAGGGGATAAGCAACTGGATGAATAAGGAGACGTCTTTGATCATATGGAAGTGGTAAAATTAGATGTCTACAGTAGCTACTCTGGAATATGATGAAGCTATGGTGAAGGGACTGCCAGTAGATGCATCTGAGATTGCCATTGCACAAGTCACTAGGTTACTAAGAATTTGGGTAGAATTTATAGCATGAGCTAACACATTTGTAGCCAAAGAATATTTTTGTGAACGAGGAGAGGAATTAGACTCATCATCACAAGGTATGAAGAGACTCTCTCTTCCCTGGTTATGGGTGAATTGTGTTTCTTACATTGTTAGATATATCACCTGTGATGGTAGGAAAAACCTCTTATATACAATTCATTTCAAATTACTCAGTCACCTTAAGCATAATAAGTTAGTGAATGTACCAAAATTTGTTTACAATTTGTTGAAACAGATGTCATCAGAATACCAAAGAAAACAAAGTGATACTTCTCTATCTCATCAATGTTTAATTGCTTTACTAATAAAGAGAAGTTTAAGGATTCATTAAACACAAGTGAATTGGGAGGATTTTAAGGAATGTACAGATATTAACAGTTTGTTGGATGCACTCGTGGTACCTGAGAATGTAGAACCACAAAATGAACCTATAAGGGAAAGCCCTCACATCTCACCTGTAGCTTCACCTACCAGTAGCCAAGGTGAGCATGACACTAGTAGAATTTGGCAAATAAATGACTACGTGACTAAAACTTTTAGTCACGTGACTAAAACTTTTAGTCACGTGACTAAAAATGACTAAATTGTACTATTTTTTTGCAATTCACAAGTATAAATGACTAATTTGGTCATTGGGTAAAATCACAACTAAATAATTGGTCAGACAAATAAAAATGATTAAATAAATGACTATTTTTTTCAATCGATAATAAGATTTTATTTATTAAATCATAAAATCAATACATCATCCCAATGTTTAACATGCTTCCTTCAAACACCAAAAAAAAATCTACAAGTATCATAATTGTGTTAGAAAATTATCAACAAACCCCCAATGCCCTGAACTACTACTATGATTCTAGCCAAAAAATTGGCACTGTTTTTACAGTAAAAAATGTAAACCTACCCCAACTGCCTAGCATTTAGCCATTAACCCAGTATCCCCCTTACAAGGCTAAACCCCAACTTTAGAAAACATGTACAGAGACAATTCAAAAATATTTTTAACATAGAAAACACAAAATACTAAAGCTCTCATGCCGAACTACTCGGGTCCACGCTGCTCCTTGTTGCACTCTTCACCTTCCTCTTTTGAGGACGCAATGCTTGTCTTTCCATCCTTGCAGCTTCAACTTGTGCTTGGGAAATCACTACTTCGACCTCCATCAACTCCACAAACAACTTCAAGGCCTCCCACTTGCACCTGACATCCTCTCTCCAATGGGCTTTAAGGTTCCCTTCTGACCATCTCACGAAGGGAATGCTTCCTTCAAATTCATCGCCTTCTGTTGTCAATAATCCTTCACTCACATCCGACCCAACACTTGGAACAACCCATTGCAAAATCAAATCCATTCCCTCCAAATAGTCGCTGTGAACAATCACTTCCATGACCTTCCTCACTATTTTCACCGATTCCCTGACATCCAACCCCCACGTCATGATCAAAGAATAGATGTCCATGTTTGTGCAGTATCTATGTCTGAGAATTCCAAACCCCGAGCCCAACATTAGTTGTACACATTGCACCAGTCGCTCATCACTAAATTAAAACATTCCTTTCAGTCTCTTCTTAGAGGCTTCACCATGGAATGGAAAAAGTTGGTTCTTTGTCATGAGTGTAAAATTTTCCTCCATTGTAATCAGTTATTCCTGCACCAACACCAAACCAGACTGTTTCCTAATTTTTTTCCACCACAAAACTCGGTAGAAGCATCAAAATTTGAGGATGTGGAGAGTTTAAGCCACATTAAAACCACATACTCCATCATTAATGTGGAATGTACCATCCCCGCCACCATCCAACTCTTCAAAAATCCTTCATTCATTTCAAACTACGGTCCACATTACTGCCTTTTCATTAAATTCCTTGTACGTACCTTCACATTAAACTGCCTCCTCAAGATCCAATTATCATAAATATTCGACTCTTACCTTACCAACTTCATCAAAAGTTAAAGCCCATTTAGATAAAGTGTCTACCTCTATATTCCCAAACCTCCTTACATGGCTAACCCTAAAATCCTCAAAAGAATCTAACTCCTTACATTTAACAATTAAAATTTGCAAATGCCACACTTCAATGTTTCCTTTCATGATTTCTTGAACGATGATTTGAGAGTCACCCTCTAAATACAACTTTGAAGCCCTTAGTAATCTATTAAATCTGATTGTCATTAGTGTTGCTATTGCTTCAGCTAAATTATTTGTTCCTACCTCCAAATTTTTTGCCCCAAAATCAAAAACATTCCCCTTCCATTCACGTACAATAAACCCTGCCCCTGATGATCTAGGGTTTCCTTTGGAGGTACCATCAAAATTTACTTTCCACCACCCCTCAGTTGGCTTCTCCCATACAACCTCCATTGAACCCTTTGAAACTAGATTGACCCAGTTAAGCCCCTTAACAGGCTGACTAAACAAATGACTATTACTCTATTATTTTTTTCTTTCGAATTTGATCATAATCCATAGAGATTAAGCCCCCCTCATGGGACCCCTACCTAAGCGGGCCATTTGGCCACCTAGGTTGCTTAGTGCACCAAAAATACCTATTGCATGGAAGGAATTGCCTCTCGATGTAGTCTTAAGGCCTTCATATATTTTATAAAAAAAATTAACATTTGCATTCTTTAACTTTTATTACACATTGTGTTAATGAATCATTAATAATGTTTTTAACTATGATTTGAAGCCAGTTTGATTTTCCTGTTGTGTTAGCATGTCAAATGTACCAAAGAGAAATTGTGGTCAATTTCACTATTACAATACAACATAATATATTTAATATTATAGTATAATATAATATAATATTATAGTATAATATAATATAATATTATTATTATATTGAAGGTATGGCCCTCTTGTGGGGCCTCAAAGTTGTGATGTCAATCAATGTTAAGTCCATGGAAATTAAGGGTGACTCACTGCTGATTGTGGAAGCCACGAAGGGCACGATGGTTTATGGTTGGGCCATTCAAGAGGTAATTGAAGACATTCGCTCCCTTCTTACCAGACTTCAGGATTTCACCATTCAACATGTCTACAGTGAAGGAAATGCGGTTGTTGACAGTCTGGCTGTTGTTGGGCTTGATAGGGAATGATTACGGTGCTAGAGGAAAGAAGAGTCTTTACCTCCTTCTGTTGCGGCTCTTCTAAGAAAGGATTCTAATGAAATTCACCATGATTCTTAAAAATTTCTTTACAAACTTGGTGTGGCTATTACTAACTTTCGTTACTAATGATGGCATGAGTTCTTATTCAAATAATTGGCCATTGGGCGGGAAGAGAATGGGGGAGGATTTTCCATGTGTCACATAGGATTTTTTTTGGTTCACTATTGGGACTAGCCATTTGGATCCTAATGACTGATGGGGTCATTATTTTTTGAACCCCCTCAAAGTTCATGATGATCTTTTCAGACTGGTGGTTTTGTTCTATTTTTTGAGTTGTTTGAATCTTTCTCTAATATCATTTCTCTTCATGTAGTGGACTTCTCACATGAGGAAACTCCTAGGCCTGCGCTGGCGATGGGATGGAGCATTTATTATCATCTTTTTTGGTTTTACAAGTTACCTTTTACTGAACATTTCTACATGGTTTTTTCTACTCTTGGTTTTCTCTGTATTTGACCGACTATTTCTCTTTCTCACACTGTTTTGGTTTTTCGCAATGAGTGTGTTGGAGCTATGGGTGGGGACCGGGTGCATGTGGATCCTGATAAGTGTGATGACTGGAAGACAGATGACACTGTCTAGCATATATGCAAGGAAGGTGGTATCTCCCAGTATATGGAATTTATGACTGGCCATGACGAGGTTCTATCCGGGCAATTCGTGACCTCTTGGAAGGACATAAGGGTCACAATTGGAAGCATCTCCTTTGATATTGATGAAGAGATCAATACCAAGGCTATGGGTCTCACTCTGGATGGGCGTACTTGGAAGAAAACCACCAAATTTGTTGATCAGACCAGTCTCAACCTATTCTTCTGGGGTGACAAGAAACCTATCAAGCTACATGGTGGGTATGACCATGAGGCCCTTCCTAAGCCATGGGATAAATTTTGCATGGTGGTGATGAAATAATTCACCCTTGAAGGAAGGTATGGTGTGTATTACTATTACCATTTCAATTTCCTCAATCACCTTAGGAATCAACATAATATTTCCTTCCCGTTTTTTCTCATGCATTCCCTTGAGAGTATTGTGCTTGATGCAGTTGAAGCCATGAATTCAAATAAAAATTTCACAATCCTTCACCAAGGGCTCATTTCTAGGCTTTACCATTTTCACTCAGCCCTTTTCTCTCCTTGACCTATTACTGTTGTTGATGCTTCTTGACCCACCTCTTTTGAAGAGGCTCTGGTTTCTTCTGCCCCCCGTCGGCTAGCATTATGGACACCCCTGGCTTGAGCAAGAGGAAATGTATCAAAAACCCTACCTTGAAATTTTTTCCGCAGGACACCTCCCCCTCTCTAGGGCCCGTGGTGGAAAGAAAAGATAAAAAAATACACAACCCCCACCCTGAGAAGTAAGGCCAAAGCCTCCAAGAAGACAAAATTTTGGCTCCATCAAATTGACTCTGACATTAAGATCACCAAGGAGACTAATACCCCTCACTGGTCTAATAGACTGGTTATCAAGCATGAAAAATGGAAGAGTTTTAATGAGGTTTCAGATTCTGACAGTGGGGGTGGGAACGAGAGGAGGATTAAGGAGGAAAAGGATGTGGGGGAGGAGGTTGTCTCGGGTTCTGCTAGTAGCTCCTCCCATGTTTTTGAAAGTCTTAAAAAAGGTCCTGCCACCATTAAAATCAAGGAGGTAAAGGCTCGCACCTCCAACATTGCAGAGGGTAAGGCTCCCATAGTGGAAGCCCATAGTAAACAGGATGTTGTCTGGGAGGAGGTTGACAATCTGAAAAACAAAATTGAGAGTTTGGAGAAAAGACTACGGGATGTTACTCGTTTTGCTTTGAAGATTATGCACAGGTCTGCCACTACGTTATGTCTCCTACAGAAGGACAAGGCTGCAAACAATGTGGAGGAAGAACTCATCAGTAAGGAACTACTTAAGTTCCTCTCTAAAAACTAGGCTACCATAACTTTAGTTAAGCCATGCAGTGGGAAGAAAGATTAGTTTTTGGTGGGGTTTGGTTTTTTGGTTGGGGATGGCTGAATCAACCTTCATTTATGTTTTGTTTTGTTAAAGACATTGTTGTTATGCTTATTTTCCTCTATGACTGGTATGAACCTTGGTGGTCTATATCTATGGCGGTTTTAAATCATGCTATCATGATGGACATTACTAGTAGCTTTAGTTCGGTTGTTAGTTTTTATATTTGTTTTTTATATGATCTGCTTAGGGTGATGGTTTGGTTTTTTGACCTGTTGTTATTGTGTTGTTAGTGTTAGTTTGTTGTGGATGGCCATTGTTTCCTTGTATTGATGGGACAACACCCTTGTTTTGCTGCTTTTTATATCAAAAACATAATATAATATTTATATTATATAATTATATTACAATACAATATAGTATACTTAATATTATAATATTATATTATATAATAATTGTAGAACCAAGATCCTAGTACCTGCAAGAGACAAAAAATAAACACATTAGAAGATTCAAATGCAAGTTAAGATCAAATTTCCCGATAAAATCCATTTAACAATGTTCAAAATAGGAATGAAAACAAGAACACAATAAGAAAACAATGAAATAGATTGAATCCTATTAAGAATATGCAAACTCTTGATCTTATGGGGGAGTTGGTGCCAATTTGATGTGGAAATTGGCCCTTTCCCAACTCCTATGCAAGCTTTGATGGTTTGATGAAGATGTGATCCACTTGGTGAAGATTCAAGTGTGCTGCAAGATGAAAAACCTACATATCCTAGCTAAGACTTGATGAAATAGATTAGAATTGCAATGCTTTAGTATGGATTTGAGTATAGTAAGCTTGCTCAAATTGTGGATGATGAAATGAGGAAAGATGCCTCTTATTTATAGAATGACAAGTTGGAGAAATGCCCAAAAAGAAGCAATGTGGGACTAACTTTCAACCAATGGCAAGGTGCCACTTGTCAAGAGATGGATGGATGAAGGATGTGCATATTTTGATGAATGTTCCCATAAATGCATTTAGGTGGAATTTGAAAATGATGAAATGAAATGTAAGAGGGAAAAAGGAATGTCTTAAATTCCACTTGGCTCAATGCAAAGATGAAATAAATTTCTTGTTGGAAGGACAAAGTCCACTTGGAAAGATTTCAAATTTGGAAGATTATTCCTCTATTATGCCATGTTGAGAGAAAATAGGGATTTAATAAATGAATTAAATCTATTTTCATGTGCAAGTGGCAAAAGGTAGAGGATGGGACATGCATTAGGATTAAATTAATCAAGGGTTAATTAATTTAATGAGGGATTAGATGATGTGACAAATTTGACTTAATTTTATGGGTTGATTTAAATCAAAGATGAGAGCAATGTGGTTTCAAAGATAGTTAAATAAATATTTTGTTTTATTTAACTAAAGGGAATGATGGTTAGATTAAATTAAATAAGATTTTAATTTATTTAATTTAATGAGATGACTTTAGGGATTAATTAGATAAAAAAATGTTTTATTTAATTAAATAAGGGGCTAAGGTTAATTAAATCAAATTGATTGATTCAATTAATGTGAGATAATGACTTAATCAGATAAATGATTTATTTAATTAAGAGAAGAAAATTGATGAATTTAATCAAATAAGGGTATTTGATTAAATGGTTAGACCGAGGGATGATTTAGGATGAAATAGTGTTAGTAGTCGGGATCAAGCGTGTAATGCCAATTAGTACATTTTATGTGTCTACATTTTTCCCCTCTTCGAAGCAATGTACTTGTTGCGTTGATTCAAAGAATAAACTGTCTCGATCTAAAGCCAAAAAAAATTGATTTCAAAACTTGCCCCATTGCTGCCCCAATGAGAGAAAACATGCCAATTTATTGCCCCCTCGAGAGATCGGATGAAAAGTTTGATTTTTGGGTGATCTCAAAAAAAAAAGAGGACAAGGTGCCTAATGGGTCTAGAAAGGCTCCGGGAGGCCAAAAAATGAGATAAAACACAAAAAACGGTGCAAAACGGCCTCTGAATGGAAAAAAATAGGATTGGGGGTCCAAAACTCTTCCTGGACGGCTAAACGGGGTCAGAAAACCCTAATTTTTAGGCTTAAATAGGCCATGGGGGACCACTTCCAATTCATTTTCACTTTTAGCCTTTAGAATTTCTATGACTTTGAGCTCTAACCTCTTGGAAAGATGGCACAACTACAGCTCCCCATGCACATTCTGACAAAGTACAGACACACCAGAGACTTCCTAACACTGGACCACCGATGAGTCAACTTGACCTGAGCTTGATTTTTTATTTACGTGTGCATTTATTATGTTTGAAAGTTAGGTCTTTAGGAGCGGTCCTAAACAACACCACTAGTTTTTTCAAACACCGCTCGGTGTTAAACTAGGCCACCATGGTGCAGTTTGGAGTTTAGGGCTAAATTCCAAACTCCACCACCTTTGAAAGGTGCACTGCCACGTGGCACTTTAAACCTAGGGTTTCTTGCTAAACTCCGATGCCTTTGCAAACTAAACCTCTGCGGTGTAGTTTGGGAGTTTGAAGGCTCTAGCGTCACAGTTTGAAATTTGCAAACTACATCGCCTTCACAGGAAGCGACGCTAGAGCCACTTTTGGGATGCCGAGACAAGTTAGGACTAGGATTTTTTTGTTGAATTTTAACACGGTGACCTTCCTGATGTAAGAGGAGGTGAGAGAGATCTACTCACACGAGCACAGGTCTCGGGAGCTTTTCAGTATTTTGGGTGAGCTGACTGAGCGACAGTAGGAGCGCCTAGGAGAGATGGGACTTTGGTACATCACCTATGCACCGCCCGTGTGGACACACTTGGGCATGATGACAACACTTATTGAGAGATGGCACAGTGAGACCTCCTCATTCCACCTTCTGACGAGTGGGGCCACAGTCTTGCTGGAGGACGTGTGGCAGATCTTGAGATTTCCCATCCACAGTGAGCAGGTCATTTAAGATATGGATGCCGGGAGGGAGGCCTGTTATGATTTCATGGACACTAATCAGATTGTATTATGCGAGGGCCAGATCAAGCTGGAGCACCACAGGCCTATCGTATCACCTTACCACTTAGTTATTGTAGCCATTATATCAGGTCTTGTCACACCAAATCAGCGAGGCTGATATTCCAGTCCTAGATGGGGATTCGCTTGGGAGTGCATGGTCCAGCGGTGACCGACATTGTTTGCATGGGGGCCAGTTCTGCTAGCCTCACTTTATAGAGATCTTCATGAGTTTACCTATCTGGACAACATATCACTTGGGGTGGGGGTAACACTCCTACATATTTGGGCGTGGGAGCACATCCCTATGCTTGATCTGAGAGTTGTTCCAGTTTCGATGGAGCCAAATGATCTAGGGGTCTAGCGATATAGAGGAGGCCTCTCTTTTACATAACTAGGACAACATGGGATTCCTCATTGGAGGAGGGTTCTTGACGATATGCGAGTGTTTAGATGGTGACCATACCTTGGGCAGCCAACTTGGTTTGATGATGCACAACAATTGTTCTCTGCTTGCCAGGACCAATTGATGTAGGGGCTAGAGAACATGATGATCGAGATGTACCTATTGGGTAGGGGTCAAAGATAGTTTGGCGAGCCACAGGATAGGCTGGACGATCAGTACTTGGTTATTTTTGTGAGGATGATGAGCCAGAGCTCCTGGGGCTGCTATATACCTGCCCATGAGGTAGTTCATAGTTTCATGCAGCTGGTGACCAGGCCATGGCCATATGACCAGGGACAAGTAGATCCAAGGACTATGCAAGCCTACAGAGATTGGTTCAGGTCGTTGTTGTGGCTTACAGTTTTGGGGACACCCTTTGCTCAATGAAGAGCCAAAGGCAAGGGAGTAGGATGGGGTCAAGGGATGGAGACTAGGATTAGGGAGGCGGTGGGACACCACTAGTGCACCAGGATCAGGATCGTGGGCCACGGGATCAACCACCCAAAGATCCACAAGTTGGAGAGCAGAGACAGGATTCCCCCTGATAGGATCAGGATATGGGACACAAAGACAGGATCCCGATGCCCCCTTGAGATGGAGATTAGGATTAGCCCCACGTGCAACCACCCCTACAGCCAGATCTAAGAGATAGGTAGATTTTGCAGCTGCAGGCCTAGGTATAGGCACTGACAATTGAGAGAGATCAGGCCAGAGTAGAGCGGGACCAGGCCATTTTTTAGAGACAGGTCATAGAGTTACAGGCAGTGGTCGAGATGGGCCACCGACAACAGTTAGAGAGCATGGATGCCTCTTCCTCCTGGAGCACAGTATCACTTCGGGCATATAGGGAGGCCATCCAGGAGGCTGACTATTATTGGATGCATTACCACTAGGTCGTGCTGAGGGTAGCTCGAGTGCCATATTTTTCATAGAGGATAGGGTACAGGATGGCAAAGGAGCATGGGGAGAGAGCAGGTGGTGAGGGCAGCAGCTAGCAGGGATAGCCCTCATTTTGATCAGAGATAGGATTCTTTTTGTGTCCAATGGGCTCATTTTTGATAGCCCTAGTGGGCCCTTTTGTACTTATTGACATACACATGTACATTGATCCAATTTTTTGTACCATGACAATATATTACTTGATGATATATGAGATGATGATTATGATTCGATGATATGTGATATGTCCTATTTTATTTATGCGTTATGGATGGATCTTATTTCTATATGTTGTGCGATATTCTATCTTACGATGCCCTGATGTTTATGTGATGAATATGCTATGTGTTGATGAATGCATTTCTTTTTCAGTATTTTTTCTTATGTATTTTTAATGATGTATGCAAAATGTTATGATGTGCAAATGCTTAGACTAACAAATCTATATTATACAATGATGGATGGTATGATGTAATATGATGATGATATGGATGCAAATGATGTATGATGTTTATGTGATAGCGTAATGGATGCTTATGTGTTATGGGATGTTTATACAATGTTATGATAGAATGAATGCAAATGATGCTATGATGATGCAAATGTTTATAATGCTATGGGATGATTGCTTTATGTTTATGTGAAATGAATGCAATGTAATGATTCGTGAGATGCTTAGAATAACTAATTTGTATTACGTATAATGGAAATGTAATGTTATGATATGTTTTAATGTTTCCTATATGATATGCAATATGCAATATGCAATGTGCTAATGGTTTGTGAATGTAGGGTGAATGCAATGATGATAATGATCTAATTAACTATCATGGTACCATGTTAGCATGAAAAGAAAGAGATAGAAGAAACAAGAGATTCCAACAAGACATAAGACAATGATGATGATGATAATGATTTTCTTGCTAAGGAGTTGGGATTTTCAAAGGGCCAATTACCTTATGTTTGATTACACACATAAATACAATGCATCAAGGTATAAAGAACCAGGATGGCATTGTACCTAGTGTGATGGACTTTGACTTGACAATCAGATAGGAGTACTCCTTTTCACACCTGGCGTACAAAACCTTATTCAGAAATGCAGTTCAGATATTCGAAACATCTTGGACCAAAACATAGGAAGGCAAGCCTTCCTATGTGGTCAACAAGATACCTAAAACATCCTCCCTACATCTAAACAAAGCACATATGACCAAGGTTATATTACAAGAATATCCAACAAGCACAACAGATACAAGATAATGATCGTTACCCCATTCCTATCTCTCTAAATCCTTTCATTTGGGATATCATCGAGAGGTCCTTGGAATGAGCGTAGTAAGATAAATCAATAGACCAAGATAAAGCAAACAAACAAGCTAATGTTCTTCAATACTGCTAGCCAAGACTAAACTATGGTGATGCCTGATATTGATGTCCATTGTAGGAAGGATGCATCCTAGGACATGACGATATCAAATGATTTGATATGGGACTGATTAGATGATAGGCTATTTACACAAAGAGTTGACTAACTTGTTTACGCACTGACCTAGACCTTAGACTTTGATGTTTAAGTTTTCACTTTTGAACTGCTAGACTTGTTTCCAATTGTTTCACCAAAGGTTGGGGATGATGATTGATTTATTATGAGTGATGTTTATTGGGGGTGAAAGCGAGACGAGACAGATGGATTTTTTCAAATATTTGGATGTTTTTGATGTTTTTTGAAATGTTTTGAGGCTATTTTTGGTATTTTTGAGATTTTACAAATGTTTTGATTTTTTTATTTTCAAATTTTTTGGGGTTTTCTGATATTTTGACCAAGACCTAACCTAAGAACCTATCTTAGGGGCCTCAAGGGCTGATCAACAGATTATCCTTGCCTACATTGTACATGCAAAGACCACATAGTTCGACTAACACAAACTTGATTATTGATGAGATATGAACAAGATAGATTGCCAATTTATTATGACGGACTCCTAAAGGACTAACCTAAATGTCTCGGAGGATGATCAAAGATCAACCTTTCCTATGTTCAAATCTTAGAGACGACGTAGTTAGACAAGATGACTCTGTTTTTTACTTTTTCTGACTGACTTTTTGACCTGTTTTTGGATTTTGACATGATTTGGATGTTTTTGGATTTTCTTGGTTTTATGAATGTTTTTGAATGTTTTTGATTTTATGATGTTATTGGATTTTTTGATTTTAGGGACCTCAATAACAAACATGAATCTAATCTGATGAGAACATGCCCCCAATGTGATGCAATAGACTACTCTGATAAAGGCAAGACAAACTAACCTTGAGAATGGGTCAAGTAGTACTAGGAGGGACCATGACACGAACACATAACCAAGCTATGATGTGGATGTCGAATGGATGGGTGATGGATGAAGATATGTGATGGATGATGGAAGCTTGATGGATGGATGAGTCGTGAAGATCCTAGTGGATGGGAAGTGCTTATTTACACAAGGCACCTATTTTCCAAGTTTTCACCAAGGTACTTGCCCAAAGCGCCACCGAAGTGGTTTTCACTAGAGGATGATTTTTTCTTTTTACTGTTTTTGATCATTTTTTTGCTTTTTTGTTTTTTTTGTTGTCACCAAGATGCCTATTTGCCAAGTTTTCATCAGGGTAACCATTTTTTTAGGACATTTTCTAATTTTTTGGTTTGTTGGTTCTATACCTTGAAAGATTTAGGCATAAACCTTTTTGAGATGGGAACTATTGATGGGCTCCTGCAGAGGCTCGCCTTCGGGTGTTGATAACTGATATGCTCTTGAATTGTAACTTGAAATGATGAAAAATGGGCCCAACCAATTAGGTTCAAACTCTCCTTTGTTGTTTGGGTTTGGGACATTCTTTTGATTCTCTTTTAGCACCAGTTCTCTGACTTGGAAAGTCCTCCTTCTGATCTTCTTGTTATAGCTCATCTTGAGTTTGTTCTAATAGACTTGCAAATGATTTAAAGCATCCATACGTCACTCATCCAATAGCTCTAGCTCATCCAGTCTTGATACTCGATATTCTTCATCCGTGATGAGATTTTGCAATGATATTCTCAATGGCAGGAGCTCAATCTCAATGGGTAATACTGCCTTTGATCTGTAGACCAGGGAGAAGGGGGTGGCACCTGTTGGTGTGTGAATGCTGGTTCGATGGGCCCAGAGGGCAGGATTTAGCTACAAATTCTAGTCACAACCTACGTCATTGACTATCTTTTTTAGGATTTTTAGAATGGTTTTATTGGTAGCTTCTGCTTGGCCATTGCCTTGGGGATAATACGGAGTGGAAAAACTATGTTGGATTTTGAATTTCTCACATAGTTCATAGACATCTTTATTTTTGAATGGTGTCCCATTATCTGAGATAATAGCTTGGAGAACACCGTATCGACATATTAATTAGTTTAGGATGAACTTTGATATCTACTTTCTAGTGATGTATGTCATGGGGATGGCTTCCACCCACTTGGTAAAGTACTCAGTGGTGGTTATGATAAATTTGTGGCCACTAGATGAGGTGGGGTTTATCTTTCCAATGAGATCGATTTCCCACTGCAAAAAGGGCCATAGTGTGACAATAGGATGAAGTTCTTGAGTTGGAGCATGGATGAGGTCCCCATGTTGCTAACATTGTAGGAACCTTTTGACATAGTCATGTGCTTCTCTTTACATTGTAGGCCAATAATAACCTATCCTTAGCAATTTCTTGGCTAGGGTCATTCCACTTGAGTGTGAACCACAAATATCGTTATGCACCTCAGTTAAAGCAGTCAATGCCTCCTCAATGTTTAAACAACGTAGTAGGGTTCCTTCTATGCTCCTACGGTAAAGGGTATTTCCTAGGATGACTAACCGGGATGCTTTCTTGACAAATTTTCTTTTTAGGATTGAGGGTAAGTCAGTAGGTAGGACACCTATTCATAGGTAGGTATAAATGTCATGGTACCAGGGATCACCGAGACCAACAATTTCACACACAAATTCTGACTCTGGTACCTCGAATGTGAGCACAAGAAGCTGCTCTACCAAGAATTCATGTTTTGGGATGTTGCAAGGGATGTCTAGTAGGGATCCAATCGTTGCCATGGCATCTGTTGCTCTGGAAATCTGCTCAAATGTGATATCAATGAATGATTCTTTGAGGATCTCTACCAATTTTTTGTATGGAGTTAGCTTGTCATCTAGTACTCATCATTCACTTGCTTTATTATTAGCTGGGAGTCTTCATATACTTTAAGGGTCATGATGTGCCACCGTACTGCTATTCTGAGACCTATAGTTAAAGCCTCATATTTTGCAATGTTGTTAGTGTAGGGGAATGCCAATTTGTAGGATCTAGGTATGCAGTCCCCCTATGGGGTTATGAAGAAGACACCAACTCCTGATCCATGCTGCATGTAGGAACCATCAAAGTAGAGTTTCCAATGGTTAGCTATGTTGAGATTGAAGATGGATTCATCCGGAAACTCTGATATGAGTGGATTCTCTGAATACATGGGTGCTTCTGCAAGCTGATCTGCGATCAGCTAGCCTTTGATTTCTTTCCATTCCACATACTCAATATTATATTCAGATAGAATCATGACCCACTTGGCCTCCCTTCCTGTGAGCATTGATTTTGACAGAAGGTACTTGAGGGGGTCAATTTTGGTGACGAGTTTGATTTTGTGTCCCAACATGTAATGTTTGAATTTTTGTGAAGCAAACACTACTGCTAGACATGATTTTTCAATGAATGGGTAGTTTAACTCATTCCTGAAAATTTTGTGGTTGATGTAATAGATGGGACTTTCTATCCCATTTTCATCATGCTGAGTTAGAAGAGCACCGAGGGTTGTTGTTGTTGCTAACACATAGAGGATTAATGGCTTTCTTGGGATCGGTGGCATGAGGATCGGTGATGTGAGCAAATATTCTTTGATTTTTTTGAAGGCTTCCTCACACTTGTCATCCCACTTGTACGCTACTCCCTTGAGAAGTAGGTGAGAATAAGGAATTTTTTTATCTTCCAGTTGTGCTATGAATCTGTAGATGAACTAAAGCCTGCCTTGGAGACCTCTCAACTGTTTCAATGTTTTGGGTGCCTCCATCTCAAGGATTGCTTTTAACTTGGCGAGATCTATTTCAATACCCCTCATTGACACTATGTATCCCAGTAGCTTTCCTGATTGACGCCAAAGACACACTTCTTTGGACTTAAGTAGACATTGTATTCCTCCAACTTGTCGAAAATAGCGCTCAAGGTTGCTATGTGATCTCTCCTCTTTCTGGATTTTGCTAGTATGTCATTGACATAATCTTTGACAGTTTTGTGGATCATTTCATGGAAGATTAATGTCATAGCCCTTTGGTAGGTGGCCCCATAATTCTTTAGGCTGAATGGCATCATGTTCCAGTAGTAGGTCCCCCATGGGCAAGTGAAGGCCGTTTTGTGTTGGTCTTCTTTGGCAATCATTATTTGGTTGTATCTAGAGAAACCGTCCATTAGAGAAAGAATTTCATGTCCCACTGTCATGTCCACTATCATGTCAATGTTAGGAAATGGGAAATCATCTTTCAGACATGCTTTGTTTAGATCTCTGAAATACGTGCAGATTTTGATGCCCCCATCAGGTTTTGAAATGGGAACCAGATTTGACACCCATTTTGGATAGTCTATTGGCCGTATGAATCTTGCGTCAAGTAGTTTCTTCAATTCAATCTTGACCAATAAAGCAATATGAGGATGCATTTTCCTTATTTTTTGTTTAACGGGCTTTGCTTCAGAGTAGACTGCTAAGAGATGAACCACAATTTCTGGATCGAGCCTGGGAATATTCGCATAACTCCATGCAAAATTAACCTGTCTCTCTCTCAAGAAGGCTGCTAGGAGCTCTTGTTCCTCTGATAGTAATGATTCTACACAGAATGTGATGTGTGATGTTTCCTTTGTTCCCAAATTAACTGGATTGCATTTTTTGGCTAAGACCGCTAATTTTTCTTGATGGAGAGCTCTGAAAGGAAGATTGAATCCCCCATCCTCGGGCGCCTCAGAGAGATTTTCACCATTGGATGTGTCCTTTCTTTTTACTATTTTCGAGTTGGAGAGTGCCACAATGTGGTTTTCACTCAAGGACCTAAAGATTATTCTTAGTTTTTCACTTTTGTGACTGAGGGATTCAATTGTTTCCCCATAGTATGCATGTGTATCTAGCTCAATGATAAATCTTGCTTTATGATCCCCACATGGAATACTATCCCGCAGTCCCATGAATTCTGAGAGCACCTCATCATTTTGGAATGTGTCTAGAATTGGTGGTCCTTGTTGATCATAATCGATGAGTTGTGGGTAGACTAGACGGATTTCATGGTTTTGGTTTTCAGACTCATAGGATAGGGTGCTAATCATGAGTAGGGAGGTGTCTTCGAAAAGCGTTGGAAAATCGGTATGGGGTCCTTGTCACTACTACATACATCAGTTATATCGAAGGTGAAGTTGTCTATGACACGACTGGTGGATACGGGTAGGCAAAGGGTGGCTGCTGATTGCTAAGGAGGATTGTTGACCTTTCTAATTGGAGGACTTCGACCACGTATGGTTATACTCAGAGGGGTACATCTGAGGCCAAGATTTTTTAGTCATATCTCAAAAATAATAGGTATTAGAAGCCCATTGTCATTTTGGACAAGCTTTTTGTTTTTGTCATAGCCCATGGCGAGCATCATTTGTAAACCCTTACTACTGTCATCCATAGGTAGATTAGTTACCGATCTATTGTCTTAGTACAGGAGATGAGATCGGTCTTCCTCTATTACTTCTCAGTCGAGATCTCCCAAACTTTTGAAGTTGGAATATCCTTCAAAGGATGTTTGGGATGTGGAGGCTTCATTTGATTGCGGTCTTCCTCTTGATCTGGGAGATTATGGTAACTCTCCTACCACAAAAGCATTTTTGGGAATTGTATAGTTTCCACAAACATTGTCCTAGATGATGAATTTGATGTTTAGATGGTGGGGATGGCGAGAGTGGCAGGTGTCTCTGTCACAGAAGTGGAAGTGAAAGTGGCTAGATCAATGTATGGTGTTGATGGGCCTTCATCATTTTTAGGAACTTGAGGGATTTTTTAGTATTTGGCCTCTAGGCTCTTGCAGTAAGAGAATGGTTCGAGATCCCCATGTATAGTGCCTCCTAACCTTGATATGTGAATTTGACACACTAGTGGAAGGTTGATGCAACTGCTTGCATCCCATGGATCCATGGGCATCCCAAGAGAATATTGTAAGGAAAATCAAGGTAGAGGACTTGGCAGGTGGTTTCCATTATTCTTGGCCCCACTTGGACAGGGAGTTGGATAGTGCCCTGAGAAACTCTCTCTTGATCATCATACGCCCTGATTGTAATGCCTTTGCCAATGGTATCCTCAGAGATTCCCAGATTCTTTATTAGCTTAAGGGAACAAATGTTTAAACCTGCACCTCCATCCACCAAAACCCTCTTGACTTTTATTTTTTGATCTACGACTTTGAGATGGAGAGCACGATTATGAGATGGTTAAGCAGGGAAGTCCTGATCGAAGAATGTGAGGAGACTTGGAATGGTGATATTTCTGACCATATCTTGGAATTGGTCTACATACAGATCCAAGGAGATAGTGGACGAGGCTAATGCTTCTTCTAGGATTTTTCTGTGGGAAGGTGATATCTTCAGTAACTCCATGATGGAGATCTGAGTGAGAGTTCTCTTTAGTTGGTCAGGGACATTATAGCCATGCGGGGTGGATCTTGGATTTGAAGCGGATGCCCTAGGTGGTTGTGAGGGTCCAACAATGGTGACCTTTCCGTCGTGTGTGGTGACCTTCACATCCTTGTATTTTCCGTTATTATTGTTTCCCTTGCTGTGATTAGGCATCAGATTGGTGTATATCTTTAGTTCTTGGTTTCCTGTTGGTTGCTCCACATTTATGATTTTTTGATCAATAAGGTCCTAGACTAGGTTTTTCAACCTCATGAAATTATTAGTGGTGTGCCCTTTAATTTTGTGAAAATCACAGAGCTGGTTTTCGTTGTACCAGGGTGGTTTCACTTCTGGTTCCTAGTAGTTTTCATAAGTGGGTGCCTTGATGAGGTTTTTGTTTATCAATTTCTTCATGACAACCTCGAGTGGTTCCCCAAGGGTAGTGTACTTCCACTTGGTGGTACTTTTGTTTTGTGAGGGTGGTCCCCCTTGATTATTTAGGTTATTAACCTGATTGTTGGTTGGTTTTTGTTGTGATACCACATTGGTTTGGGTGTTGTTCCAATCATTGTTTTGCAGTTGTTGGTAGTTTTGGGTGTTTTGCCTCGGGGAACTCATTACAACCTTGGCATCAACCACACCATCATTTGTGACATTTTTGTTCATTTCCCATATGCGAGGTTTGTCATTATAGCTACTAGATGGGTGATTGTTTTGTTGTTCTAGATAGGTAGGTGTTCCTCCTTGTGCAATAAGGGCTCGTTCAATGTTAAGTGCCTTGGAGATCAATTGATCATAAGTAGTAATACCTTTCACTTTGAGGAGAAATGCCAAGTTTCCTTCCAAACTGGAGATGATTGTGCAGATTTGTTGTTCTTCTGGCATGACCCATTTGCTCCTATTGGCCTTGGATCGCCATCATTAAGCAAATGATTCATTTTTACCTTGTTTAAGAGCTGATAATTCCTCTAGACTGACATCCATCCTGATATTGAATGCGTAATTTTTAATGAATGCATGTGTAATTTATTGGAACTTCTTGATGCTAGGAGGAAGGCGAGAGAACCACTCCATGGCATGGCTAACCAAACTCCTAGGAAATAGCTGCATCAGATAGGTATCATCATATACGACTTCCATGCAATGAACCTAGAATTCCATGATGTGATATTTAGGGTTTCCCATCCCTCGATATTTGTCAAATGTGGGAATTTCAAATCCCTTTGGGAATGGTTTCATTACAAAACTCTTGTTGAATGGATAAGGACACAAGTTGCTAGGTGTCTTCATGGTTTTTCTTGATTGAAGATCAAGCACTTGTTGCGAGAGTAACTTGATCTATGTTGTGACATCATTTTGCGGATCAGGGGGTGGGATGAAAGTGTTCTGAGGTGTTTCATTTGTTAGGGGGATGGGTGGATTGGTCGGTGTGTTGATGGATTGTCTTTGCACATTCTGTTGTGCCAAGTATGCTTGCACTTGTTGTCGTATCAACAACACTTATTGTTGATCATGTTACTGTTGCCCTAGTAATGCTTGTTGTTGAGCTTGTTGTTGTTGTTCCACCAATAATGTTTGTTGTTGGGCTGCCTCTTGCTTCTCTTTGTATTGTTTCAGTGCTTGTTGGTATGCTTGTTGTTGATCTACTTGTTGTTGTGTGGGGTATTGTGCTTGCGCTTGTGCTTGTGCTTGTGTCTGCACCTATTGAGCTTGGTATTGGGCTTGAGCTTGTGCTTGTGCCTATGCTTTGGCTTATGCTTGTGATTGGGAAGCTTGTTGGTGTTGTAATAGGGCTTGGGCTTGAGCAACCTTATGTGCTTGTTGTGCTTGTTATGTGGCTAGAGCGGCTTGCACTGCTTGGGCGGCTTGAGTGGCTTGAGCGGCTTGCACTGCTTTTCGGTTTTGGATTTTTTGAAGTACCTTTTGGTAGGCAGCTTGTTGATCAACTTGCAATGCAATGCTATATTGGCTTGATACATTTGTGTTCAGTGGTGGAGGTGGTGGTGGTGGCAGCGGATTTGGTATAGTGTTTGTTGTTGTGATGAGAGGTATTGTTGTATTGATGACTGGGATTGTGGTGGTGGATGGTGTGATTGATATGCTTGGTCCTTAAGAGACCATGTTTTGAGGCATTCAGGGGATGGTTAATGTTGTGGTGGTTTCCTGTGATATGGGAATGGTTGCCATCTGTTGTTGTGATATCGATGACAAGTTGAGAGGATTTGGTATGATACTTTGATTGATGTTTGGGGGATTGTTTTGAGTGATTGGCGGTAATGGAGGTAACCCCAAACTGAGAGTTGATGTTAATGTTGGCAAGGGTGGAATTGGTGGAAAAGCGAGTGGCATACTTCCTTGGGGAAATGATGATGAAGGGTTAAAAATGCCCCCTGGTCCAAATAGCCCATCTTCTCCTTGCAAGGTCAAGGGGAGAGAGGTTTGAGGTGTTGTGTGAAATGATGATGAAGGGTCATTTGGGTCATGGAAGGTGAGGGGGACATATGGGTGTAATGGATTTTGGGAGATAGATTGACCCAATATGGTGTTTGCGTCCAAATATTGGTTACTTACAAGGTGATGTGTTTGTATTGCATTGAGAAATGCACTCCCTTTGTTAATAATAGGTTGAGTTGGAGCAATCGATGATGTAATTTGGGGGATGGGTTGGGTGATGTTTTGGAATGGAGGTGTAGATGATATTGGGGGCATGGATGAAATTGGAGGCATGACCCCAAGAGGTTGTTCCACAATGGTGCTCACATCGAAATTAGAAGGGAGTTTAACCCCTTGTTTTGCTAATTCAAGCATGTATTGTGTGGGATGGAGTTTCATCAAGATGTTGACTATTATATGATTCTCGGGGTTTTGGACCATTTCGGTGATCTCGTCTTGTGTCATCCCGAAGGGATTATTGGTTATATCCTCTACTTGAATTTCCTCTTGTGGATTTTGTGATGTTGAGGGAAAATTAGTTAGAGGATTGCTTGATCCAATGGGATTCATTTCAGTGCTGGTTTGGCTTAGGTCACTTGAAGTTGATGTTTCCTTATTGATTTCCATGTTCTTCTTGTGTTGCGATCTTGTTTGAACCATAAAATGAGGCTCAAAAGAGAAGATCTAAGTTGATTAAGGATCAAAGGTGTGATGGTGAGATGTGAAAGATGGATGATATGGATGATTTAAACTCTTAAAAGATCTTGAGAGGAATGCTAGACTTTTGGGACTTTTTGGATTTTGATTTGATGATTTGATTTGATTCTTGGATTTTTTTTGGATTCTTGGATTTGGATTTTGAACTTGAATTGGTGATTTGGTTTGCTTTGATTTTTTGGATTTGGATAGTGAACAAATAGATCCCTAGATGTTGGATGTTATCTATGGAATAAACTTGCTCACAAGATGATAATTTGATCAAGTGTAGGGAGAAGGATGCATCTACCCACACCTAAAAAAACAAAGGACAATTTTAACTAAGCATGTGGAGAAGGATACATCTACACATACCTAATCAAAACAAGATGATTTGATGATTGATTCAAGGATTTGATTTGTTTTCAAGGATTTTTTATTCACGGATTTGCCAAAAATTCTAGCATGAGAGGATGATTTCAAGATTTCAAGAGTTGTTTGGTGAGATGATTTTTTTGGTTTGATGTTTGAAAGATGGATGAAGGTTTGATTGTGATCCTATGTGTACTTAGGAAGACTCTTGTTTACAAGACCTCAGCTTTGAAGAACATGCTTTACTCTAAACAAGGTGTTCAAATTCTTGAAAAAGATTTGGATTTTGATAATAATAGAACGAGTACAAATCAAGATTATTTCTTGAATCTCTTGTGTAAAAATTGAAAAGTAATCTTTGTATGAATTGGTATAGCGTTGAGAGACACTTTTGATGTGATTTTGGACTGAGTTTTGACCTTGGGCTTCTAAATTTTGATCTTTTTGGAAATCATTTGATGAGAAACATTTGTGAGATTTAATTATTCTTAGCTTTGCTTAGTGACTTCGTTTTACCACAAAAACTTCTTGATTAAGTTGAAACTAGATGTCCAATGTTTTAACTTCTTCTCACCCCACAAAGTGTATCATGTGGAAATCGAGGAAATCAAAGCAAAGGTTACCTATTGTTTACTTTAGTAGGAGAAAATTGAGATGAAATTCCAATGCCTAGAAACCTCTAAGGATACAAATCCCAAGGGCAAACAAAGACGTGAATTCATTCAAGGATATTTTCTTCTCCTAAAGGGTTTGAGATTTGGTGCTCATGTTAAATTTTTTTTTTTCCAATTTTTTTGATCAAGCAAAGTGTTTTGATTTCTAGAACAATTACAACCATATGGATATGAGAGACTGTATTTGTTGAATCCCCACTTGGACAAGTACAACTATGCCTACTTTTAGTGAATGGTTAGATGCTTGACCACACAGGCTCCCCCTTACAGTGCACTCGCTTCTCGGGTCAGCCAAGCATCAGTACCCACGAAACTCCCATGGAATACTTTCCATTTCTACTAAAATCCGTAAAAGTGTGGGGTGGCTTCAAAACGACCGTTCTTGCACCAACAAATAGATAGGGATTTTGGCCTTTCTAAACAAGGGTTTTAATGCGGGAATTTCATTCATGGGGGACCATCCATGTAGCGAGAGACCATTTTTTCCCTTCTCGTCAGAATAATCCTCGTGATATTGGCCTTTGTTCCAATATCCACACTTATATCCTGGGTGGAAGTCATTTGGTTTTAGCGTGTTCCTAGTTGGGTCATTCCCTTGGGTGAGTAATTTTTCCCACAAGGAAGACCCTCTAAGATAAACAAAAGCGAGCAAGATATATCCATAACTCGATCAATATTTGTTGCAATACAAAGAGAGAGAATGTACACAATACGCTCCACTCACACTCACAAGAATTGTTCAATTTTAAAATCCAAACTGAAGTGTGCGGGTAATTATTTATGCAACTTAATGTCACCAAGAGGCCTTTTGATTCTCAAGATCACTATGAGGCGCGAGAGAAGCACATACGTCCTCTTAATGATATTACTTTGAGTAACTAATTACAAAACAAAGAAAAACTTGTTCATTTTAAGTCCACAAAGCAATGATTTGATTCTTTTTAGTGCACCAAAATGAAAAAATGGAATTTTCCTTGTTGAATTGTTAATCCTCAAACCAAATCTAGTGAGTTTGTCCTAATGTTCTTTTTAAACTCCTTTGTAGCAAAAAAAATGAAATGTTCTTTTTAGAGCCCAAAATAAATTTAGTAGGTCCTAAGCACATGAAAGATAATTTTTTTAAGAGAAATTGGGAGTTCTCTAAAAGTGTTAAACAAACACTAAAGTGTTATAAAACACTTAGTATCATGAGAAAGTGATGTCATCATGCCTCTTTTCTCCTTCACCTTTGATCAAGCCAACCTACAAGAAAACCAGTTAGATCTACAAAACAGAGGTCAGGAAAGCAAGTAATAAACTAAATGATCAGAATTGAAAAAGGCACATGTCATAAAAAAATGAATTTCACTTTTTTACTTCCCTTTAGTAGTGGAGTCTACACAAGCGGTGCAATTTGAAGCTATCCAACAGTGATATATGGCACCACTTGTCAGTCAGCGTCGTTTTGTAGCAGGGACAAAGAGTGTGATTGCATCGCTCTTTTAGTCAGTGGTGGAGTTTGGAATTTGAAAATTCTAGCATGTGAGAATAGAACCAGCAATGTTGTTTGAAAATTTGAATCTCGGGCAAGAAAGATAAAGCATCGCTATTTGGAGTTTAAAGCGATGCTATATGGAAATGTTGGGATGCCAATGGTTTTGTATTTCGACATTGGTCTTCTAGCGGTGCACTTCCCTATAGACACAAAAAATAGGAAAAACACAAAATTTTGATGAAAAAACGTTATTTAAACTTATGGTTTTCCCTCCTTCTAGTACCAAAAGTAGAACCAAGATCCTAGTACCTACAAGAGATAACAAATAAACACATTAGAAGATTCAAATGCAAGTTAAGATCAAATTTCCTCATAAAATTCATTTAACAATGTTCAAAATAGGAATGAAAACAAGAACACAATAAGAAAATAATGAAATAGATTGAATCCTATTAAGAATATGCAAACTCTTGATCTTATGGGGGAGTTGGTGCCAATTTGATGTGGAAATTGGCCCTTTCCCAACTCCTATGTAAGCTTTGATGGTTTGATGAATATGTGATCCACTTGGTGAAGATTCAAGTGTGCTCCAAGATGAAAAACCTACATATCCTAGCTAAGACTTGATGAAATGGATGAGAATTGCAATGCTTGAGTATGGATTTGAGTATATTAAGCTTGCTCAAATTGTGGATGATGAAATGAGGAAAGATGCCTCTTATTTATAGAATGACAAGTTGGAGAAATGCCCAAAAAGAAGCAATGTGGGACTAACTTTCAACCAATGGCAAGGTGCCACTTGTCAAGAGATGGATGGATGAAGGATGTGCACATTTTGATGAATGTTCCCATAAATGCATTTAGGTGGAATTTGAAAATAATGAAATGACATGTAAGAGGGAAAAAGGATGTCTTAAATGCCACTTGACTCAATGCAAAGATGAAATAAATGTCTTGTTGGAAGGACAAAGTCCACTTGAAAATATTTCAAATTTGGAAGAATATTCCTCTATTATGCCATGTTGAGAGTGTAGACGTCCAATTTGATCACTTCCATATGATCAAACGCGTCTCCTTATTCATCTGGTTGCTCATCCCCTATGTCAATATTAATTAAACCAGTTGTTTAATTAATACCCTGCATCTTGCACAAGGGTTCTAAAGTATTTAATTTAATACTTTACCCCTCTTCCTCCTCTAAATTAAATAAATATACCTTTTTATTTAATTTAGTCATATTCCCCTTTTAAATTAAAATTCATTTTTAATTCCTCTTTTCTCTCTCATTGTCACATCCTCCAACTTTTGCAAGTTGGTCCCTAATCCATCTTAATTACTTCATCTTCTTCTAATTAACTAGGGTTAACATGTGCACACCCTTAATCATCATTAAGGTCACATCCTCCATAATTTCCCACTTGCTTCTAATGATTCATTAGTCCATCTAACTGGGTACTTGCACAACCTTAATCATTTGATTAGCCTAACCTAATCCTCATCCTACTTATGGCATGTGTCCTTAAGTCAACCTTATTAAAGGATTTCTCCTTTTGGACAAGGCACTCCACTTCCCCATGTGAATTTTTAATTCACCTTTTAATCCCCCAAGGCACCCAAAAGGAATTTTTAATTTCTTCACTTCTCCCCACATGTCCTTCACCTATTCTTTATTCTTTTCCATTTCCCCATGAGAATATTTGAGGAATTTTTAATTCCTCACATGTCCTCTCACCCACATGGGGACAAGGACCTCCTTTATGAGGAGATCTTGTCCAATCCCAAGGTACTTTGTACCCCCCTCCATGTCATGTCCTTCTCCTTCCACCTCATGTCCACTTCACCTTTTAGGGCTATCTCACATGCCACATGTCAAGATGTGAGGGCTTGTGAGTTCTCAACTTACCTTAGCCCTACATCTTGATATTTGGTGGCTCAATCTTGACCCTCCATTTCCCCTAGGGGTTCTCAAAAATCCTATAAATACCCCCTCTTTTCTCTCATTTTGGGGGAGATCATTTTGCTAGCCAAACTCTTGCAATTTTGTTTCTCAACTTATACTTAGCCATTTTCATGTGTTTATCCACTTGCACTCATCCTCACAACATCATTTAGCTTGCATCTTGTGCCATCCAAGGAGCATACACATCAAAGATTGAAGGGCCAACCAAAGGATCGACTCAACGCAAGGTATAGAGTTCCATTTTGTTGCTTTTATCTTGCATTGTTTCCAACTTAGGCTAATCTTGAGGTGTAGGTTGTTTTAGTGTTTATTTGCACTCTTTCACTTGCTGCTCATTTTCTAACGCTCACATTCGACCTATCACAGAGAGAAAATAAGGATTTAATAAATGGATTAAATCTATTTTCATGTGCAAGTGGAAAAAGCTAGAGGATGGGACATGCATTAGGATTAAATTAATCAAGGGTTAATTAATTTAATGAGGGATTAGATGATGTGACAAATTTGACTTAGGTTTATGGGTTGATTTAAATCAAAGATGAGAGGAATGTGATTTCAAAGATAGTTAAATAAATATTTTATTTTATTTAACTAAAGGGAATAATGGTTAGATTAAATTAAATAAGGTTTTAATTTATTTAATTTAATGAGATGACTATAAGGATTAATTAAATAAAAAATTGATTTATTTAATTAAATAAGGGGCTAAGGTTAATTAGATCAAATTGATTGATTTAATTAATGAGAGAGAATGACTTAATCAGATAAATGATTTATTCAATTAAGAGAAGAAAATTGATGAATTTATTCAAATAAGGGTGTTCGATTAAATGGTTAGACCGAGGGATGATTCAGGATGAAATGGTGTTAGTAGTCGAGATCAAGCGTGTAATGCCAATCGATACATTTTACATGTCTACAATAATATAATATTATAATATTATATAATAATAAATATAATATTATATTATATAATATATTATAATATACATTATAGTATAATATTATAATATTATATTATATTATATTATATTATATTATATATTATAATATATTATAATATATATTATAATATTATATTATATAATATTTATATTATATTATAATAATATTTATATTATATTATAATAATATTTATATTATATTATAATAATATTATTAATATTATATAATATTATAATATATTTAATAATATGCATTGTAATTTATTTACTTTGAATTCCATTTTAAAATATGTTTTAGCGGGCAAAAAAGGGCAGGAAAATTGGGGCAAGCAAAATGGGGCGTGAATTTTTTTTATTTTAATAAACATTCTCTAAAACCCTCGTCGAAACCTTATTTGCAAGCTGCAACTCACCGAACTGGAGAAATGAAAGCTAAATACTAGCGAGGAAGAGTTTGGAGTGGAACCCAATAGTGGCGAGGAATGCAGTAAAAAGAGGCAAAAGAACAGTCAGAAAAAATGATGAACAACAGAGATTTATTTAATTGTCTTGCATTGCTACGGATGCAAGATACCCATTGATACGCAATACAAGTCACCTCATTCATAGAAGGAATTTCTTTTGCATATAAGGATAGCCATGATGGAGCGCTAGCAATTGGTAGACGTGATTTGCTTGCTCAAAGAAATTTGTATAACCTAATCATGCTATATGGTTGCAAGTTGTCAACACAATTCAACATATATTTTATTTTATTATTATTATTATTATTATTATTATTATTTTAGCTTTCTTTTACTGTGAAAGGCGAAAAGCAATCGATCCCGTTTCCGCTACAAGAACCCCTGCAAGTGTATCTATGGTTTATTTTCTTATTAGGATCTTGCCATAATTTTCATTTTAATAAACATACTCTAAAACCCTTGTTGAAATCTTATTTATAGGGTGTAGCTCACCGAATTGGAGAAGTGAAAGTTGAATACCAGCGAGGAAGATTTTGGAGTGGGGAAAGCAACAAAAAATGATGGAAAACATAGGTATCTTGGCCATATTTTCATTTTAATAAACATAATATAAAAACCTCGTCAAAACCTTTGTTCATTTGCATGTGTATACTTCTGTTTATCTATTTGCAAAGTTGTGGAAATCTTGTTGCCTTTTATTTTTCACTCTGTTTTTGAAAGCAAGCTATGGCTTCTACAACATATGGATCTATCCTTTCTGGCTCACAGGTTTTATTTCGTTTTACTTGTTGGCTGGAAATTACATTGGAGAAGAGAGTCATGGACTTTGTGTCAAAGAAGAGAGGCATGGAATTGGGAAAGGGGGATGCTAAAGATGCAGTGAAGCAAGCATCGTGTTTTCTTTCTAAACTTGCACAGGCACAAGCTAGGAAAGAGGTGGTGGAGATAGATACAAAAGAAGGCCTGGCTCTGTGGAGCTTTCCCACAACTTACACCAAAATGCTATTTCTATGGGCACAAAAATCACTATTGCTGACTGTGCGGTTGTGAAAGGCATTATCGAACTGATTGTGCAATGGGGTTCGACCCTATCTCCTTTATTCACCATCACCGAACATACATTGTTTGAATGCTTAGATTGATCTTCCTAGTTAATATCTGATGTAGGCCCTAAGTCAATCATTTTGGGTGCTCTGTGATTTCTAAGGGTTTTGAGTTTCTATGAAGGAAGTGTTTCTAATGTTAAGTGGCATAGAAGTAAATTCAATTCTTTTTTTACAACATTAATTATTTAAGCATCTGTAATGGGAAATCTCATAGAACCATTGAAACTGTATCTTGTCATTTTTTGTTTATTGAATTCTTGGCAATGAAAATTGAGATCTTGGCCATATTTTCATTTTAATAAACATACTCTAAAACCCTCATCGAAATCTTAATTTTAGGTTGCAACTCGTCAAATTGGAGAGGTGAGCTCGTCAAATGGGAGAGTAGGGTTGCTCTGAATCGGGCGATAGATGCACCACAAATAATATAACTAAAGCCATGAGATTTTGTTAGAGCTTGAAAAAGTCTAATAAAGTATTTCAAATTTTAGCTTCATTGATTTTGCTTATTCCTTTATTTGGTTACTTTTAGTAGTTATCTTTCTCCACCCTTTGAAATCATCATACTGGATGAGGCAAATTCAATGACAGAAGATGCTCAGGTATACAATTTTCTTATATCTATGCTATGACTGAAATTTATTAGTTTTATATTTCGTTTACCTTTATTGTGTGAAATATGTTTTCATAAAAAGTACCCACAATGAGTAGCATTTTGCTTACCAATTGATAGAATGCCTCCATGAAGACACACTCTAAAGTTACAATATTCCATCTCATTTGCAACTATGTTAGCAGGTATTATACGTGTACTTTTTCCTTTTTGTTGTGTATATAGTGAAAAGGAAATCTAAAACTTCAGAAGTATAACAACTATATCTAATTCTGATACATTCACTATATCTAGCACCTAAGTTTAGGGTACCATAGTTGGAAAAGGAAAAGAAAATGTTTGAATTTTATCCTCTATATTATTTGACTTTTTTGAGTTTTTAATGTGCAAATTTTGAAACCTTATTTTCAGGCTGCAGCTCCAAATTGGAGAAGTGAAAGGTGAATACCAGTGAGGAAGATTTTGGAGGATCCGAAACCAATAGGCAAGAAATCTATGGATTTGCAAGGGGATTAAATGGGTCGAGCCCCTATACGAGGTCATTGCCCTTCCAAAAGGACTGCAGTTAAGGAAGGGGAAAACAATATAAGTATATGAAAATAGGAGTATTTTGTTTATATAGTGTATGTAAGTTGTACAGTGTCACTGATACATTGAATGTAACCAATGAGATTTTGATTTTCCAATGAGGCTTAATGAAGTAAATTTTTAGAGTGATTTTTTCTCCACTCATAAATACTGTGTTGTGGCTCCTCTTGATTTGTAATCTATTTGTGTTTGTGTCTGATCAATCATATTTGTTCAATTATTTTAGTCTTCATTTCATGGTGCTTCTTCAACATTTGAATATCTATGATACTTGAAGTTTATATGCATAAATTTGTGAGGATTAATTAAGTTAGATTTGATTTGTAATGACTAAATATATGACTAAAATAATGACTAAATATATGACTAAATAAATGACTACCATGATTAAATAAATGACTAGTTAACAACAATCAATGACTAAATATATGACTAAATAAATCACTACCATGACTAAATAAATGACCAGTTAACAACAATCAATGACTAAATTAACAACTAAATCAATGAAAAAATCAATGACCAAATCAATGACTAAATCAATGACTAGATAAATAACTAAAATAGTTTAGTAATAAATTTGGTTGCGTTATAAATGACCAAAAATAAACTACTAATGGTCACGTAACCAAAATTAGTCATTTATATGCAATTTTTAGTGGTTTATTTAGTCATATATTGTTGTTTTTGTACTAGTGTGAGGAACCTAATGAGCTAGAGTCTAGGCCACCTATAATTGAGGAAATACCATCTTCTTTAAGATCACAATGATCCAAGAGTAGGAGAGGTAGTGCATCCACCTCTTCTACACCCTCTAAACTAGAAGAAAGGAAGGATACTCCAAAGAAAAAGAGGGATACTCAAAGGAAGAAAGAGGATGTTCCAAAGAAGAAGAAGGGTGTTAAGAAGGAAAATAAGAAATTTGAGAAAGAGATACTCACAACTAGATTCTCAAGTAGATTAAGAAGACAAAGTGTCATGAGAGGAAACATACAAAAACTTGAAGAAGAAAAGAATAGAGAACAACAACAAGAAGATGTCACATTTGTAACAACCCGGTCAGATAACTCCAAAATTTTACTAATAATTTTTTTTTGTTCTAAACAATTTATATAGAAACCATTTTACCATCATAAATAAGAAAATCATTACCTAAAAAAATAGAAACTACAATCTAAAACAAGTATCTCATTACTACAAGTAATAATTGGCATTCTAATCATTCATACTTGTCCCAACATTTTCTACAATCTTCAATTAAAATCAAGTTTGACATACTGAACCAAACATTAGAAAAAGATTCATTCATTAAGTAAGGCTTGCTCACCACCCATTTGTATTGGCATCATGAAGTTGCATGGACTCTAGCCAACCCCTGAGCAAGAAAAGGCTACCAACTTAATAAGCCTGACATAGAGTATATTCCTTTAACAACATGTTCGTGGGTATGCAACCCTTTCTAGGGCCCCTGCTCCCAGACAGTTTCCCAGTGACTACCACCCACGTGGGAAACAAGGACTCTAAAACTTTATAATATTTCTAACTAAGAAAGTTAAAAAAAGATATCAAATCATAAGAATAATATTTCCATAATTCTCTACAGGTCTACTCTTAATAGATAAGATAACCATTCAATCTATTCTTAAGATGATATACCCATGCGAGACAACCCTTAATAATTAAGTAAGCATCAATCCTCACTTTTAATGTTGTAATAGAAGATCCTAGAACTTAATTAATCGAGTACAACAAAGTGATACACACCTTCATGTATCTTATCAACTTGTCCCTGCAGTTCTAAAACCCAACATCATATAAATTAGTAATGTGATACATTAGAAGGAATTGAATGTGTTACAATACAAAATTTAATCAAGTGAGAACTATAGATGGTTAACTATTTCAAATATTCTTTTCTAAGAAAATAAAGTTTACTTAACCTTTATATAAGAATACCTCTTGGTTTGGAAATATCTTAAGCACATACACTTGAACACGTCATTCATTGACTACACTTAGGCGAATGATTAATAAATACATGATTTAATTTCCTAACTTATAACCCATATAATTTTATCTCTCATTAAGAAATGTACAAGGAATTTGATTCCCTATAATCTTAATAGCACGTCTATCATAGACTAGTACAAGCTCATAGTCTTATCCTTCATACTTCTAGTAGAGGTATATAATATCTATTAAGTTTAATTGTCACTAGATCATGAGTTAAGGTATCTGGTCATAATCCCCATTGGAGTCTTAAAAATTTACGAAGAACTAAAACACTTTGTAGACACCTAAATTTGGACACTTAATTTATCCAAATTTATCACTTTTCATCTAAACATCCTCTTATCCAAGTTAATTAAGTAATATTACTATTATTTAATTAATACCCTTAATTCTACCAAATCCCTAAGGTATTTAATTAATAATTAAATACTTTATTCTCTTTAATCCTCCTTTCATCAAATAAATTAAATAAATAATACATTTATTTAATTCCTCACATGTCATTTTCATCTAATCCTAATCCATCTCCTAATCTCTTAATTAGGGATGTGCACATGCCTAATCCTTGATTAGGATGTGTCACATCCTCCAACTTTTGCAAGTTGGCTTTTAATCCTCATTTGTCTTCTAATTACTGATTAATTAAGTCTAATCAATACCTTGGTCAACTCTCCCCATCCCCCAAGGAATTTTTAATTCTTTTTTATTCCTCCTAGAATCCCCTTTTCCCATGCATCTTCTAGAACCTGACTTGTCACATCAAGTCACATGTGACAAATTCCCACCTTTTGGGAACCTTGTCTTATCCACCAGATTCTTCCAATCATTGTGAATTTAAAATTCATTTTTATTCACCCAAGATTCAAGATTCCCATCTCCCAATGTACTTGCAAGGTACTTGTCCTTCCTCCACATCACGTACTTCTTCTCCACCTCACTTACACCTCATCTCCTATTAGCCACTTCACCATCCACATGTCAAGATGTAAGGGATTGTGAGTTCTCAACCCACCATAGCCTTTCATCTTGACCTTGTTGGATGAATCTCAACCGTTGAATTCTCTAGAGAATTCAAATTCTTCTATAAATACCCCCTCCTTAAGGGCATTTTCAACACTTTTTCATTTGAGCAACCTTATGTTGTCAATTTGCATTCTCAAGCATTCACTATCATTTAGCCATCCACTTTGATCATCTTGCATATTCAATCTTGCATCTAGCTACACCAAAAAGCCATCCAAGGAGCACACAAATTCATCTAAATCAAGGGCCAACCAAGGAGTCTTCAACAACAAGGAAGGTATAATCAATTTGCATTTTATTTCATCTATTTTCCTTGTTTTATCACTCTTTAGGCTAATCATTGAAGTGTTCTTAGTGTTTTATCATTTGCATTTTAAGATGTTTTGCACATTATAATAGGGTAAAATTCTAAGGTACACATTTCTGGCACGCCCGATGGGACCCACAAATGGGTTCTTACATTTAACCTTTATTTTTGCTAAATATTTTGCAAAAAAGGGTCACAAAAAGGTGGAAGTGCCCTCTATTTTACCGCAGAAAGGCGGAAGCGCCCTTTTTTTTACCGCAGAAAGGTGGAAGCGCCCTCTTGTCTACTACAAAAAGACAGTCACACCCTATATCTGAAAATTTAATTTTTTCTAATAGTTTGCTGCAGTTAGGCGTATACGTCATTTTTCTTAGAAGATCTTTTCTAACACTTTCTTGTAGTAGGGCATACAACTTTTCTTTTTCAAAAATTTGATAAAGTTTCCTGCAAAGGGGCGGATACGCCCTTTTATTTTTGAAAGGATTTTTTCCTCTAACATTTTGCTGAAGAAAGGCAGAAGTGCCCCCTATTTTGTTGCAGAAAGGCAGAAGCGCCCCCTGTTTTACCGCAGAAAGGCGGAAGCACCTCTGTTTTGCTGCAGAAAGGCGGAAGCACCCTCTATTCTGCTGTAGAAAGGCGGAAGTGCCCCCTGTTTTACTGTAGAAAGGTGGAAGCGCCCCTGGTTTGCTGCAAAAAGGTAGAAGCACCCCTTGTTTTACCACAGAAAGGCGGAAGGGCCCCTGTTTTGCTGCAGAAAGGCGGAAGCGCCCGCTATTTTACCGCAGAAAGGTGAAAGCGCCCCTATTTTACTGCAGAAAGGTAGAAGCGCCCCTGATTTTATCGCAAAAAGGTGGCTACGCCCCAAAACAGTACAATTTGGAAGCATATTATGGCGTAATTGACCAAGAACGAAGGATAAGATAGCTAACGTTTGCTTGTAGGGCCATCTATTTAATCAATTTTTTGAAAAATTATCCTTGTTGTTTGAACATAGTCTAATTAGGGGGAAGTAATCTTTATTGCTTGTTGTGTTTGTTTATTATTGTGTCACCCAAGGGGGCATTAATTTGTTTTCACTTTCCCCTTACACTTCGTGTGAGCCTGGGGAGTAGTTGGAAACGGTTAGTATCTTCTTTCTAGTGGGACCTACTTGGGGATTTCATCACCCCAAGGGACGATTCCAACCACGCGTACTGGCGGGGTATATAAAGGGAGGAAAATAAAAGTTGTACCCCAATCCAGTCACGTCGTAATTGGTGGAGCGTCGAAGCTAGGGTGATACCTAGATAGACGTGAAGAGTTGGTCTGAGCCTTTCAGTATCTCATTGGGGTTCCCGACTCACGCTTGTGACGAGCTGGTGTTCACAGTTGTGCCTCACGTACCGAGAGTATATCGGGGACTCCCTAGAAGCCTTGTGCATCCTAGATTAAGACCTTTCCTGGCCATACCCTTAACATTAATCATAGGATTGTGCTTGCTTGAAGTGTTTTCTTTTGAAAAACCCGTGAAATTTTTGATACATTGGCCTTATTTTATCATTTTGAGTCCTTGCCATAGCCATTGCCATCAAAACCAAGCTCTGTTTTACTGCAGAAAGGCGGAAGCGCCCTCTGTTTTACCACAGAAAGGCGGAAGTGCCCCTGTTTTACCGCAGAAAGGTAGAAGCACCCCTGATTTTGTCACAGAAAGGCGGAAGCACCCCTGATTTACTGCAGAAAGGTGGCTACGCCCCTGATTTACTGTAGAAAGCTGACTACGCCCCTTTAACTTCCTGAGGCCATCATTTACAAACCGTACGTCAAATCAACTTCGTCCAAAAACCAAAATTGCTTATTTTTTCAAGATCTACCCAGTGGTACCTTCCATTTCCTCCTATCAAGAATTTGACCATCTCGGGGCGGCCACACCCCGCATCACGGGGTGGACACGCCCCTAACTTCCCGGGGCCATCATTTACAAACCGTACGTCGAATCAACTTCGTTTAAAAACCAAAATTGCTCAATTTTTTAAGATCTATCTAGTGGTACCTTTTATTTCTTCCTATATAATCAAACCAATCCATTCCTCTAATCAAATACATACAATCATCTAATCAATCCAAGCACACCAATCCTATCAAGTTCATCCAATCACAATTATCCAATCAACATCATCTAATCATTTGATCCTATCTAATCAAACTGATCTAGTACTTTAATCAAATTCATCAAATCATCTACCCGATCCAATCATCCATCTACTGAATCCCATCAAAATCAAAATCAATCCCATCGCATCATCCAATCATCCTAATCTAAACTTTAATCCAATCCTGATCTAAGCTTGACTTAAATCTTGATTTGAGCTTTAGTCCATCATCTTTGATCCATTTTATTTATCCTATCATCATCATGAATCCTCATCCTCCATCAATAGTAGTCAAGGGAAACCCTAATTACGTTGATGACAATAATGAAAATCTTGTCAATCAAGAGGTATACGACATAGATCCCCTTGACACTATCATATCTAGTAAGCTTTCTCCACCCACTTTCCAAAATACAATTACTCCTATGAGCTACCCCGTTATGTCTTCATCCATGCCTAATCATGCTCCTTATGCCACCTTTGACAATGGATATCCAGTATCTTCTTCATCCCCATATTTGTCATGTCCTTCATCTACATCATCCTCTTATACAACATCTACATCCTCTTATCCTAATTTTCCATCCCAATACTCCTATTACAATTCCCCGTCCATGTCCCCCTATCATAATCCTTTTTCTCAATCTTCCCATACTAATCCTACATCCTCACCCTTTTACCTTAATCCCACATCCATGTCTCCTCATCCTAATCCATCATCCCAATACCTTTATTATAATACATCCCCCACATCCTCTTGTCCCACTACACCACCTATATCCTCTTGTCATAATCCACAATCCATGTCCCCCTATCTTAATTCACCACTCCAATATCCTTATCTTAACCCTCCATCCAATCCTAGCCCTCCATCTACTCCTAGTCCTCCATCCAATCTCATTCATCCATCTACTCCTAGTCCTCAATCCAATCCTAATCCCCCATCTACTCATAGTCCTACATTCGATCCCATTCCTCCATCTAACCCTAGTCCACCAATCCATAATCCCTCATCCATTTCTACCACCCTAGCCAAGCCAACCATATGCAAGTCTCTCATTTCAGAAGTTCTCCAAGGACTCATTACAAAGAAGCCATCCCCAACTCCACATCTTGAAGTCATGGAACCATGCCATCTAGATCCATCATCCACGATCACTAGTGATGAGAGCCTTCTCCATACCACACCTATCATTGTTGTTACCACCCCTAGCACTAATCAAACCATTGAAACCATTGAACCCACTAAATCCATTGAACCCCCATCTCCTACTCCAAGAACCATCGAATCCATCGATGACACCCAATTCCAATCCGCTCCCTCTACTCCTAGATCCACCCAAATCCAATCCACTCCTCCCACCCCTAGTAGTACCAAAACCTATTCCAATGAACCTCATGAATCTTCCATCCCTCCATTTTCCCCACTTGAAGAGTCCCAACAAGACTCCATTACCATGCCTCCCGCACATGATGAGTCACACCAAGAGTCTAATCCAAAGCATGCCAACATATCCCCTTCTCTAGATCAAGATCCTACCATCCCATCTAGTCCACCTCAAAATCACAGTCCCCCATCCATTCCATCCTATGATCCCCTTGTTATTCAAGCTTCCACTGCTCCATCTCCATCTCCATCGCATGAGCCTACTACCACAAATCAATATCCTATCATGGCCCCTACTCCCTCTCCTGATGTTGCTATCCCATCATCTCCTTCTCATGATCCCCCATCATTGCCTAAAAATGCTATCCCCACACCACTTGCATATCCCCTTGGTCCTCTCACATTCCTCCATGGTGGTCTCCTCGCAGAAGAAAAACAAAGCATATACACCAACCCTCCTCTTCCACCTAATAATGAGCTCGCATCATTCTTCCAGAATAACAAAAATCCTGTCCTAGATCAAATACTCAAGAAAATGAACTATCAAGGAAAGGTTTAGGCCTTCATGAGCAAGGTATTATAGAGCCCATCCAAGCTAAAGAAAATTTGTATCTGCAAGGTCTTGGATGTATTACTCACGACTCGCAATCCAAAAATGTTGGTACAACCTCTAGGCGTCCTCAACGAGCCTTTTCCAAAAGAAATATCGGCTCTTCTCATCGCCCCACCAGATCATATGTGGTCATCCCTCCTCCTCTATCGTATCACCTCAAAACAACTGTCCATATTTCTCCTTCATCACGCTCCATCCATTTTGGGTCCTTACATCCCTCATTATCATCTCCACCCTTCATCTACTCCACATCCATGCTGGGTTCTTGTGTCCCTCCACCCACTATGACTACTTTTTGGTCCATATATATCCCAAGATCACCTCCTCCATCTCATCCTTTCATCATCCAACACCTATCATATCATCCATCATAAACATCCCTCTCCACATATCCTGTCCCGGGTTCCAACAAGGCACTTACCTAAACATCCTCCATCTACACACCAATCCCCATGCTCACTACCTCCATCCTCCACATCATCCATCTCCTCCACACCCATCCCATTGCTACTAAAAGCACTTTGGTTGTTAAAGAAAAAATGCATAAATCCAGGCATCGCTGGATTTATGAAAATCCCCATATCCTCAAAATGCATGGGTGAAGAAAGAAAAAATCTAAATCTACATCCAAATCCATTGGGCTACGGACCCACCAAAGCAAAGATCAAAACCATGTGGATCCCAAGAAAAAGATGCAATGCCATCACATGGAAAATCTGTAAGAACATCGAGTCGCTAATCCAAAGCTAATCCTTACACCCTTTCATCCTCCTAAGTGTTTTGGGTCCTTATGTACCGAAATTCACCATTCCATCTCCTCCATTATCCCATTCTCATCCTTAATCTATTATCTTTCACATCCACCACCACATGTATAGCGTTGGTCACAGACACATCTCCCATCACATATCCGCCCCATCATTCTATCCATACCCTTTCCGATCCCATATATTATCCATGTATCAACCCCATCAAATCCCTCTAATTCATCCTCATGCATGAATCCATTTATCCTAATAAGGTTGTACCAACATCCAATGAATCGCTTCAAACATGGGCTCTTAACACCTTGATCCTTATCACCTCTTCCTAAATCTGTATCCACTTCCTTATCCTTACCCATCTCATGCATGACATCGAAAGAGTCAAAATCCAAAAGTAAAAAAAATAGAAAAATCCAAAAAAGTCAAAAAAGTAAAAAAAAATAGTAAAAAGAAATAATTCGTCCAATGGTGAAAACTTGGAAAACAAGTTCCTTGGATAAGTACCATGATGATAACCTACTTAAACTGAGTCATCGTGAATCTATGCACTTGTGGGCAGCTTCACGTATGCATTCCCTCCATCCTACTATGGCTGGCTAGCCAAAATATTTCCTGTTATCCGTCCTCTTCATAAACTTTTGTCCACCTATCTTACGCATCCTACTGTCATATCCCATTTATCTCCCATCCCTCTCCATCCTTCTTGTGATCTTGATCAAAATAGGGGCACTATCTGTATGCATGCTTTGGGCACCCTATTGGTATACATTCCCTTCATCCATGCTCTATCATGTTCATGATCACCCATCCTATCCTCATCCTAGTTATCTCCTTTATCTTCCCATCCACTTGTCTTCCCCATCCCTCATGCCTCTCATATATGACATATCTAGGTGGGGCATGCCTTCCCTTTGTGACATAGTCACGGAGACATCATCTATCATAACATCCTTAGATCTCCTATCCATCTATCATAACATCCTTCCATCTCCCCATCCTTATCTTCGTATCCATCTATACCATCCCTTTCATCTCCCAATCCTTGTCCTCTCTATCCATCTATCACAGCATTCCTTCCATCTCCCCATCCTTATATTTGTATCCATCTATCCTAGCATCCCTTTCATCTCCCAATCCTTATATTCCTATCCATCCAAAAAATCCCTCCCATTCCCCATCCCTATATCTCTATCCCTTCTTTCATCTTTATCCTCATCCCATCTCACAATCCCTTGTCATTTGGTATCTGGCTATATAGGTCTCCCCATGCAACCCAATGCCATTTATCTCATCGTCATCACCCACCTTCTCTTGCACATCTTTTCTAATCCTATATCACTTTTCATCACTCCTCTATCTATCATATCATCCTTCTCCCAAGTCATTTTAATGTTTTGGATAACTATCCCATCCCTGAGCTTTATGTGATTGTCATCATCCTATCCAGTCCAACAGGTCTATCCTATCTCATCATATCAGTCCCTCTTTTTATCCACTTATCCTATCATTTTATCATCCTTTATTCATTGTTTTCCTTTGGTCTTGACGAACTACGTTGCCCCTGCGCTTTCACATAGGCAAGGTCGATCATTTGACCCGCCCCAGGGGTTCCATCATTGATCTTCATTGTCCACTTTGCTCTTCTATTGTCTATCATCGATCATTCTGCTTTGTCCATCCACTCCTCTATCATCTAGCATCAGTCTTTCTGCTTTCTCCGTCCACTCCTATATCGTCTATCATTAGTCTTGGATTTTGTCTCTCTGTTCCTTGTCATCTGTCATCATCATTCATCATCCTCTTTCTACTTTTATCCATGGTCAGTCAACAGCCTTTTACCAAACTACGAGGGCTCTGCGTTTTCACGTAGGCAAGGCTAATCTTTTATCGGCCCCCGAGCCCCTAGGTCTTTAGGTTGTGTTAGTCTCATGTCTTGTCTCCCTTGTGTCGTGTCGTTAAGCTATGCCCTTATCTAGCTGGTTCTTAACAAACAAGATCCACTTATATCAACAAATCCAATCAGTTTTGAATATCCTACATCATATTGATCTTTTAGCTTAATATCCATCATCAGTCTCAACAGGATGTATCCTTCCTATGGACCTCATCAATCCCATATATCCCATGATCCTATGTAAAGGACATTTGAAATTGATTGTGATTTTTTGAGGCTTTTAGTTCTTGTTTATCATTTGAGCTCCCTATAATCACTTGTCAAGGCTGCCATAATCTATCATATTATGGCGTGTTTTGATTGGTCCACATGGGGGCATATCTTGATCTTTTGTTTGATTGTGTCTTCTTGGTTGTCCCACATAGTACCCACCAAGATCCCCGAGGTCTTGTGTTATGCTAGGGCATCCTTTTGTGCTTGTGGTTATCTCAATACCTAGCCCGACCAAGGTCTTTCTTTGTGACTTTGGGGTGTTGGGATAGCCTTTTTATCTATTGTGTTTGTTTCATGCATTAGACACTAATACACCTTGGTTCCACATACCCTGACACTGGGTGTCTTATGCTATAGCAAGATCAATGCTCACGAAGAAGATGTAAAATTGCATTTAGAATTGCATTTCATTTTCCATTTCATCATCTTGCATGTATCCCCATCCTCCCTCTTTTTCATATCTCTTCCCTTTCTTCCCTCTTCTTCTTTCCTCCCAGGTAGAGATAGCTCCATCACAGGTACAGGCAGCTCCACACGATGGCAGAACAATTCATACCGGTAGTGACTCCTCCCACAGCGATGGCGGCTGATAAGGGCAGCAGCATTTGAGGCGGCTCGGCTCGGTAGTCCTCTACAGTGACTCGCCCACTGTAGGCGACTCTACCTGAGTGGATCCACCCGTGACCGTGGCTTTGCCCTAGGCGTGGCTCTACGGTGGTGGCGGTGCCTAGGCTGAAGGCGGCTCATCCGATGGAAACCTTTGGTTCGAGAAAATTCACACATTTTTGCCATCTTTTCAAAAAACTAATCCCAACCCATTTTCTAATTTCCCCCCGCCATCAAAACCCATGTGTTGAAATTTTAAACATTTATCAAAAAAACATATTTTTGAAGGTTTTTATTTTTACACCAAAACTTCTAAAGGCCATAACTTTTGACTCGGGTGTCCATTTGAGTTGAAATTTGACGGGTGGTTGCATTATGAGATAACAAGTGGATTCCCAAATGGGTTCAAAGAAGGCCGTTGGAACCCATTTTGCCACATTTTCTAGGCCTCAAACTTTCATCTAGGCCCTCAAAATCCCAATTTAGTATTTTTTTCCAACATTTTGAAAAAGTGTTTTCACTCATAACTCGAAATGCATATCTTGAATTTGGGATGTTAGTTGGAAATTCATCCTATCTCAATATTGGGTATTTCTTGAAAAAAAATTGGACTCTCGAAAGTATATCCGTGAGGTTTCCTAAAATTTGACAATTTTTGAAAATTGTCAAATCGGGAAAAATCTGATTGTTAACACCTTACGTCCTTTAAACCCCAGAACTCAGTGTAGAATCAATCCAATCATATCCTTCAATCATTCTAGTCTTCAATCCAATCCTCATCTAAGATTTAATTTAATTCAAATCTGAGCTTTAGTCCATCTGCAGTCCAAATCTTTGGATATCGAACCAAATCTTAAGATCCTTCTCTCCATCTCACATATCAATCTTCTCCTCATTTGTTCCATGTTGCACAAATCATCTAATCAAATCCTTGGTCTTGTCCCCAGTCTTGTTACCAGCTTTGACCCCTCATCCTTATTCTCATCATCATCCATTAGTATCCTTCCCCATCCCTTTGGTGTTGTTTTGGGATGTATCCTTCCCTCATCAACAACACTTTCATCATCCTCATCGGGAGGTATTCTTCCCTATTCTTTAGTGGTGTTTTGGGATGTATCCTTCCCTCATCAATACCACTCAGTGGGATGTATCCTTCCTATCCTCGTGTTTCAGGATCCTTCATTCCCTCATTGACAACACTCCATCCATCATCAACCCATTTTGGCTTGTACCTTGACTGGGGCAACATCACCTTTTGTCCTAAAATCCATTTGTGCTTCATCCATCTCCTATCGCTTCTCATTCTCTCTTGTCCATCACTTCGCATCATCTCCCTCATCTCATCTATTTCGAGAGCCCGCCCATGTTCTCTTCAACCCGCATGTCCTCTTGAGGGGGCATCCTTAATCCCTCATCCTCATCTTCATCCCCATCATCTTTTTTCCAATCAATCCTTTGATGCCCGGGGCATCTTTCCTAATCTAACCATCTTCTTCTAGGTTCTATATTTTAATATTCTTTGAAATGATGCTACTTCATAGCACCATCCCAAAGAGGGGAAAAATGTAGACACCTAAATTTGGACACTTAATTTATCCAAATTTATCACTTTTCATCCAAACATCCTCTTATCCAAGTTAATTAAGTAATATTACTATTATTTAATTAATACCCTTAATTCTACCAAATCTCTAAGGTATTTAATTAATAATTAAATACTTTATTCTCTTTAATCCTCCTTTCATCAAATAAATTAAATAAATAATACATTTATTTAATTCTTCACATGTCATTATCATATAATCCTAATCCATCTCCTAATCTCTTCATTAGGGATGTGCACATGCATAATCCTTGATTAGGATGTGTCACATCCTCCAACTTTTGCAAGTTGGCTTTTAATCCTCATTTGTCTTCTAATTACTGATTAATTAAGCCTAATCAGTACCTTGGTCAACTCTCCCCATCCCCCAAGGAATTTTTAATCTCTTTTTATTCCTCCTAGAATCCCCTTTTCACATGCATCTTCTAGAACCTTTGACTTGTCATATCAAGTCACATGTGACAAATTCCCACCTTTTGGGAACCTTGTCTTATCCACCAGATTCTTCCAATCATTGTGAATTTAAAATTTATTTTTATTCACCCAAGATTCAAGATTCTCATCTCCCAATGTACTTGCAAGGTACTTGTCTTTCCTCCACATCATGTACTTCTTCTCCACCTCACTTACACCTCATCTCCTCTTAGCCACTTCACCATCCACATGTCAAGATGTGAGGGCTTGTGAGTTCTCAACCCACCATAGCCCTTCATCTCAAGTGACCTTGTTGGATGAATCTCAATCGTTGAATTTTCTAGAGAATTCAAATTCTTCTATAAATACCCCCTCCTCAAGGGCATTTTCAACACTTTTTCATTTGAGCAACCTTATGCTGTCAATTTGCATTCTCAAACATTCACTATCATTTAGCCATCCACTTTGATCATCTTGCATATTCAATCTTGCATCTAGCTACACCAAAAATCTATCCAAGGAGCACACAAATTCATCTAAATCAAGAGCCAACCAAGGAGTCTTCAACAACAAGGTATAATCGATTTGCATTTTATTTCATCTATTTTCCTTGTTTTATCACTCTTTAAGTTAATCATTGAAGTGTTCTTAGTGTTTTATCATTTGCATTTTAAGATGTTTTGCACATTAGAATAGGGTAAAATTCCAAGGTACACACACTTAATTCAACAAAATGAAATAAAATACTTAGTTTCACAATACCAACAAAAATTGGAATGTCTATTCCTGAACCAAATATGGTTCATATCATCATTAAATTTACATTTAGAAAACAATATAATTATCCTTTGAAAATAAATTAAGATTCAATACCTTCTTGGATATACTTGTTACATCGTTCGTATATCAAATCTTAAGGTGCTAACATATGTTTGATTTTTAACATTTAAAGTTCAATATTAACTAATTATAATATATCAAGAGATCTAGATCAAGTGATTCTCCAAATATTTTCTATTGATCACTAAATCCACTAATTAAGATTACGCTTATCATAACTATAGTTGGAAAATGATGCACAATCCCAATTGCTAGATACATTACTAATTCCTTTTGAGAATCAATCTAGAGACATACAAAAAATATTCATCATGATTCTTAAAATATTTAAATGTCACAATTACATTTATTATTATTCTCAAAGTTCCCTTTGAAATGTCAAAAACATACATTTAATTTAAGGTAATACTACCATGATTCTATTTACCAATTATATCACCAATTCCTTTCAAAAATGGATTTCCAAATTAAAGAAAAAGAATCTACCATTTCATTTCTTACATTTATTTGAGTATTAGTATCAATTCTAAATTGCTAACTATTCCTTGAGACTCAATCATTTGATTTAACGAAATTAAAGGAAAAGTAATAATGCCTCTTTTATCCCTAAGATTTAGCTTGCTTCATATCTCAAGTTGAGATGATCTAGATTCAGTTTTAAATAGATAAAACTTATTTATTTGAAATTTAAATTAAAAAGGCAAATCTTTCTGGGGTAACTTAGAAATAGAAAATTTTGAATAGCATCAAGTGGAAAAGTTCTAATTATGAAAAAAACATGTAAAACTCATAGCACTAAGAACATGCTGAAAGACAGAGCATAAAACTGATAGTACTAAGAACATGCTGAAAGAGAATCACCATACTAGAAAAAAAAAACTTAAAAACAAAGAACAATAGATCTACTCTAAAATACTGAGCGAAAGGTAGCACTCCCAATCAAAACTGTATTATTCCTCTCTCATAACGCCCCTATTCTCATTATATTCTATCCATTCACTGAAATCTCCCATCCGCTGGCTTAAACGTTGCAAAAGCCAAGCCCCCAAGAATTGAAAAACAAACTAAGAAGCATAGGATAAAATAAACCAGACAGAAGGATTTGGAGCAAAACTGAGTGTTGCTGATCACAAACCCCTCCAAATTTATAGATGAAAATATATTAATTACATACAAACTGTAGCATTGTGTTAAATCTGGAATTTATTATGGTAGCTGGAATAGAACTTGTCGTGAAGGTTCTAGATGGGGAAGCTGCGGCAGTATTCAACACATGGTCGGCTGTGTGGTCTTTGGTCTGTGCCGACACTATCATGCAAATAATAAATTTACTTTCAACAATATCCACCTCCTTCTTTAAAGAAATAAGGTAAAAGGTATAATGCCATTATGCCCACCAAATGGCAATTCTAAGATGCATGTACAATTATAATGAAAAATCATACCATTTCAAAAAGCAAACTTAAAAAATCAATTGCAAACCTATGGAAATTTACCAGTCAAAGTTGCAAATAGAAACTTGTTGAAAATGTAGGATTTATTCTTATCCTGTGCTTTATGTTTTTACAATTGTTATCATTATCTATGTTTTACATTTCACCCTTTTTTTTATATATACATGTATATATGAATATAATATTTATATTCTTTATAATCTATTAATTCTTTCACCAGATATTTAATTTAATTGACTAAAAAATCACTTTAACAATAGATGTTAATTTGATATATATATATATATATATATATATATATATATATATATATATATATATATATAGTATTCCATCTTAGATTGAAAAGAGAGGCAAAAATAATTGTTTATCTATTTGCAATATCCATAATATTATTTATTTATCAAGAATATTAAATAAATTATTTACTTCCAAGAACTTAATTATTTTAATTATCATAATAGCATTAGATCCAAAATATCATTAATACTCTATTCTATTGAGAAAGGTTTACCATTTATTATAGTAAATAAGAATAAATTTAACTCTTATGCACTTTAACGTAGAATAATATTGTTCATTAATCATAGCCAACTCATAACAAAAACCTACTTAAATATATATATTTTAAATTACTTTTTCAGTTTATTTTAGATACACTTTTCAATGATATTTATATCAATTTAACTATACATTTATCAAATATTAGATGTATACACAACACTAAATAATAATCAAATCAATCAATTGTGACAATAGATTAGCAAAATACATATTTTCGATTTGTAGGACCTAATAAATAATAATGATAACAAAACCCATTTAACCTTAAAAAAGGAATATATAATTATTTCAGGTGTCTTTACTAGGGAGGGTTGTGACAACATTAGTGGAAACAAACTCTAAAGTAAAGGGGGATGCCCCTGGAAATGAAAATACACCTATAAAAAGGAGAAGGTATGTGTTAACTACCTCTGATTCAAAACCAAATGATGTGTTTACTGCTAAGAAAACACATACATAAACCCTAGATAGTCCCATTCATGGAGACTATGGAGAGGGAGGTAATGAACAGTTCATGGATACATAAGAAATGTACATAGAAGAAAGAGATGTGAGGAAAGAGCTCCAAGAAGCCTTGGAAAAGATTAAACACTTGGAGAAGTTAGTACAAACCTATGAACAAAAGGACAAGGAGAGAGAGAAGCAAAAATGTAGGAAATGGAGGAGAAATTGTAGTTGTATGGCTAGGGCACTAAACTTGATTTGTTGGCATAGTTGGCTATAACTAAGACAGGGGATAGAGAACTGACAGTGCTAGATGAGAAATCTCCTTCCATCAGAACTCCTAATTGTCATACAACCTTGTCACTTGGCCACCAATTATGGAAAGTAACTATTGAGCTTGTACATGAAAAGGAGAAATAGAAGAAAGAAAAGGAAATCTCGATTGAAGAACATGCAAAGGAACTAGAAAAGAGAGATATGGAGTTGAGCAGATCGACGGTCAAGTTGGAGGAAGTGGCAGACAAAGCTGCGTAGATTATTAAATGTAGACCTCCACTGAGGACATATGCATTGTTTCTAGAGGAAATATTTCTATGTTTTCAGTTTAGCAAATTAATTAGTAAACAGTTTGTTGGTATGAGTAGAATTTTTGAGTTTCTTAATACTTTTGTTGCTTCTACACTTGAAGAACAAGATCAGTTGTGTGAGTATTACTTACACAATTATGTAGTGCCAAATATAACAAAGTAGAACACTCTAATTTTTGTAGGGGATCTTCAGATAAGGGCACTTGCATCCTATTATAGAAATGAACAACTTAGGGGTGAGATAATGGAAGAGTATGAGTAGAAAGAGAAATCAATTGCTCTTCCCATAACGAAAGAGGATAAAAACCTTGATGCAGTCATTGATGAATGGCTGAAATTCATTGATCATAAGGGTGTGGGCAAGAAAATCATGAAACTCAGGAAATTAGATTATGAAAGAATGCAGATGTTAGCTATGGGTTTGGGACAACACTGTTACAAACATGTATAGAACAGATGGAATAGTTTGACCCCTGAATTGCAGAAAAAGGAACCACATTCTATGTATAATTTCATTGTTATACTTCAAAGGGTACACAGGTATATACCAATTGGTGTTAACAAAGGAATTTACTAGGTGCTACTCACTTTTCACCCACCTATCCTCCTCTATCTAGTTCCATATTGGATTGGGGAGGAAGGCGAGGAATGTGAGAAAGCTGGAAATATTAGAATGAAGCAACTTGCAACATATCAAGGTTTTTATTTGAAATATATTTAGGGAGTTGATGTTGTCATGGACTTAAGGAAGATCACCTTGCAGTACAATCAACACCCCTAGTATTTTGCTTGGGGACAAGCAAAAGTCTAGTTGGGGAAGTGATGGGTCCAAATATTAAGTTATTTTTTGTTACTTTCATATATACGTTGAGATACTTTTAGATACACTTTCCAGAAAATGCTCCTGTATTATACTATCTTTTCATACTTATTATGTAGACTTGGACCTAAAACATAATGATGGAAATATGGTTATGACATAATAGTATTGTATGTTTTATATGTAGATATGCATGAAATGTGGACGAAATTCTAATTTTTAATTGTGATAGTTAGTTTTGTGTACATGTTTTGTGAATTAACCTTTTTGTAGCCAAAGAGGAATTGTAGCATGTAGTAGTTGCAAGTTGAACCCGCAACAAAAGGAAGATTGCCCAAGACAACAAAATAGGGGAGTTCCATAGTAAGCTAAATGTGATGATTACTGATTAAAGGAGCCTGATGGAGGTTGAATGTCCATCATTATGACAAATTAATAAGCGCTGGAAAAGGAGGACTCCTTTACTGATAGGATTTTGACAAATATTTGTGTGTGTTTTACAAATTATGTTTTGTAGAGTTTTAGTCCTATTAGGATCCTTCTTTCTTTTCAGTTATGGTTTGAATGACTCAATCTTAACTATATGCTCTAATATTTAGAAGTGGAAGTTAATGATTGTAGTTAGTTTTTGCTTTGAATAAGATTCCCTCAAGCTTATATATAATTGATGGTTGAATTCGTAGACAAGCTATTTGGTTTTTTAGTCTTTTCATTATCAGTTATTTTCAGTTTCAAGACATGATGAATATTCAGAATGACTGAATACAATCTGTGAGAAGATCTTATGTAATCTTTCATGATATGCAATGAATGAAGATAATTTTATTGGATGCATAGAATATGTTAGTTAATTTTTTGGTTTTAGTTAAAGTGAGAATAACCACTTGAGTAGGCCACTCAAGGTAACTTTTCTTCACTTCATTTTCCAATTGTTTATTTTTGTTTAGCAGTTGTTTCCTATTTATCATTACTTCATGAACTTTATGCAAGTTAAACTAGAATCTCATACTTTTCTTATTGTTAATGAATGTTCATGAACATGCATAAAATGGTTAACCAATAGTACTATGAAGGTTAATTTAGTTGTCATTAGTTTTTATCAGTTTTGAGTTGACACAGTAATGTTTTATTAGTAATAGTTCAGTTATATTCTAAGTTGTAGGTACTCGTAGCCACTAGTTTTGGTTTATGCCTTTTATTGTTTTACAATCTTGTGAATTTCCAATAAGTAGAATAACTTGGATAAGATAGCTTAGGTAGTTTTGAGTCTTTGAAGGCATATAAAATGTTGCACCATCATAAGTTTACAAATGTTGGGTTGACATTTTAATGTAGTCTTTGCAACATTGAGTGGACTGTTCAGTCAAATGAACCTCTAAATTGTGTAGATTCTAACAAGTTTACAATACATTAGTTTAGACTCTACACCAACCAACTCCCCTCTCTCCAAGCCATAGTGGTGTTAGAGTTATCATGCATTAGCTAATAATTAATTAATCTTTAATTAATTATTATTCTAATTTATTCTCATGCACTTAAGCTAAAATTAGGAGTACTTTTAGTCATTTATTAGTTGAGCTAATATTAAATCATTTTTTCTCATCTCATGTGATGTTGACACTTGTCATGATCTGATACATTTCTTATTTAGGGTTGCTCCTATATAGCACTCAACCCTCATTGTATTATCACTCTTATGTACTCTCGAACTCTCAACCTTTGAGGACTCTGGTTTTCCTTTAAGATTCTTGAGGTTCATTTTGTAACTTTTTCTTGTTGAGGAATATAGCATACATTGCTTGCAGATCTCTTGCGTGAAAGGTGTCTTTGTTCATTGTTTGATCATATGGATCATGTTTTTCATAATTCTTGTTGTAAATACAGTTGTCCTTGCACCAAAAGATTGACTTGTTGATGCCCAATACAATCATCAATGTTAAGGAATCCATAGGAGGCAATTAGGCCATGTCAAAAACCCAAGCATTGTGGTACACATCACAAGGAGACCAAGGGCACACACCTTGCAACAATCTTCCCAACACAAGCAAGGGGTTTGAACCTGTGACCCAAGATTTGATACTAATTGTTGCAAAGACAATTGTCGTTGCACCAAAAGATCAACTTGTTAATGCTTGATACAACTATCAAAGTTAATGAATCCATGGGAGGCCCAGTTAAGCCATGTCGCAAACCCGAGTGCTATGTTGCAAAACACAAGGAGACCAAGGGCACACACCTTGCAACAATTCTAACAAGTTGTGTAACCTTCACTCATACAATTTGCAAAAACTTTAAAAAAAAAAAACATTTCTAATTTTGGTGCCTCCCATAACAATATTTGATACATTCTCATTTTTACATGAGTCACCCCTTTGCTTTGATGAAAGTTTTTCCAAAAATGGCATCCATCACCCAAGTAATATGGTCAACTCACAAAAGTTTTTTTTATTATAAAATCCACCAATCATTATGCTTCTAAAAGAGCATTTATAATGCAATTTAAACTGCCACCAAAGTGGCTTTAAGTAGGTATAATGATGCACCCAAATTGTCATTAGACTGACACCACTTTTAAAATAAAAAAAGCATTAATTATAATGGTTTTGCTCACCACTTTTGTGGCTGATGAATTGGTAATCTAAAAATAGTTTTAAACTCATTTACCATGGTTTAGAAGTAGCTAATAAATGCATTTCAAGAGTTATGCACTATCACCACATAGTGGCTTTCAAAATATTTAAAACAATGTGCCATAAAGAAGCTTTATCTTTTGGCTTAAAAGCTATTTAATATGCCTTCAACAATAGTTTTGATTGAGGCTAAATGGCCTCTTGATGCTAGAATTAACAACTATTATGCCCTCATTTTTTTTTCTATTAAAGATAGTTTATCAAAAAAAAAATCATTATGAGGAGTTGTTGCCCCAATTTATATAAGTATTGATTACATATCAAAATATATCATCATTTATCAAAAGACTACTTTAACTATTAGCAGATAAGAGTATCCTAGTCTTCATAAAATATTATTTAATCCCAAGCATCAATGATATTGTTGCTACATTCTGCTTCATCACAGTCAAATGTGCCTAGAGGAGGCACAATCACATTGGAATCAAGCTCCTTGGGATCAAAATTTAGTGGTCCTTATTCCTCTTCTCCTCTAGATCTGGGTCAACAATCTTTCTATCTTCCATGAATTTATGTAGCAAGATTAGCTCCTCTTGTTTCAAATTATTCCTTCCATGAGGGAATAAATGATTAGGTTGGATTTCTATTTTGTAAACTAGTGTAACTCCTTCCTTCAGCAGGATCATGAAACAATCTTTTGCAGTAGATACTTGAAACATGATTATCAAGAAGGTGAGTTTGCTATCAAACTCAATAAGAAGTCTCCTTTTTCCCTCAAAAATATCTTCATTTCTCTTCTTCCATAAAAACCAAAAAATCCCATTGGTAAGCAAAATCCAAATGGTGTTCAATTCAATATTAAAAGCATCCACATAGCTAGCCAAAATTTCATGCCAAGAAAAACCAATTTTCCCAATCCAATGCATAGGCCAGCCAAAAAATAAATTCCAAAAAGTCATAACAAATTTAAAATAAAAAAATATGCTCAAAAGATTCAAGCTTGTCACAAAAATCACAAGTTATATAAGAAATTCCATATTGTTGAAGAATTGGGCCAACAACAAGCTCTTTAAGAAGTAACAACCAACGAAAACAAGTTTTTTTTTGTTCTCTTGAATTATTCCAAATATGGGTTAGGATATAGGACCATTTATTGTGGGACCAGTTAAGGTTCCAAGATTGATTTAGCTAGTTATAGACCACCCTTGAGCCAATCAACATCATATAGATTTTACTAACTGTTTCAAAGAATCTTGAAGTTTAGAACCATCCTTCCATCTGATTTGATTAATCACATCTGTGTCTTTCAAAAAAATTTGGAGGAACCCATCCCCAAGATCATTGATGATCATGGAATAATTTTTCTTGTGAGAAATAGTACAACCTAACTCAACTCTCAACTGATCTCAATATTTTAGTTCACCATTGGCCAAGAGATCCTGAAAGTTGTCTACTCCCAACGAGCGCCAAGCCTTTGTAGATCAGCCCTGTGTAAGAGCAAGGGGTTTCCCATTATGGGAAATATTCCACCACACTGATCTATTGACAACACAATATGGAGGATCAAACCCAATTTCTTCTCCTTTCAAGATTAAACTTCTCACCAAACTATAGGCCTTCCACAAGGTGGCAAAAATAGGAGAGCCAAAGACTTTAACCTCAAATTGTGTAAAAATGATATCCTGAATATGCAAAGGATCCCAATGTTTACCTCTTTTTGGTTTGGAGAGCCTAAGATTATTTCTAATCAAAAAATTTCATGGTTCCTCACCTTCTATAGCATTAAGAATCCATTTAGCAACCAGAGCCAAACCCTGAGATCTCAAATCTTTTAGGCCCAAGCCTCCCATATTTTTAGGCAAGCAACACCAAGCCCATTTAACATTGTGCCTCTTTTTGTTTCCTTTGCCATATGACTAGAGGAAATCTATCATGATTTTTTGTAATTTGTTAAGCTAAACATTAGCAAAGAGCCAAGGTGAAGAATGATATACCGCATGGGAAGCAATGACTTTCTGAACCACATGAAGTCTACTAGCAAGAGATAACAAATGAGTTTTCCATTTAGTTTTTTTCTTTTCAATTTTTTGAAAGAGCCAATCCCATATATTCTTTAGAGATAAAGAGATTAAAAATACAATGCCCAAGTGCTTAATTACCTTATAGGAATCAACTCATTGCCAAAGCTTGGTGACCAACCATCTAAGAGGTTCTTTGGTCCATCCAATCATAATGGACTTGTGAGAGGAAATCTTAGAGCCAGATGCAACACAAAATATATCAAACCTTTTAATGCTATTATCAAAATTGGCCTTTGTTAGCTCAATGAAGAGGGTTATTATCATCAGAAAATTGGGCATTAAGGAGTTGGTCATTGTTGGGGATCTTGATACCATGAATTGTGGGGAGAGCAGATTAGTTCTTAATACATTGTGCATAACATTAGTAGCAATGACAAATAGGGTTGGGGAAATGGGGCATCCCTATCTAATGGATCTTTGGAGAAAGATAGGTTCAATAAACTCACATTAACATCCACTTGAGTGTAGGAATCATTAAATAGGATGTTGATCCACTTACAAAATTTACTTGGGAATCCAAAGGCCTTCAACATTTCCTAGATAAATGGCCATTCAATTTTGTCATATTCTTTTTCAAAATCCAATAGAACTATTGTTACGTTTTGGTTATCAAATTTAGCCCCATTCATCCCCTCCCAACTTGTAATCAAATTATCTAAAATATATCTCCTTGGAATGAAGCCAGTTTGAGTTACTGACATAGTCTTCCCAAGGACCCTAGCCAATCTCCTAGCTAGGGTTTTAGCTAGAATCTTATAGAAACATTTAATAGTGTGATTGGCCTCCAGTTTTTTATTAGTGTTTTATCACCCTCTTTAGGGATCAATTTGATGATACCCCTATTCATATTATTCCCCGTGGAATTATTTTGAAAAGCACAATTATACACTTCCAACAGTTCATATCCTATCTAATTAATCTTTGCTTTGTAGAATTTTGCAATCAGTCCATCTGCACCAGGTCATTTTCCATTTTCCAAGGCTCTAATAGTATTCTCAATTTCCTCTATTGAAATATCTCTATTAAGGGCTTTAACATCTTCACTACTCACTCTTTTGGGAATAATCTTAGAACAAAATTTCCTAGCTTCCCTAGCTTTATCATTTTCTTCTGAAGTAAAGAGATTTTTAAAAGATGAGAAGAAGGCATGTTTCATAAAGATTGGTTCCTCTGAGACAACCCCATTATCTTCTATTGGACCAATTACATCTTTAGATTGTTTGTACTTTATCATTTTAAAGAAATACTTAGTACCTTTTTCCCCTTCTTTTTAAGCCAATTCATTTTGGCTCTTATTTTCTACCAAGTTGGAATTTATAATTTTGTAGTTTCCTCAATAGAGATTTAGTCCTAATTAACATAGATTCCACTAGATAATTAGGAGAGGAAACTTGTTGCTGGCACTCAAGGAGGAGAAGCTTCTCATGGAGCAGATTATCCAACTTATTCATATCCAATTCCTTATTCTTTCCCATAATACCAAAAATACTTCTCCAAATAGAAACTAGGCAATCCCACCTCTAAATAGGGCCAAGGCCTTTATTAAGGGCTTTAGTGATTGATATAACACCATCGATACAGTCTTGGTCTTGAAGCAGGGAAGCATTTTGTTTGAATAGGGAGGATCTGTGAGGAGGTTGGGCCAAGGGAAGAGTACCAAAACAAACTGTAGCCTCAATTGGACAATGATCAAACATAGAGGTAGGAAAAACAAAAACTAAGGCCCCATCAAAGTTGCCTAGGAAAGAGATGGATTCTCTATTACCATAAAATATATCAAGCCTGCAATAAATCTATTCAAAGTATGATTGTTGGACTAAGTGAACTAGATAGAGTTAGAATATTTTCTTCATTTTTCCATAGGGTCAACCAAATTTAATACTCTTTTCATCTTAGCCCAGAAAAAAATCTCATTTCCTTTCCAAAGGACTTATTTACCCCCTTTTTTATCATGTGTATTCTCTATCATGTTAAAGTCACCAGTACACACCCATGGAACCCTAGGCAGATTACTTGACATCCAATTCCAGAGGTCTGAGCTTTCCCTGTAATCATTAGATGCATAAAGAGTGCATATACCCCAGGAGTGTTGCCCTTGATTTAAAATCACCCAAACCAATCAATTGCAAGGAGAAATACCCCATTGTGAGATACTACTAGCCCATTTAGGGTGGATAAGGATAGTTTCCCCCCTTTTCCTTTATCATGATTTTTCATAAATGTTTTTTGCATTATTCCATATAAATCTAAAAATATTTTTAGCTTGAAAACCTATAAATTTGAGCTCTTGCAGGAAGAGAATGTCTAGATGTGGTTTTTTTCTGCAAAAATATCTAACTACATATTTTATGTCTTGAGACTCCAGACCCCTTATATTCCAGCTAAATATGTTTAATTTCATCAAGAATTAGGAAGGGTTGGGTTTTTCTGGTTCTTATATAACCTATCAAAGCACTTTGGAATTTTCTCCTCCTTACCTTTCTTAGCAACTTTTTTCTCTAAGTTGGAAGTAGAGCTTTTAGATCTAACATTTAACTTTCTTTTCTTTGAGTCATCTTTTGTAGAAGCTTTTTTTTGCAAGGGACTAGATATCTCATTAAATGAACTTGAGAACAAAGGATTGACATGAGATACCACCATTTCCTTGCCAAAGGTCTCATTACACTCTTTAAAGTTAGAGTAATTGGCTACTACTCCTTTTGCCACCTAATGATTGAAGTTGAGAAAATAGCTTGTCTAATTCTATCTTCTTTACTCTAAATTGATTCAAGGGAAAGTTGTTGAGAATATTTGGGTCTCAAGGGAGTAGGCTTGTTATGCCCTGCATAACCACCCCATTTTATTCTGGAACAAAATGCATCCCCCTTCTCTTTTTGGTTTCGTTGCCTCTGTTATTTGTTTTGACCTTTGGAATTCTTTTGTTTTCCTCTTAATTTTGTCTTTTGTTCTATTTGATTTTGGTTTTGTCTTAGCTTGAGTTGGTTTTCTTCTTACTAAGAATTGAATGAAATAATCATAAACAATAGTTTATTTTATATGCTTTGAGCACTAATGGAGGCATTTGTTTTGGAGGATTGAATCGCTCATCTGAGGATATCTCTTAGGGAAGTCAACTAAAGGAATGCCTCAATCACATTCAGCATAAAACTCCTCAAGAAGAAAGTCGCTGGGACCTTTCAGGTGTCTTGCCGACTGGTGGCTTGGCTCTGTTCGTTTGAAATCCAAAGGGGGTTTGCGTCCCTGAGAGGTCTACCCGATAAGCTGGGAGTCTCCCTCAAATGGTCCGAGCTCGCCAAAAGATGAAGATCTCACACAGAGAAATTACCTTCGGCATAATCTCTTGCCGACCCGAAGAGGTCTCAGTGAAAGAAGGCGTCATCTGGGAGATGTCTTCCCGATGATCATTAGTCCCACCCAAAGAAGGGTTTAAGCTTGGCGAGAGTGGGGTGATCTCGGCATAAAGTTTCACCGACGGGGTGAACTCTTGCCAAAATGAAACGGCATCAGGCAAAGGATCTGAGTTCGTTATGAAGTCCCGGCGACCGGGTGATGTCCCACCGAAGGATGTTTCCTTTGGGGTAAGGTTGTGCTTTCGGCATGAACTCTCGCCGACCTAACAGACTTTCCCCGATGTGATCTCAGCTCACCAAAGGGTGTAGGCCTTCAGCATAATGTCCTACCAACAGAAGGAGGTCCCACTAAAAGTTTTGAGCTTGGCGAATGATTTTTCCTTTGGTAGGAGGTTTGGCCAATTAGCATGTGTCTCGCCGAAGGGTGTGCCTTCGGTGTAACATAATGGGCTTGGGGGGGATGTCCTGTCGATATGGGATTGTCTCACTGACATGGAGGATATCGCTATAACTCTTGCTGCCCAATAAAACGTCTCACCGACCCGACGAAGTCTCACCAAAATATAATGAGCTCGGGGAGAATGAATGAATTCGATGAAAGGTCCTGCTAATACAGTGAGGTCTCAGCGAAAGGGGTACGCCTTCAGCATAAGGTCTCGCCGACAAATGGAGATCTCCCTGACATACGATGAGCTCGCTGAAAGATCTTGAACTCATCAAAATGTCCCACCGACTTGAAGAAGTCTTGCCAAGGTAGAAGGGGCTTAAGCTCGGGGAATAAGAATGAGCTTGGGGAATCTCCGAGCAGATGATTAGGGCTCGGGGAGATGTCTTCCCGAGTGCGATGGTCTCGCCATGACTTCTAGCCGATAACGACTATCTTGTCGATAGTTTTGTGGTATCGATATGACTTTTGTAGCTCACTAAAAGGTCTCACCAACTATCATATGTTATTTCAATAGCTGCTAGGAGAGGCATAATCACATCAGGGAGACATGATTAGTGTCTCACCGACATGTGATTTAATATGGACCACTTTTGACTGCCCAAAAATCTAGCGTGGCATTTGTTTGCCCAATCGAAAGGAACTAAAAGTGAGCCATTGACTGATTGACTACCACCTTGAAGAAGACCAACAGAATGCAACTGGTGTGGATATGTTATGTGAATGAGCTGATGGAACACCTTGATGAACAATGGTGCGGAGATCTAACAGGGAGGCCAAAAATTGTTTCCAAAAGGGACGGTCAATGGGCAGAAGGATCTGGAGCGGGGAGAAAGGCAAAAAAGAGGAAGAAACTATGAGTCATGGGGACAACTATGACGTCTATTGGTGCAAGGCAGATCGGTATTAATTGCAATGCTTTAGAGCATTCAAGGTAGCTCTGCAAGGGAGATCGAAGATGGACACGAAGGCTAGGACTTAATGTTGTAGTTACAAAAGATCTACAGGTCATTCCCAGAACAATCTTTCACCAACATGGACAACGAGGAAGCCATTCAACGCAGCATTAACTCTATCAAAAAGATCTGGGAGCCGACCCTTCTAAAAACTGATATTTTTGTAAACCCTAAGACAGGGGCCAGTGCATTCTTTTTGGTACACTCTATATATATGGCATTCTTGCCTCTTTGTAGAAGTTAGCAGAAATAAAGGGATAGAGTAGACAAGTCTAGAGATAGATTTTCAAGAGTAGGAATTTTCTGAAGGATAGAGGAGACAGAGCTGCATCCTGATTCTTTGTAATGAGAGCTTCTTTTGTCTTCTTAGTTAGGAGTTAGATTCAGCAGAAGCTAGTAATGTATCTTTCCAGTTTTCTTAGTGTAGATAGAAACAATTTGGAGTCATGGATTTTCTGTACACTGGTGATTGTGCCAAATTTGTAAATGTTGCTTATCTGTTTCACTAACAGTAGAAGCAACCAGATTAAAATCTACTTCATGTTGTGTTCCAGAATGGTGTTTGTCTTGAGTTAATCATTTGATTTGAGAAGCTTTCACGGACTGAAGTTTGATTTTATGTTTTGTTTAAATAGTGATTTTCAATCTGCTGTTGAAATTAGCACTGTGAATGAATGAAACTGTGTGTTAATCACAAGTTAATTTTGTTTTGCAGTTTTAATTAGGAGTTCCTTGAAAGCTAACAAGTCTGGTTAAATTGGATGAATTAACGTTCTTTACTGTTCCAAATCTCTGATCTATCTTTTTCATTTCTTTAAAAACCTTGGTTAGAGTAGATTTAAGTTTATGTTGATCTCAGAACAATCTAGAAGCTCAACACCAATAGGCCCCTTGAACATTATTGTTACATTGACCATTGAGCAACATCAGCACAGTTGAGAACCAACTACAAAGACCTTGGGAGCTAAGATATCCATGTGTTGTCTTTCTCTTTCAGGAGAAACATAATAGCAATATTATGTTTGCGCGTTGTTGTGTCGTTAAGACTCGTCAACAGAACTGGCACTAGAAGGAGGGCCAGAAGAGAAAACTGGATAATACTAGGTTTTTCTCACCGGATAAGCCCCACAGAGTTCTTCGATCACCTGAAAATCCATCACCTTTGATAGAACTCAATACCCCAGCAAGACACAAGGTTCGCAAAATTGGGGCAACCATCATACCACCCTTGTCCGCCCCGCTCACTCCACCAGGATTTTCACCAATACCCCAGTGGATACCTATCAATCCACCACCAAATCCATCTCAATTGTCATCATAGCTGGTTCGACCCATCCAACAGCTGGCTACACCAACACCCCCACCAATGGCGTTCTTTCAGAATAATCCCTCTTCATTGGGGACTATTCTTGGAGGTTTTCATGATATGCCTAAGAACCCTGAGAAATTATGTCCCAAGTACATTCATGGTGAATCACGGAGTGCTGAAGAGCACATACAAGCTTTTAAGGATGCTTATACTAGAGCTCAGATAGCTCGCCATGATTTGGTTTGTAGGTTGTTCCCTTATTCCTTAGGAGACATGGCATATAACTAGTATCTTAACCTTCCGCAAGGTTCCATTCTAACCTAGACACACTTGGAGAATGCTTTCATCAATCAATTTAAGGTTTATGTGGATCCAGCCCTTTTGTACCACCAATTTTCCACCATCAGGAAGGAACCAAGTGAATCCTTGCCTTTATTCAATACCAGGTTTCAACGAATGTATAGGAGACTGCAAGACCCCTATCTAGTTACTGAAAATAGTGCCATTCAAGCGTACTTTAGGGTTATAGACCCTTTACTTGGCTTGTTCCTACAAAGGACTTATCAGCCTATAGACATTGATTCCCTGTCCAAATTCTATCATCTAGCTATCAAGCTACAACAACAAATTAGTTCTCAACAAGGAAGTTTGGGAGGTAGTTTTCCTTCAATAGGGTATCAGATGCATAGCCCAACCCCTTTATTCAATACTGTCCAAGGGATGTCTTCTTCCCATTACGGGCCTATGTCTAAATTGCAAACTCAACCACCTATTCCATTCTTTGATAATGGAACTCCTGACTTCTTCCAACAACCACTGGTTCCTCAAAGTTCCCATGGTCATCACAACCAAATTGGAACACCAAACCATGGTGGTCAGCCACCTATTGCTAAGAGTGTGGAAAGTGAAAAGATAGTTCAACTTACAAATGAGGTAGAGACCTTGAAGAAAACTTTGTCTCAAGTTACAAATGACATAGCTCAGCTTAGACTGAACCCCTCTCAAAACCAAGGTAATTATCCTAATCAGAGCAATAACAATCAGGGTAATTATCATAATCATAACAATTACAACCAAAGGGGTTATCAAGGCCAAAACTCCTCTAACCAAGGTTATCAAAATCAAAATAGGGGATATAACCAGAGGCCAAATAACAACCGGCAATGGAATACAGGGCCAAACAATAGTGGAGTTTCCCATAATTATCAAGCTAATGAGGAGAGGTCCCATACTGCAAATGTGGTTGACCTCAATTTTATGACTAATTGGTACAAGCTGCATGATACTGCAACCCATTCTGAGGTAAACTGCCCTGAAATGGAAAAGATGGTCAAGATGGCACAGGCGGATGCCCAAACATTCCAAGGGAATTCAAACAAAGGAGGTGACTCAGTAGATACAATAATGACTTATGACCTCTTTGAGGAGGAACCTTCATTCCCAAGGCAAGAGGAGAATAAACCAGAGGAAGATTCATATGATGCCCAAGCCTTTTAGACAAAGGGAGGACACTTCCTGAGAAATTAGAATAAGGGTCCATTCACTACATCAGCACCACCTAATTACATGGTGCCTCTGAATCAAAGTACTGATAACAACCCTCCTCCACCAAAAGTCCCACCTGACTTCCATAATAGAGGTAATTCACTTGGAGTTTTCAAAAGTAATACAAGTTATAATACAGAATTTGATATTGTTTATGAGATGCAGAAACAGAAAACCTCTTTGTCATACTTCGACATCCTAAAGTGGTGCCCTGCCCAAAGGGAGATAGTGTTAAAAGCTTTGGAGCAAGCTGATGAATCAAAAGGAAAGAACAAGGTGGCACCTGCTGCAGACATGAATGCAACCTTGTATAGAAGCAAGGTAGGTAATCCACCATTTCTTTTAAGTTTAAGAATTTGTGGGAAGAACCTACACAATTGTTTGTTAGATTCAGGGGCTTCTGGCAATGTTATGCCATTTTCTATATGCAAGAAGTTGGGATTAAACCTTGTCCAAAAAAACAAGGTCATCCAACTTGACAAGATAGAGGTTAATGTAGTGGGAGAGTTGAGAAACATACATGTGCAAGTAGGGTCAGACCCTAGGATTCAAACCAATATAGATGTTCAAGTGGCAGACATTCCCGAGACTTATGGTATGCTGCTGAGCAGAGATTTGATGAAAGGTATAGGGGGATATCTCTCCCTTGACTTTTCACATATGTGGCTACCATGGAGGGGAGTGCCTACACAGATTAAGGTCGAAAGTGAGTCTCGCCTCAAGCATGTCATCACTGAGTATGATTGCCCCAATGAGGTAGCTTACATTGAAACCGAGATAGGGGTTTATAAAGGAGAGGAAATTTAAACCTTTTTTGTTCTTGATCCTTAAGAACTGCCAATACCAAAGTTCCCTGATCCTATGATTAATGAAAACCAACAAGCATTGATCAAGAAGCTACAACAGGATCAGCTGGTCTTAGGGGAAGATACCGATATGCAGAATCTTCTACTCCCTAATTGGTGCAGGGTGCATTACCAAAATCACTCTGAACTGACTTGCCAACCCTGTATTGACATTTTAAATCAAGTTTCCCAAGCTGAGGAAGCTAGCTTAAGTCACCCTCAGACCGTTGTAGATCACTTCTCATTTGAAGCCAAGGAAGCAATAATGTTAACCAGGGATAAGATACCTTCAAAGGAAGTTCCTTCTCAAATTGAACCTACCCCAAACACATTTCTAAATCAGCATATTGATGAGGAGCAACCCCAAGGTTTGTTTGACACCCCTGCACTCATGAGTATACCAAAACCCAAGGGGTTAACCAAAGGCACAAGTGGCTATCAGAAGGATAGCCACATATTATATGATATAGTTGTGCAGGAATTGGAAAGTGTACCTAGAGAACCTATTGAACACCTATTCCCTATATCTGATGCAAAAGATCAAGGAGCCCCACCTCTGGCTCATCCTATCCAAATTCCCACAATAACCTCCAAAGGATCAACCCCAGCTCATGATCAGCTGTGGACCCTTACGTTTGATGGATCCAAATCCAAAACAAGTTGTGGTGTTGGAATTGAACTAACTAGCCAAAAAGGGAAAAGTTTATTTGCTTCTTACAGATTGCAGTCTGGATGCACTAACAACGTAGCAGAATATGAAGCTCTAACTCGAGGGCTGATGTTCGCACATAAGAAGAAATTCACAGCCTTGATGGTCAAAGGAGATTCAGAAATTGTTATCAAGCAAGTGCGCAGCCAATACACATGTCACAATAGAAGGCTGGTAGCTTATAGAAATCAGGTATGGAACTTGATTGAGGACTTTGATGCTTTTGTGATTAGCTTAATCCCAAGAGAGGAGAATCAAATAGCTGATTCATTAGTTGTTGTTGCAAGCACCCTGGAACCTATGCAAGGCTCCAAGCTTAAGAGATTCTCAGTGGAATTGATTTCCACCCCTGCAGTTCCTGATAATGTCAGGAACTTTCAGGTCTTTGATGATGATCAACATATTCTTGCTTTCCTAACAAGCTCAGATGTTTTTGAAGGATAGATCATTGATGAGTCCAGCAGGGATCAAGGGGATTGGAACCCTAAAGATTGTGATACAGAAGGGGTCCTCAATTTAAAAAGCAATACCATTCCCAAGGGAATGGTGGCCTTGGAAAGAATTTTTGATTCAGACCCAAGGGCTCGAGAGAAGATATCAGTTGAAGATAAAGGAGGCGAATATGAAACTATTAACCTAGCTGATTCTGGCCCTGAAAGAAGTGTTTACATAGGGAAAGCTTGCCCTAAAGCAATCAGAAAAGATGTACTGAGGGCACTGAAGAAAGATATTGCGGTGATAGCCTGGGGATATGAAGATCTAAAGACATTTGATGCTTCTGTAATGACTCATACTATCCCTTTGAAGCCCGAAGCTAAACCCTTCCGATAGAAGCAACGCCCTGTTAACGCCTTGATTGAACCACTGATCCTTAAAGAAGTTCAGAAATTTCTTTCTACAAGGATAATCTTCCCTGTATGACATTCAACATGGGTGGCTAACTTGGTCCCAGTCCGTAAGAAAAATGGAGAGATCAGGCTATGTGTAGACTTCAAAAATTTGAACAGAGCATCAGAAAAGGACAATTACCCACTCCCTTCTCTGGATGAAGTCTTGCAAACTGTCAATGGATCTCAAATGATATAATTCCTAGATGGTTACTCTGGATACAACCAGGTAATGGTTAACTATGAAGATAGAATGAAGACAACCTTCACTACAAAGTGGAGAACATTTGCATACAGAAGGATGCCATTTGGTCTGATAAACGCTGGAGCAACTTTCCAGTGCGCTATGGACGTAGCATTCAAGGACTTAATCAGTAAATGATTTATTATTTACATGGATGACCTGACAGTGTTCTCCAAGGATAGATTGAACCATGCTACAGACTTAGCCAAAGTTCTCAAGAGATGCATCTAGTATGGCGTCTCCTTGAATCCTAAAAAGTGTGTGTTCAGTGTTTCTAAAGGGAAGCTTTTGGGACACGTAATCTTTGAAAGAGGAATATCAATTGATCTAGACCGAGTTAAGTCCATTCTAAAGATCACTAGGCCAGGAAGCAAGAAGGAAATGAGGTCTTTCTTTGGAAAGATCAACTTTGTGAGAAAGTTTATCACGGGCTTTGCAGAAATCGTAAAACCACTAAATGAAATGATGAAGAAAGACGCCAAGATAGAGTGGAGTGATGAGGTGAAGTTCGTGTTTTCATAGGTCAAGCAATCCATTTCGGAAGCTCCAGTCCTCACCAGCCCTGACTACTTGAGGTCGTTCTATATCTACTCTTTCACCTCTGAGCATTCTTGTGCGGCTGTCTTAACTCAATGAAGAGAAAAGGGAGAGGAGAGGCCAATCGCCTTCATGAGCTCTCCGTTTAAGAATGTCGAGATCAAATACCTACCTCTTGAGAAACAAACTTTTGCGCTGGTTAGAGCTATCAAAAAGTTCAAACACTACATTCTCCGAAGCCAAATCATTGTTGTAGTTCCTAACACCGCTGTGAAGTCTCTACTTATGCAGAGCGAGCTCGGAGAAAGAAGAGGGAAATGGATGGCCATCCTGCAAGAGTTTGATCTAGAGATACACCCTATGAAACTTGTCATAAGCACCGGCCTATCTAAATCCATGGCGAATGTTGGTGAGAACATTATTTTCCATCAATACACCACTCGGTCCTTTTCGAACGACCCTTGGTATGCTGATATCATCGGCTTCATTCTCAACAATCGATGTCCAGAGGGAATGAATGCCACTCAAAGGAGAGCGTTGAGAATGAAGAGCTCTCATTATATGCTCAAAGGAGGATTACTATACAGGAAGAATTTTGAGGGAGTGTTCCTACGATGCCTTGATCAATAGGAGGCTAAACATGTGATCACTGAATTTCATGGGAAACGTGGCACAGGTCATGGTTCTGCGGACTCATTGGCACACCAGATCCTCAAATCTAGTTATTATTGGTCGTGTGTGTTCAAAGATTCCCATGAGCATACAAGGACATGTCACATATGTCAGGTTTCTGCATCAAAAGAATGCCACTCAGCCATGCCATTGCAGCCTGTCTATGAGGTAAGACCATTTTCCCAATGGGCATTGGACTTTATCGGGGTCATTAACCCAAATTCTTCTATAGGACACAAATTTATTTTGACTGCTACTGATTACTGCACAAGATGGACCGAGGCTATACCTTGCAAGAATAGCACAACAAAGGTTGTGATCAAGTTCCTCACTGAATGCATCACAACTAGGTTTGGGGTACCCTTCGCTTTGGTATGTGATAATGGCTCTTCCTTCTCTTCTGCTGAGTTCATTTCGTGGGCTTATGATCACAAAATTTTCTTGAAATATTCTTCAAACTATTACCCACAAGGCAATGGAGTTACAGAATCAACCAATAAGAATCTCTTAGGGGTAATTAAAAAATTGTTAGAGAACAACCCTGGGGACTGGCATACCCAGCTAAGATTTGCATTATGGGCAGATAGGACTAGGATTAAGGCTACTTTAAAGACTTCGCCATTTAAATTGGTGTATGGGCAGGATCATGTGTTCCCTATTCATTTGCAAATACCTATCCTTGAGTTCATGCAGAAATTCTACTCTAGTGATGATAGGATAGAGGTAAGATTAGATGCCTTGTTGAAATTAGAAGAGCAAAGAGATGCCACCTTGCAGCAATTCTTTAGACATCAGGCTGTTGTCAAACGTTGATTTGAAAAAAGAGCCAAAATCAAGGCTTTCAGGATATCAGACCTTGTGTTGTTATGGGATAAAGCTAGTGAAAAGAAGGGCAGTCACCAGAAATTTGATAAGCTCTGGTTGGGTCCCTATCAGATTGCTGAGATCCTAGGAGAAAATGCTTTCAGACTGATTAGTTTAACTGGAGAACCTGTTCCCTTGCCTGTCAATGGGCAGTTTCTTAAGCACTATTTCGAGTCATAAATCTTGCTAATTCTATTCTACATGTAAATAGTTTGTTGTTCTTTATGTAAATAATTTGTTTTGTTTCCTGTTTGTAAATAATGTGCTTATGTTTGGCTTGTAAATAGTTTTGTTGTTTGTTTGTTTGTCCTTTCTTTTTGTCCCTTCGTTTCCTTTGTTGTTTGGTTTCTGTCTTGTTTTTTCTTTGGGGTTTCCTCTGTTCTTTCCATCTTTGAGTAGTGGGTAGTTATCTAAAGTATGCTTTGGTTATTGGGATGGAAGTGGTTTAGATATTTTCAGGTTGGCTAGTTGGGTGATTTTGTCCTAAACTTTTTCCTTATGCCCATTGTCAATAAGAGTTGTGGAAAGTCTTGAAAACAAGGTACAAAGCAAATAACCTTCATTGGCTCCCTCTAAATCTGTCACAAATCGTCAAGATCATCTCCTCTTGTAAATGGTATATTGTCCTAGAATGATAGTGTTGTAAGATTTGAGTGAAAAATCAGATCTCCCAAGTGCTATTATGAGGTCCATTGTAGTTTTCAACCCAGAATAGATGTTAAACATTTGACATATTGAGAAAAAAATGGATGAAATATCTGAAGCTCTATGAGAACACAAAAAAAAAAAGAACTATTTAAAGAGAAAAGAAGACTCAATATGAATGGGTGATTCCAGTATCTCTACCGGGGCTATGGACACCTAGCTGGCAGTAGAGCAATGCTGTGAGAAAACTAGAGGTATCTCCGTCAGGGCTATGGACGCCTGACTGGTAGCGGAGCAATGCCCAAGACCTCATTGCACAACAGCTAAAGGGAATCAACTCATGTAGCTCAAATCTTGCACATTGTTGTTCGAAAGATGAAGAAAAATTTATAAAAGAGTGATGCACAATCAAGCACACACATAAATTCAGGGGTAGCTATTGTTGATTTACATTTGAGATTCTAGCTCAGCCTTGGTTATTAAAATTGACCTAACTGGAGTTGTGATGTTCATGAACCAGGAGTTTTGGGTAGTTGAATCCTTCAGTTTCTTGAAAATGGTTAAACCATTTCCCTAGCCGAGTCACCATTTGTTATGCCCTGCATAACCACCCCATTTTATTCTGGAACAAAATGGGTCCCCCTTCTCTTTTTGGTTTCGTTGCCTCTGTTATTTGCTTTGACCTTTGGAATTCTTTTGTTTTCCTCTTAATTTTGTCTTTTGTTCTATTTGATTTTGGTTCTGTCTCGGCTTGAGTTGGTTTTCTTCTTACTAAGAATTGAATGAAATAATCATAAACAATAGTGTATTTTATATGCTTTGAGCACTAATGGAGGCATTTGTTTTGCAGGATTGAATCGCTCATCTAAGGATATCTCTCAGGGAAGTCAACTGAAGGCATGCCTCAATCACATTCAGCATAAAACTCCTCAAGAAGAAAGTCACTGGGACCTTTCAGGTGTCTTGTCGACTGGTGGCTTGGCTCTATTCATTTGAAATCCAAAGGGGGTTAGCGTCACTGAGAGGTCTGCCTGACAAGCTAGGAGTCTCCCCGAAATGGTCCAAGCTCGCCAAAATATGGAGATCTTGCAAAGAGAAATTACCTTCGGCATAATCTCTTGCCAACCCGAAGAGGTCTTGGCAAAAGAAGGCGTCATCCGGGAGATGTCTTCCCGATGATCATTAGTCCCACCCAAAGAAGGGTTTGAGCTCGACGAGAGTGGGGTGATCTCGGCATAAAGTTTCACCGACGGGATGAACTCTTGCCGAAATGAAATAGCATCGAGCAGAGGATCTGAGTTTGTTATGAAGTCTCGGCGATTGGGTGATGTCCCACCGAAGGATGTTGCCTTCGGGGTAAGGTTGTGCTTTCAGCATGAACTCTCGCCAACCTAAGAGAGTTTCCCCTATGTTATCTCAACTCGCCAAAGGGGGTAGGCCTTCGGCATAATGTCCTACAGACAGAAGGAGGTCCCACTAAAAGTTTTGAGCTTGGCAAATGATTTTGCCTTCGGCAGGAGGTCTAGTCAATTAGCATGTGTCTCACCGAAGGGTGTGCCTTCGATGTAACATAATGAGCTCGGGGGGATGTCCTGTCGATATGGGATTGTCTCACCGACATGGAGGATATTGCTATAACTCTTGCCACCCGACAAAATGTCTCACTGAACCGACGAAATCTCACCGAAATATAATGAGCCTGGGGAGAATGAATGAATTCGGTGAAAGGTCCTGCCGATACAGTGAGGTCTCAGTGAAAGGGGTACGCCTTCGGCATAAGGTCTCGCCAAAAAATGGAGATCTCCCTGACATACAATGATCTCACCGAAAGATCTTGAACTCGGTAAAATGTCCCACCGACTTGAAGAAGTCTTGCCGAGGTAGAAGGGGCTTAAGCTCAGTGAATAACAATGAGCTCAAGGAAGCTCCAAGCGGATGATTAGGGCTCGGGGAGATGTCTTCCCGAGTGCAATGGTCTCACCATGACTTCTGGACGATAACGACTATCTTTCCGATAGTTTTGTGGTATTGATATGACTTCTGCAGCTCACTAAAAGGTCTTGCCAACTATCATATGTTACGCCGATAGCTGCTAGGTGAGGCATAATCGCATCGGGGAGACACGATTAGTGTCTCACCAATATGCAATTTAATATGGACCACTTTTGACTGCCCAGAAATTTGGCGTGGCATTTGTTCGCCCAATCGAAAGGAACTAAAAGTGAGCAATTGAATGATTGACTACCACCTTGAAGAAGACCAATAGAATGCAACTGGTGTGGATATGTTCTGTGAATGAGCTAATGGAACACCTTGATGAACAATGGTGCAGAGATCTAATAGGGAGGTTGAAAACTATTTCCAGAAGGGACGGTCAACAGGCAGAAGGATCTAGAGCGGGGAGAAAGGCAGAAAAGAGGAAGAAACTACGATTCACGGGGACAGCTGTGAGGTCTGTTGGCGCAAGGCAGATCAATATTAATTGCAATGCTTTAGAGCATTCAAGGCAGCTCTGCAAGGGAGATCGAAGATGGACACGAAGGCTAGGATTTAATGCTGTAGTTACAAAAGATCTACAAGTCATTCTCAGAACAATCTTTCACCAACATGGACAACGGGGATGCCATTCAACGTAGCATTAACTCTATCAAAAATATTTGGGAGCTGACCCTTCTAAAAATTGATATTTTTGTAAACCCTAAGACAGGGGCCAGTGCATTCTTTTTGGTACACTCTATATATATGGCATTCTTGCCTCTTTGTAGAAGTTAGCAGAAATAAAGTTATAGAGTAGACAAGTCTAGAGATAGATTTTCAAGGGTAGGAATTTTATGAAGGATAGAGGAGACAGAGTTGCATCTTGATTCTTTGTAATGGGAGCTTCTTTTGTCTTCTTAGTTAGGAGTTATATTTAGCAGAAGCCAGTAATGTATCTTTCCAGTTTTCTTAGTGTAGATGGAAACAATTTGGAGTCATGGATTTTTTGTACACTGGTAATTGTGCCAGATTTGTAAATGTTGTTTATCTGTTTCACTAACAGTAGAAGCAACTAGATTAAAATCTACTTCATGTTGTGTTCCAGAATGGTGTTTGTCTTGAGTTAATCATTTGATTTGAGAAGCTTTCACGGAATGAAGTTTGATTTTATGTTTTGTTTAAATAGTGATTTTCAATCTGCTGTTGAAATTAGCACTGTGTGTTAATCACAAGTTAATTTTGTTCTGTAGTTTTAATTAGGATTTCCTTGAAAGCTAACAAGTCTGGTAAAATTGGATGAATTAACGTTCTTTCCTATTCCAAAGCTCTGATCTATCTTTTTCATTTCTTTAAAAAGCCTGGTTAGAGTAGATTTAAGTTTATGTTGATCTCAAAACAATCCAGAAGCTCAACACCAGCAGGCCCCTTGAACATTACTATTGCATTGACCATTGAGCAACATCAGCACAGTTGAGAACCAACTACAAAGACCTTGGGAGCTAAGATATCCATGTGTTGTCTTTCTCTTTCAAGAGAAACAGAATAGCAATATTATATTTGCACGTTGTTGTGTCGTTAGGACCCTTCAACAAGGCCTTGGGCCTTTAATTGACTTAACCTTAGGAACATATGAGTTTTGAGCTTTTATTATCTCTATTTCCCCATCGAATAATGGGTCAACCAGTGATAAACTAGATTCATCTACCATGTTATAATCTGGTTGATTCTCAATTATAGGAACATTATTTGAGTTATCACAATCCATAGATAATTCCTAATTAGGTTCTAGATTCTGAGGGGGTCCTTATTGGAAGGAGGATTCTCAAGGTTTGTTTTTCCATTTGTGGGCTTAAAATCCCCTATGGGCTTGGACTTGACTAAGGGATAATCTTTTTTAAGATTCTAATTTCTTTTACAGATGAAACATGAATTTAAAGACCCAAGCAATTCAATCTCACAAGAGAAAACTATTTTATTTTCACACTATACAGAGAGGATGTTTGGAATATCAACCTCAAAATTTAAGGAGATTAGTACCCTAGCATTTAGGTGAGGCAAGGTAACACAAAAATCCTCAATCTGCATCACATTACCAATGGGTTTCAATATATTGGGGAGAAATTTCTAGAACCGGTGGGGGACTCTTTTGATGTCAATCCAAATCGGGGTTGACCTGGCCACAACTTCTTCAAATTTTTCTTTAGGGTACCATGAGAGAACTTGAAACATAGATTGGCCAATATTCTAGAATTCTTTCTTGACCACTCTTTCCTGCATTCCATGGTTTTAAAAAAAACACTAAAAATAGTCCTTTCTGAATCATTCTAAAGAATGAGACATGAATACCCATCTTTTTTCCCCAAACATAAGCAATCCAATCAAAGAATTTTTGAGAAGGTAGAAAAATCACATCTAAACAAACAAATAAAATTGCAATGTTTTTCAACCTAGTTTCTTCAGCTTTTAGGGCTTTTACCATATCCTCATTAGGAGAGATAGAAAGAATTTTGGGTACAAGATACTTCTTACCCTCTTCTCCTAATTCATCACCGCCTCCTTTGAAGATGCTTCCATCTCCCATTCCATTGGTTGGTGGTCCCAATAATCCTTCTCTTCCCATTGTATCTACATCGTTGACTTGACATCCTCCATAGTCAACTATAAACATTACTGAAGGTGGACACTCAACTGTCAAGGCATCTGAACTTACTGCATCCTTATATGAAACGTTACCAAAACTATCCTTCTTATCACTTTCATTATTAACCACTATCGAGGATAATTCATTCACATTAATTGTATCCCCTTGTTCTGTCAAGGCATTAACATCTCCCATGGTTCGAACAGCCCGAGAGAGGTAAAATTGGCTATGGAAGGTCCCAGGGGATAGGAATTAAGTATATCTCATGGAAAACAACACATCCGGCTATAAATTGCTTCAAGGAGAGATCTAGGAGCCTGTGCAATAAAAATAAAAATTCAAAACAAACAATGTTTTTATCAAGGAGGAACCAAGAGAACCAAAATACAATCAAAACAATAAGCAATGCCACCAAAAAAACCAAATCAAACCAGAACTAAAAATGGAAGAAGAGTCCGAAGAGAGCCAAGGGCGATGAAGATCATCAAACTGAGCACTTTGCAGCGAAAGCAAAGCTCCAGGAAACAACAATGGCAAGTGACCATTCAACTTCCCTAGAGCTTTGCACTCACCTCTCCCACCTTTTTCGATCATATTATGCCCTCAATTTTGTTTATTATACTACCTATATATATGTATCTTATCATTGATACTGTATATGTATCAATATTAATTTATCATATATATACCTATATACATACGCACATATATGTATTTTATATTTTCTATATATTTTATATATATATTAAAAATTTATCACAAATGAATAAACAATTTACTTATCTTAACACAATATCAAAAATTAATCAATTGATTTAACAACGAGAAACTTATTGAGTTAAACATTTTAATTTTATTTTTCGAAAAGGAAAACAAGACTCAAATCAATTAGGTTAAACTTAACCTATCAATTCGATTAGACAACTAAATTTAACTTCACACTCAAATTGACTCATTGATAGGTTTAAAGTAGACCTATGTGATTTTGTGAAAACTCAAATGGAAATACCCATTTTTTTTAAGTCTATTCTCTTCTCTCGAGTGATACTCTCACTCTCCCTCTAGAGTGCAAGAAATAGTCCTACATTTCACATAGAAAACCTTCACGTAGTTAGCTATTAAAATCACAACATAATCATAATGTTGATTAAATAACATATAATCATCAAAATGCAATTGCATCTCATTGCATATAATTTCATCATAATGTTAACTAACATAATATCATCATCAATTATCAAAATGCACTTTTAACGTAAAAGTTAAAGGTAAATTAGTGAAGCCAAAAAGAGGTGTAATAGTTTCCATGTCATGGACTATCAAGAGCCAATTTTCCTCTTCATCTATTTTTTTTTCCATGTCAATTTATAGCATGTTCGCAATATCATGCCCTTCACATTCATTTTTCACGATGTCATCCTCCTTCATGAGGACTTCTTCCTCTCCTTGATCTAGTGTGGACTACTTCCCTAGTTGTAACATCTTGGATCAATTCTAGTGGTAGGTTGTATTCTTCTTCTTTGAAATATTCTCCTCTTCCAACATGATCATTAATACTTTTCCTTTCTTCAAGTTAACACAAATCAACATCTTCCTCTCATTTATCTATCTCCTCTCTCAAACTCCTTGTAGAGCACATTTAAGGGCCTTCCATCCATTAGTAATTCTACAATTTCCTCAAGGGATTTAATCTTTCATTGTTCTAGTAGTTATATCCCTTGGCTAATCCTAAACTCTATGGCTTTCCTCTCTAAAAATAGCTCTTGCTCATAAGGTGCATATTTATTCCCACCAATATTTTTTCCCTTCTCACCACCCTTGAATGCCTTTGTTTCATCTTTATTTTTCTTTTCTTTCCCCTTATTGGTTGCCTCACACTCTTCCACTATCCACCATATTTCCTTCAACTCAAACTCTATTTTTTGTAACTTCCTTTGCTTGTCTTTTGTTTGCTTCTACCTCTTCTATTGTATTATTTCTTCTTCTAAAATGAAACAATTACACTCTACATCTATTGCCATAGTCACAACTCTCCTCAAAACTATTCAAAAATATTTTCACAAATTCTCTACTCCCAACATATTTGGATGCTCTAATACCATAAATGATGTACATGACCTCTACTGCTACAAGTAAATACTCTAGTCTATTTGATATTGAATTGAAATAGAACAAGAAAGAAAACAACACTAAACTCCATGTGCCACTAATAGTGGTGAACTTTAGGTGGTATTCTCTTCTCTACCACATGTTTTTATATGAAGGAAGAACGAAGTGGGATAAGGCACTACAATTCAAATGGTAGATGCTAATGGAAATTATCTCCCTATCCAATGCTAGACTCATGCTTGGGACATGCATTATGATTCCACCAATTATATGATCTTTGAGGATCATTTTTTAGAAGAGTATTGGGATTCATTGGAGCGAATGAGGGTAGATTACACAAATAAATCATGGATTTCTTAATGCCTAAGGACAAAGTACCTAAGTTGGGTGTGCAACACAATTGGAGAGACTTATACCTCCACTCTAATTCTACTACATAAGGGTATATGGGTGCCCTGTGGGACCTCACATCATGCCCAAGTATGTCCCTTTCATATTGGAATACTTGGAGATAATTTAGAAAATAAATTAAGGCCAACCTCAAGGGATAGAAAAAGGGCTCCTTCTCCCCTGTCTCTATTATTTTTTAGACTTCATAGTGACAAGAGAATTCCTAGAACTCATCTATCCAATTTTGAAAGCTTACAATATGGTTCAAGAAGGTACAAGGGCCTTTGACCTTGAAGGTTTCATTAATCAGGTAAGAATGAGCATAAGGATATCATCTTTCACACACCAACTCCTCTTTGGTGAGGATGTGCTTAGAAACTACCTCATTGATAAGGAAGTTAATGAAATAAGAATAAAGTGGGTTGTCTTCAGGAAGGAAAAAGATAGCAAATTATCCAATGGCCTATGTTGAGATAAAGGATCCTATCACTAGGATTCATATGGTGCTAAATAAAATTCACAAAATGATTGGGAAATCCCCAATAATGGAGGAAATTCCTTCCTACTAGCCTAAAATAGATTCCTTTGTTTATGCATTTGTTAGAAAAGGGAAGGGATCAATAATAAAGGAACTTGCTCCTTAGGAACAACCAGCTATAACAGCCTCACCCCCTCAAGTAATTCCATTTATCGACTCTCCTCCCAAAGAGAAACCACAAAAGAAGAGGCTTGATCAACCATTTTTGGTTGATTACCCCCTATGTGCAGATGAAGAGGAGGTAGAAGTCACATTGGGGTAAATCAATCAATGCCATCTCCTCCTAGGGTAAATGTTGTTGGGATGCCCCAAAGTTGATTGAGCATAAATACTAGAATTGGAAGGGATAAACCAAATGATATGAGAGCCCTTTCTTGCACATAACTCATCTCTAATGATGAATTTATCAAGTATAAAGAGTTTAAATACTTCATGATAAGGATAAGGAGAGAAGACTTTCATGAGAAGCTAAACAAGGTAAGGTTGATGTTCATCCTTCCAAGTACAAGGAGGTAACAAACAAGGTGCTAAAAGAGATTGGCTTTGATGTTAAGAACATCACCCCTGAGGAAGGAAGGAGGTTGGTAAGAGAAATTAGGCTACTATTATTGCTAGAGTGAGATATTGCTTCTAAAACAACCTTGGATACAATAAGGAGACAAGATGAAGAGATTTTCTCTTCTGAGTGTTGGCCTCCTCTAATGGTTCAATAACTAAGCCCTTAAAGCTATAACTTAGAGATTAGATATTTGCACTAAGTAGTTATCTTGCTCATCATGAAGGTTCATTTCATTATCAACCCAAGGACATGAACTTGACATGGTTCAACACTATATGTGCACTAGGACTCAACTGTAGTCATCGTTATCCTATAACTAGAAAGGAAACAATACTAAAAGTAAAAGGCTTGAAAGGAATTAGCATAAATACTAAGCATGAATCAACAAATAGAATGAACTAGAATGAATGACAAAAATGAAAGTCTCAACAAACAAACAAGAAGTTACTCTGTCTGTCTTGGCTATAGGAACAAACATAGAATGAAGTTCCAATGGCTGCAGGAACAGACAGCTGCTAAGACCATCACTAATTGTTGAACATAAAAGTAACTACTAAACTGAATGGATGGAATTCTCACGAGTGCCCCCCCTTGAATGAGTCTTCCCTAAAGTAACTCAGATGTAGCAAATCAAAGTATCATTTTATTCATTGAAAACATTGTTACATCATAGCCGTAACATGACTGTATTCCTTGAAAATGAAAGTACAATATCAGATCATCCAACTCCAACAACAACCTTGAAGAGGAACATCTAATCATTATTTATAGAAGGAAAACTTCTAACTAACCCTAATTAACTAGAAGTCGACTCCAACAGACTAGGAGGACGCCATTTATTGGAAGCATAAAAAGAGGAAGGAGGTTATACATGCACAAGGCTAGTCAAACTAGTCTTACCTCAATGAGGATCTAGCATAGCAACACCTCCTAAATCTACTCAACTAATAGAAATGGTCATTTAAAGTCAAGTTATAACTTCCACATGAGCTAGAAGTTTTCCTCCATTGACCTCTTTAATGTCCATCTTTTGACTCCTCTAGCAACCAACCAGCTGGCATGAACTTCTTCCACCTTGCAAGCTTCATTTATATCTGCATCTTAATGTGAACCTGCATTATGACATTAGCGTGCACAAGAAAATTGTATATCCATAATCACCTTAGTATAGCATTCATTCAATCACATGTAATATTAATATAGATATATCACATAGCAAGTTAATACCATCAAGAGTTACAGGGATAAGTTCATAAGTTTAGGGAAATAACATGGAAAGTATTAGTAACTAGGTGCTAAAACCCCATAGTAATAATAACAAACATATGATAAACCCTAACAAAAATGAATCATTATTTGGACTCATCAAGGAGCAAGTAGAGAAAGCATACTTAGGGTCAAGTTTCAACCATAAGTGGGAAACCTTGGCCAAATGGGCCCTTGCTCCCAACACAAATAAGCCTCAAGTGGAAAAAAGTATGCATTAAGTGAGGGGGAGTTTGATAGTCAAGAGAGTATCAGACACTACAACTCCCTAGGCAGCCTCACTGGTTGTTTGTACAACCAAATTTAGTGAAGCCACTATAAAGAAGCTATAGGAGTATGATCAGTTGTTAAAAGATCATGTGAAGCTTACTATAGAATATAACAAACTGAAGATGAAAGAGCCATCAACAGTATCTCTGCCAACAAGGACTAAAATGGTAGCTTCTTCTACTCCTAGTTTCTCAAGCAGCTTGATAAAAGAAACGAAAGAGTTGACTAAAAAGACAAAGGAGCTTGAGGCACAAATAAAGAATGCTCAGTGAGAGAAGAAGAAAAAGAAAAACAACATAGTTGATGATGTAATCAAGTATAGGGTATCAAAAATCCTAGAAAAACTAGAGGACTCACACCTAGCTTACTCTAATCTAAAGGATGCCTATGCCAGAATTGTAAAGGATCAAGAGAGGCTAGGGAGTATCATGAATAAATGGGTACCCAAGATTGATAGTTTGCAAGGCATTGTAAAGAGGTAAAATTTGAAAATGACACACTTGTCAACATTAAGCCTACATGGGATATGACAAAATTGGTAGGAGAAACACATGCATACATGACAAAGTTGGTGTAGTAGATAAAGACTAAATTCAAGTCTTTTGAATTCTTATAAATGAAGGTCATGTCAAGAATTTTGGATGATAAAGGAGAGATCAAGTCCCTAGATTAGTGGAAGGAAAGTTTCAACACCATGACTCCTACCCTTGCAATATTTATATATGCCAATGAAGATGTGGATACAAACCTGCTCAATTCCACTTCTGACAAGATGATCTTTTTGAGCAAGGCCTAGATACATTTTGCAAAGAAGCTAGGGAAATTCTAGATGCAAAGTATATAGAGTATAATCACAATATGGACAAGGCACTTTCATTCTCATGGCCATAAAAAAGGAAATATGTGGGGTGGGATGAGAAATATAACAAATTGTAATAAATATTTTCTATCATGTTATCAATTTCCTTATGCAATATCCAACTCAAATGACATGGCATTTTAAGGTAATCAGTTGTCCACAGATATGTTGCAGTTTTGTCTTTTTGTCTTTTATTACAGTCATCATCAGCCCCAAGTATTTCTAGGAGTGTTCTCAACAAATTATGGAGAGGCCCAAAATTATCATCATGCACCTTCTCCATTCTGTTTCATCATTGCCAAATCAAAAATATCTCCTCCAGCAGCTTCTACAACTATTTTGTCATTTAGTGAAAGTTCTTTCTTGTATTTTATAAACTAGTTGTACTTGTTTTTTTTTTATCCTAAGGACAAGATTGTCAAATGAAAATGTTACATCTATCCATGGCTCTAAAGCTTGTTGCTCCTATGTCTCTGTAAAAGGGAATTCTGAGCCATTTTGAAAGGATCTTAGATTCTTGTAAGCGGAGAGTTTATGTTTTAGGTCTGCACTAGTCAGGTCTAGGTATTCCAGGGAAGAACTATAAATGTAAATGTCATATTGTATAGGAATACAGGTTCTAAATACATGAGCACATTGTGATAATTTCAAGATAAGTTATCTCCTAAATTGTATACTTCATTACACTTATGAATATAAATTGATCAAGGATCATTTTTGTTCATTGTTGTAATGTTTTGCAAATGAATATTTCTTATGTAGATTATATTCAAGTAGTAGATTGAATTGCTTTATTAGAGATATTGAGGGTTATGAATGTGTGCAAGGATTCTTAAGAAGAGCTTATTTTAAATTCTGAAGGATATCATTGTAAGGAAGTGATATACAAGCTTTTATAGAATTTAATTAAAGTTTGTTATTCATGATATATAATTACATTTATTTTGACTCTGTAACCTAGGTTTAAGGCACCAATCCGAGTATGAATGTTGGTTACATGTCCATGGTTATTAAAATTCAAATCAATTTTACCTTTGTGTTGTAACTTATTTCTTAATATTATCTTATGTTCTCAGAGCCAACAAGCAATAGTTTCAAAGAATCTAGCCAATTGAGTCAATTCTATCTGAATTCTTGGCCATTTTATGAGAACATGTCTATTTTAGCAATATCTTGATATGAATTATGTGTACTTTCATTAGATATTGTAAAATATCACCCTCCTAGGTCTTGTAGAGCCTAAAGTGCAGTGGAGAAAATTGTTAAATCTTTCTCCTGTTCATTGGCCAACCTTTTGAAATCTTTGAGCATAAGAATTGGCTATCTTTAGATAATTTGAAGAACTATTTGGAATTCTAAAAAGTAAACCAACAGTAGGGTTTAATATTTAGAACACTTAATTGAGTTTAATGATAACTATTGTTTAATAGGATTAGTTAGAAGAAATTTTTACAAACTTTGAAATTAACTTTTATTATTCCTTTATTTAAATGCCAATTTTATTTTCTAATTGAAATATTTTTACAACACATCTACTACAAAAAAAGATACATTTAGTAAAAATATCAATACACTAAATTACCAATCATCACATAATTTATACTATAAATTTAAGTATTAAGTGATTATTTTTCATTTAATGCACTATTCACTATACTCAAAATATATATTTAATAAGTCAAATTTAGCTATCATTTTATGTTTTCACTTCATTTATAGTAATATTCTTCTAAAATTGTTCATGTTTTGCATTTACTTCATTACATACTATTAAAAATGTCAAATATATATTTTCTTAATAATCCTATGAAATCCTATAAATAAAATTGAGCCCTCAATTTTAGTCAAAAAAATCATTCCATGAAAGAACGTGACAATTGGAATTCTCAAGACAAACTTGAGTACTTCACTTTCATTGTATGAAGACATTTAGCATGAGATTTCATTGTATGTGATGAGGGCTACACTGCTTGAAAACCACACAAAACACAACAATAGATACCAACACAAAAGATACAAGATATAAAATAACTCACTTTCATTTATTTTCATAAAATGAAATTAAAGATTCAAAAATCGCAATGATATAGCCTCATGGGCTTGGTTCATTACAGCAAAATCAACTCTCAAAGAAAATCCATTATTTGGAGCCGCAATCTACACTAATGGATCCACCTTCTACAACCCGCACTTAGCCCTTTTATTTTACCCAATAACCACCCTAGAATGTTCTAGAAAGTGTACTTTCCCTTTTGTTTTTGAGCCGAAAGACCCGCCATTTGATTTCTTGCCTAGGAAGATATTTTAATGAAATTCACTTTTTAGTGGGGCAGCTTCTTAGGGCCATAACTTTTGATCCAACGGCCAAATTTTCAATTGTAATATATTGTTGGAAATCTTGTGAAGAGATCTACAACAAAAAATTTCTAAATCTAAAAGATTAGAGATTTTGCACCTTGTTCCAGGGCTCTGAAGGGCCTCAATTTTTAGTTTTAAACTTCATTAAAGAAATTCCTTGGGATGAAAATTTAATATCTTCCAAATGGTATAGGATTTTGAGATGATTCTTTCATCAAAAATATTTTTTTCTAATTTCACTCCTTGGGGTCAATTTTTGTGTCCATACGACTCGAATAGGCTGACTTACTAAAAATAAAAGGTGACTATTTCTAGTTGTTTCAAACTTCTAGCTATCCCAAAGACTACATGAGTCGCCATGGGCCCCAAGACAACTAATGAAACTACAAACAAATGAAAATACAATATTTTTGGGTGATGCAAGATTGCCCTTACACCACTAGATGCTCCTACATCAAACACCTAGGGTAATTTAAAAGTGACCCTATCACTTCCTAGGTGTTAGAGTGAAACCAAGACAGTTAACCTCAGCTTTAGATAACCATGACCAATATTCAACAAGCCTTCCTCTCCATTTCACCAAGTACTTTTCATATTTCCTGTTTCTTGTGCTTCTACCCACACGACTATCCAAAATTTCTTCTAGCTCTTCCTTTTCTGACATAGGTGCCAGAATGTTCAACTGTGCCTCTATCAATTCATTCTCCTTAACTCCTTCATGATATCTTGTCAAATCAACAATGTTAAACACAGGTGAAACATGAATCTCACTCGACAACTCTACCTCATAAGCATTTCTTGAATCATGCTTCTTTAGGATCTTGCATGGTCCAAACTTCTTCATCTTTAACTTATTGTATGCACCAACTAGAAACCTCTCCTTTCGCAAATGAACCATGACTTCATCTCCTACCTAAAAATCCTTATACATCCTTTTCTGATCTGCCTTAGCCTTATTCTAAGAGTTCATATTATTCATATGCTTCTTCACCTCGTAATGCAAATTCTTTAGGTGCTTAGCAAAATCTTCATCCTCAACACTACTCTTCTCTCCTTTATCCATCTTTCTCAGTTCAGAAGCATTCCTCAGACTACTCCCATATACAATCTAGAATGGTGATTTACCAATGCTCATGTTGAAAAAATTGTTATAAGAAAATTCCACCTATGGTAAAATTAAATCCCATCCCTTTGGTTTATCTCCTACTAAGCATCGCAGCAGGTTACCCAAATTCCTATTCACCACCTCCATTTGTCCATCAATCTGTGGATGGTGCGAAGAACTAAACTTCAAATATGTCTTCAACTTCTTCCATAATGTCCTCCAAAAATAACCAACAAATTTGGTATCTCTTTCTAAAACTATACTCTTCGGTAGACCATGTAGTCTCACCACCTCTCTGAAAAATAACTCTACAATATGAACAACATCACTGGTCTTATGATATGGAATGAAATGTGCCATCTTTGAAAATCTATCCACCACCACAAATATGGATTCATGCCCTCCCTGTGTCCTCAACAATCCAAGGACAAAATCCATACTAATGTCATCCCATGGCCTCTCAGATACAGGTAATGTCTGATACAATCGAATATTTTAACTTGTTCCTTTCGATCTAACATACTCTACAACTTTGAACAAAATTCTTCACATCTTGTTGTAACTGTGGCCAGTAATAATTCTCACTAATAATAAAAATGGTCTTATCTCGACCGAAATGTCCAACCAATCCTCCACTATGCTTGTCCTTGATTAGATTCTCTCTCATAGAACTCCATGGAATGCACAATCGGCTTCCTCTAAACAACGCCTCATCTTGAATTAGGAAATCCAATCATCTTGTCATATCAAATGTAACAGGTTCCAAACAAGCCTTCCAAGCTTTTGCAAAGTTTGGATCTTTAGGATACAAATTATTGAGTTCATTGAACCCAACAACCTCTTTATTCATCTCTATCAACAAATTTTTCCTTCTACTCAAGGCATCTGAAACTCTATTTGACCTTCCACTCCTATGCTTCAAAAAAAAGTATAACTTTGCAAAAACTCAACCCATTTTAAGTGTCTTTGATTTAAATTTTCTTGACTATTTAGATATTGCAAAGCCTAGTGATAAGTATATAAAACAAATTCTTTTGGCAATAAATAGTGTCTCCATTTCTTCAAAGCCTGAACTATAGCATAAAACTCTTGATCATAGACAAAATATTTCTTCTTAGAATCATTCAACTTCTCACTAAAATAGGAAATAGGCTTACCTTCTTGACTCAAATCAGCTCCAATGGCACTATTGCTAGCATCACAATCTACCTGAAATACCTTGTTGAAATTTGGAATTTCCAAAACAGGTTGGTTCACAACTTTATTCTTCAACATATAAAAACTTGTTTCTGCTCTTCTAGTCCACTTAAACTCTTTTCCATCCCATCTCATTATTTTTGTTAGAGGTGCACAAATACTACTAAAACGTTTGATAAAATTTCTATAAAAACTAGCCAAACCATGAAAAGATCTCACCTTAGTAGAAATCCTTGGTGTAGGCCATTCAATGATAGATTTCACCTTCTCTGGGTCCATCTTAAGACCTTTTTCTGAGACAACGAATCCTAAGTATACCAACTCTCTTTTCACAAAACTGTACTTCTTCAAATTGATCAACAACTTCCCCTCTCTTAGCTTCTCAAAAACCTTTCTAATATGCATCAAATGCTCCTCTAATGTCTTACTAAAAATTAAAATTTCATCCAAATAAACAATGACAAATTTACCCAAAACTCTTTCAGTACCTCATTCATGAGCCACATGAAGGTGCTCGGTGCATTGGTTAGCCCAAAGGGCATGAATAACCACTTGTACAAGCCCTCTTTGGTCTTGAAGGTTTTCTTCCATTCATCTCCTTCTCTAATATGAATCTGGTGATAACCACTCTTCATATCTATCTTCGTGAAGTACTTAGCTCCACTCAAACAATCCATGATGTCATCCATCCTTGGAAAGGGAAATCTATACTTGATGGTGATCTTGTTGATGGCTCTAGAATCTGTACACATCCTCCATTCCCCATCCTTATTTGGTGCTAGTACTACAGGTATTGCACATGGACTCAAACTCTCTTTGATCAATCCCTTCCGCAACAACTCTTGCACTTGTTTGTTCAACTCTTCACTCTCTGTTGGAGTCATACGATGAGTTGCCTTATTTGGAAAATTGGCTCCAAGAATTAGGTCCATCTGATGACTAATCTTTCTTACTGGAGGCAAACCTTCAAGTACGTTATCAAAAATAATAGCTTGAAACTCATTCAACAAATCTAAAACCTCTATAGGTACCTCACTAGTATCTTCCTTATCAACTCTAGGGATCAATGCAAAACACATATGCTCATGCCTCATAACTTCTAGGAATTTTCTTCCATCAACCAAACAAATTCTTGCATTACTTCATACCTTTTCTACTGCCTCCCTCAAGGGTTTCAACTTATGACGAACACCATCCTTTGTCAAGGAATAGGTGTTAGCATGTCCATCATGTACTGCTAGTTGATCAAACTGCCACAGTCTGCCTAACAACATATGACAAACATCCATAGGCATAATATCACACAATACCTCATCATTGTAATTTCCAATCTTGAACTTTACCAGACACTGTTCATTTACCAAAACTTTATGGTCCTTATGTAGCCAAGCAATCTGCTATGGATTCAAATGCCTTCTTCTCTCCAACTACAACTTACTAACCATCTCTTTTGAAACAAGGTTATTAGTATTACCTCTTTCAATAATAAAATTCCAAACTTTACCTACACACTTACATTTGGTGAGAAATAAATTCTTCCTTTGAATTGGTTCTCTCTCCTCATTCAACAAGGCTCTTCTAGTAATAAGTGCATCTCCTCTTTCTACATCCTCAGAATGTGAAGACTCAACATCTTCATCTACATGTGCAGCTTGTGAATTACCCTCAGGTCATCTATTTGTCCTTCCTTGATGTTGAGGACACTCATAGGCTCCATGTGCTTCTCTGCACTGGAAATAGGTTCCACGAAAGCCTCCTCTTCCTGACCCTCTTCCAAATCTTCCTCTCCCTCTTTGGTCTCCATTATTTTGATCACAATGCTAGTAGGTGTTATCTCCTTTTTGGTTTTGGTTGCTACTAGATCCTTCACCCTTCTTTTGATCTTCATTTCGACCTCCATATGACCATCCATTGGTATTTCCACCACGACCCCCACCTCTTTGCTTGCTTTCAAACCTTCTATTCAACTTTTTGTCTACCTTCAAAGCAAACTGATATGCATCTTCAATGGTAGAAATTCTTACCAGGCCCAACTCTTCTTGAATACTCAGCTTCAACCCATTTATGTAACAAGCAACTTTTTCCTTGTTGGCCTCATAATGGTATGTTCTAATAAGGACATGGTAGAATTCTTCTGTATACTCCTTGACAAATTTTCCCGCTTGTTTCAACCCCTACATCTTCTTCAATAAATATAGCTCATAATCCATAGGAATTAATTGTCTTTTTAATTTTTCCACCATCCAGTCCCATCTAGTTATTTTCTCTTTTCCTCTTCGATTTCTTTCTAGTTGTACCTCTTTCCACAAAATATTTGCATGGCCCTTTAGCTTGGTCTTTGCAAATTTGAGCCTCTCAGGATCTTCCACCTCCTCATACTCAAAGTACTCCTCTATATCGTTGATCCAATCAATCAACTCTTCAGGGTTAAGATTTCAAAAAATTGAGAAACATCAATCTTTGTCCTTTTCCCAATCTTATAGATGACCTTAAATAATCTAACTTGCTCTAGATCTATTGCATCTTGTTCTTCTTCAAATGGTTCCTAATTTTCAGCTTCATCTTCACTTTCATCTCCTCTTCTTGGCTAAAACCCTCAACACAGTTCCTCTTGCAGTGCTTGAACTTGTCTCTGCAAGGCTCTAAAACCCTCTTCTAGTACAATAACATTTCTTCCACCACCACGGTTTCTTTGCGGAGGCATTTTGATCACTTTTCTCAAAAACCCACTACCACAAGTCCTAGAGCAAACTGCCTCATGTTTGGTGATCTATTTACACACTTAGGAAAACCTACTCTGATACCACTTGATGAGGGCTCCACCACCCGAAAACCACACAAAACACAACAATAAATACCAAAAAAAAAGATGCGAGACAAAAAATAACTTACTTTCATTTATTTTCAGAAAATAAAATTACAAATTCATAAATTGCAATGCTACAGCCTCATGGGCTTGGTTCATTATAGAAAAATCAACTCTCAAAGAAAATCTATTATTTAGAGCCACAATCTGCACTAATGGAGCCACCTTCTACAACCCCCATTTAACCTTTTTATTTTACCCAATAACCACCCTAGAATGTTCTAGAAAGTGTACTTTCCCTTTTGTTTTGGTGCCAAAAGACCTGTCATTTGATTTCTTGCTTAGGAAGATATTTTAATGAAATTCACTTTTTAGTGGGGTGGCTTCTCGAGGCCATAACTTTTGATCCGTCTATCAAATTTCCAATTGTAATATATCATTGGAAAAAGCTCCTAACAAACATTGTTTTTCCAACTTATATTTGATCAATCTCTTGATAGTTGGAAAACTTACATCATCAAGATGCTTTTGTTCTTTTATAATAATGTAGTCTTGTGCCCAAGCTCCTAATCCACATGGAAGTGAATTAAGATAATACTGCTTTGTTGTCAAATCGTGCATCTTGTTTGCAGCAACCATATATGATTCAAACATGCAATTATATTCATCAAATTTTTCCAAATTCTTAAGCTTCATTGATTGCAGTATTTTATTTGCTTCAAGGGCTTGGTTAGAGATATCATCATAGAACAAATCAGTCAATAACCATTTGAATTCATCAAAGCCAGCTTGAAAAATATCATCTTTACCCAAATTCCTTTGATCCACTAGTATGGGATCTGAGGATTGCACTTGAGTTACTTTGGGTCCTGGTCCTTGGTCTGGCAGATTATTCCACCAGTTTCTCAAATTACCAGACATTAATCTAACAACATACAAAACCTTTGCTTGTTTTTTCCATGAACCACTTCTTTCAAACATATTTTCAAGTGTGTCTATCCAAGTACAAATAGCATCATAGGGATTCACTAACTTATCAATATTCAAAATATAACCACTAGAAGCATAAGGTCTCATCTGTTCCGGTTTGAGATTTTTTGTAACTGGTTCTTGCATTTCTATGTCCATTGATAGCTTCTTTAGTGATTCCCAAGGTTCCTTTTCTTCAATTTTCTTATAGCCATAAAAATCTAAATCTAATTCTTCAAAATTATTATCTACAGAAGTTTCAGATTCACTGGAACTATCAGAAAGAACTAAAGTATTTACATCAGATGTCTCATCTTCAGATTCTTTGTTAGCAAAACCTGGTTCATCCATATATACTGGTTCTGCTTGTTCTTGTTCTATTCCCAATTCTTCAAGCCAATCTTTTAAATGTTATTCTTTATTTGCTAGACTATGTACCTTAATTTTAGGCATCAGAACATGAGGTGTTGGCTTGTGAGAAGGTTTCCTAGAAGTTGAAGCTATCATTTCTTCTTTCTTTACACTATGTCTTCTTTGAATGAGTACCTTCTTTGGTTTGGGAGGTGGTTGTTCCACAACTTTTCCTTTCTTTTCTCTATCCTCTTCTTCTGAGCTATCTTTCCCAGCTTGAGAAACTCTTATCTTTTTAGTGAGCATTCTCACTTTTTCTAATTTCTTTGCAATAGAATCTAGGAGAGTTTTGTTTTTCAAATCATTTACTTTCCTAGTAGTTTCATAATTTTGTTGTTCATCATATATATGAGTAAGATAGTTGTCTTGGTGTTGCTGAGTAGAAATAACAGTTTTAATACTCTTGTGGACCTCTTTTACTTCATAGCTAACACCAGCTATATCATTTGACAGAGTTGAACTATAATGTTCAGAATTCGAGGCAAAAGTATATATCTTTTGTTGATCAGCTGAAACACTATCTAATTTATTTACAGCTTCTAAACACACTACCACAAGTCCTAGTGCAAACTGCCTCATGTTCGGCGATCTATTTACACACTTAGGAAAACCTACTCTGATACCACTTGATGAGGGCTCCACTACCCGAAAACCACACAAAACACAACAATAGATACCAAAAAAAAAGATGCGAGACAAAAAATAACTTACTTTCATTTATTTTCAGAAAATAAAATTACAAATTCATAAATTGCAATGCTATGGCCTCATGGGCTTGGTTCATTATAGCAAAATCAACTCTCAAAGAAAATCTATTATTCAGAGCCGCAATCTACACTAATGGAGCCACCTTCTACAACCCCAATTTAACCTTTTTATTTTACCCAATAACCACCCTAGAATGTTTTAGAAAGTGTACTTTCCCTTTTGTTTTGGTGCCAAAAGACCCGTCGTTTGATTTCTTGCTTAGGAAGATATTTTAATGAAATTCACTTTTTAGTGGGGCAGCTTCTCGAGGCCATAACTTTTGATCCGTCTATCAAATTTCCAATTGTAATATATCGTTGGAAAGCTTGTCAAGAGATATACAAATATTTTGCACCTTGTTCCAGGGCTCCGAAGGGCCTCAATTTTCAGTTTTAAACTTCATTAGAGAAATTCCCTAGGATGAAAATTTAATATCTTCTAAACGGTACATGATTTTGAGATAATTCTTTCACCAGAAATCTTATTTTCTGATTTCACTCCTTAGGGTCAATTTTTGTGTCCATACAACTCGAATAGGCTAACTTACTAAAAATATAAGGTGACTATTTTTTATTGTTTCAAACTTCTAGGTATCCCAAAGATTGCATGAGTTTCCATGGGCTCCAAGACAACTAAAGAAACTACAAACAAATGAAAATACAATATTTTTGGGTGATGCAAGATTTCCCTTACACCATTGGTTGCTCCTGCATCAGTATGACAATATTTAGCATGAGCTTTGGGTTCAACTTGGTGAGTAGAGACTATAGGACTAGTTGTCAAAATTTAAAGGTGTATTAATAATTTTGTAACCAAAATAGCATTTAAAGGGTATTGGTTCTCATCAAATTTAATGTTTGCATAGTACACAAAATACTATTTTTATATTAAGATAAATATGTAGTTCAGGATGTGTGAATGGTTAGATAAGATGAATTGTGGGGCTAAAATAAATGACTATATTATTTTTTTTATCATAAAATACAATTACATTTTAGGAAGAATAAATCATATGAAAAGGGATATTTTAGGCATGCCTTCAAAAAAATCTCTTTGAATGGACAACTAAGTCATGTAAATAACCATTTTAGACAATTTTAATGAATTTTGTTCCAAGGCAAGGTAGTTGGTATTTTTTTACAAATATGAGAACAAGCTACTTGATCTACCTCTCTTTACATTGTCACAAAGTTATGGTGTTATATAAAAATGAGAATAAGTCACTTTATCTATTAGAAAATAAGGATAGGTCACTTTATCTACCTATCTTTGTTGTAAATGAGACACACAACACATATATGTGCATCAAATAAATTGATTTGACCAAAATATATACATCTATGTTTTTATAGTCAACAATACTTATCCTCACTCTTAACACCTATTGGACTAATGAATTAATTGATGTTGTTATAGTTGGAAAATACATTAGATCACAATTCCCATCTTAAATATTTACTATAACCTTCAACAATTATATAGTAAATTAAATATAACTATAAAACTTGTGTTTTGGGATAAGGAATACAATGATCAGTATTTGCTAGGCCTAGGCCTACACAATAGTATAATCATATCATTGTTCTTTTGTTCATAAAAAAATTGTTGCATTATAGCCTTTATTATTATTGTGATATCAATTTTTAAGGTAATGTTAACAATTTACTTACAAGTTTTAGAAAATGTTTTTCAACTTGGTTAATTGAATGTGTTTTATATTTTTCCTTTTTTCCTCCAACCCTCCTTGTTTTCTTCAAAGCTCTTAAAACTTTGTATAAGAAAGCTTGATTTCTATGCTAGTATAAATTTTGTCAAGAAAATATGGTGAATTCAACATATATGAAATATCTTACCAAGAATAGCCATTATATGCCTTTAAAAAGGCAACTCTAAAATCTATAGAAATGTGAGATGAAAAAGTTTCAACCTTACATTAGACATAATAATTATTTTTCTATTGCCTTGTAATAAACATAATTTTTTTTTACATGGATTTAAATTCTAATTAGATTTAGTTGCTTTGGATATTATTTTTGAAGTGATTTCCATCCTACTAATAATCCAATTAATAGACTATATACATTTTCTATAATCCTCTACATTATTAGGGATTTTACTATGGATAAATTATCTGTTGGGAAGGTTTTTGTAAATTTAATAAAATATTTGGTAAGTTATTATTGAAGGCAAGAAAAAAGATTATTTTTATGTTATTTTAAGATAAGATTTAATATGTTGTTTGGTTGGGAAAATGTGGTTAGGGGACCACTCCCATTATATTAAAGTTGATAAAAAAAAGTTACATGTGTACTCCATCTTAAGAGGGTAAATTTTTACAAAATTCTTATTAAGATTGAAAAAAAAAGTAACGATCTTCATGTTAATTTGTTCAAAAGAAACCCTTGGTAAATTTTTCTAAATCTACCTTTCTAAATGTATATCATTTCTAAAATTAGGAAAAATAGACCATATAAGTTAATTACTTCAAGCTCTCTTTGTACCAACTATAATGGTGCAAATTTGTACCCTAGGAAAATTTCCCATTTATTTTACCCTTACTTTAGAAACTATAAGTTCGTTGATGCAAATCTCATCATCGTCATCCTGATCCTTCCATGTAGCATTATATTTTTACGTCAGTGGAGGAATATTTTTGGGGGATGCACGTGCACCACACGGACGTCCTGACAAATTCTTGTCTCTAAGATTCGCAGAAGCATTATGTTTCTTGGTTGGCCATGAGGGTAATGTTCTCTGTTGGGTCTTGACTGATGAAAAATGACTCCTTACCTCCTTTTTTCTCATTCAAAATCATTCCTTCACTTCTCTCATACTAATTCTTTCACTCTCTTGCTCTCTCTTTCTAATTCTCGCTCCCTTGCCCTCTTCTTAATTATTCTTGCCTCTTCTTGTTGTTACGAGCTCTCTTCTTGGACTCTATAGTGCTTTCTTGTTGCAACACCATTGTTTTTGCAGGGTCTACGAAGCTCCACTCTCTTGGCAAGGAATCATATCTCATCATCTTCTCCTCTCAGTCTTAAGTGCTAGAAAAAGGGAAGGTGATATTGCTCTTTTTATTTACTTGCATCATTGTGCCTTATAGAGTAGTATTCAATTTGTCTTTGCACTATATTTGATAGTGTCTTTTCCATTTTGTATTTATCAATTTTCTCTATATCATGATATCTTGGTTGTCTCTAGAGGTGGGAACACCAAAGTGGGGGTCTGATTGAGGTAGACCTCAAAACACAACCCAACACTTTTCCTATTTTCGTGTGTGTGGGTTTCGGTTCACCCGTTTGGAGTTATAGTTGAAGAATTAGATTTCGTGTGAATGGTATATTTTCCTACTCTTTCTATATCATTTTTTTACTAGAATAGCTTTTTAGTATTCTTCTCGATGTACTTTCTACTACCTGTATTTCTCTATAAAATTGTAAGACCTCAAAAGTTGGGTCATAAGTAGGCACTCTATGTTTTTTAACTTTTCATCAGACCTCTATTCGTACAGGATGCCAACGCGGCATGCTGGAGTCCAGTTCCCACGCTGTCATTCCTAAACAGTAAGTTGTCTTGTAAATGGTATGAAACCTCTATGGCCAACTCACCTTATTTTGGAAACATCTATCATTATCTATTGCTCAACCTAAAGTAGTTTATGGTAGTTCATTCCTTGGGGATCTCCCATGACCTGAAGCCTTGGGGGTGATGAATCCCCCTACTCTACATTTTTGGTGAACCCGATGTGAATGCCCTTGTTTTCATTTCTTGGTATTGGGTAATATTTCTCTTATGTTCTAGATGCATTGTAGATTTGTGTGTCATGAAGTGTGAAGCTTTGCGACCCAATCTACGACCCCTAGATGTGTAGTTAGAAGGACTCTTGGATATTCAAGAATAGAATCTACGTAGGTCACTATCTACTAAATGCAATCTTCTACAGTTTCTGAGTTAGTTCCATCTGAGTACGTGAATATGGTTTCGTTCACACATTCCCTCCTCCTAAAAATGTAAGTGTAACACCTAACATAACATTCACCTTGCATGATGAGCCTCTAAATAAGGAGCCTTCCCCACTATACATTCTTACTCAGATTGACAGAAATGTCATAACTAACATCTTAGTTGATCTGACAAGTCAGGTTAATATGATAATAGAGGAGACTCTATTTATAAACAACTTACATAAGGAGAGATACGAAGAGTTGGAGACCACTCTCCATACCCATGATGGAATATTTTTTGTTGTGTGTGGGAAATTTTAGTATCAAAATAAGATAACAAAAACACACCAATGCAACATTAAACTAAAGAAAACTAAATAGAATGAAATCAAAGAAATCAAACAGAGCTTCTTTAGAATCGTTCCATTGTCCTCTATCTCCAGTGATTTGCTTGAAGCTGTTGCTCTCAGATTGTGTAAGCAAAGCTTCTCAGAATGGCAACCTGCAGAACGAGTATGCAAAGAGAGAGAATACTTCTCTATCCTATATGCTGGTGGAGTGAAATGTTGGTTATACGGATATGCACAGGGGCTGTAGATTATGCACAGGGGCTGTGGATTATGAATTCTTTTAAAGCTATGATATGAGGATGATAAGCCATGATATGGATTGCTAATATGCTAAGCTATGCTATGCTATGATTCTAGAGGCTATGGATGTTGGAAGGCTGATTGACTATAGTTTTCTTGTATGCAAGCTTCTCTCTTTTTTTTTTCAAAGACCTGGCAGTCCCTTTTATAGATTTTTACAGGCAAGAGCCTGGCTGGAAAAGATCAATGGCTGAGATTGTTTGGTAATTTTGAATGGTGAAATATTGAGAGGTTGAGAGGAAGATGGAAGATGTTGGGAGGTTGGAGAGAAGAATGGAGGTTTGTCTTCAACCCACGGGAACAACTTTGCTCAGGAACAGAGAAATTTGTTAATTTTATGTTTTAAAGTTATTTCACGGTTGTTGTTGATAATCCAAATTAAATAAATAAATTTATTTAATTTTATGTGAGTTTGAGGATTTAAAACATTTTTGAAATATTTGATGTGAATGGACATTAGAAGATTTAATTAAATATTTGGAATATTTAATTGCGAATAGACTTTAGAAGAATTAATTAAATATTTGAAATATTTAATTGTGAATGGAATTTAGAAGAATATTTAATCTTTATTTGAATAAAATATTCAAGCCAAGATTATATGATAATTAATATAAATAAATTGTAATGTTTATTTAATTATTTAAGAAATGGATAAGAAAAGTGATTAAATAAACTTATTTATTTAATTGAAATGAAAGAATGAACAATATAAATAAATTATTTAGATTTATTTATACGCAGATTGAATTCAGAGATTTAATTAAATATTAAAAATATTTAATTAATTACCAGACTATTGTGGTGTGACCATTTTTAGGTGTATACAGTTGCCCCTATGGGCTCTATTTCTTTGTTAGTCTTGGTAGGACCCAAGACTATTGATGTCACATTTATTATCATTCTAGAGTCTAACCTATTCCGAATTAGGTTGGGCATCCACTAGCTAGCCTTTGTAAACGGTGTCACCTCTATAGTTCATGAATGTTTAAAATTCCATCATGAAGGCACTATGCACATGGTGCATGACACTAGCTATAAACCATTAGTTTTGAGTGGGGGATTTTCACTGGATCAATTCTGGCCTACCCTAGTCAGACCTCTCCCTCCTAGGGGAGATTTTTTGTATAAAGCTTATATTAAATATAAGATTGGGGGCTCATCACCAAAGGCTAGTTATCTGATATTTCCTTATGCTATCTTTGTTAAAGCCTCTATGATAGCACAACAACAAGCTACCTCTTTTTCCTTATCTAAGGGAAAGGGGAAGCTTACTCATGCTCTAGAGCCTTCTCCTTTGGTATCTATAGTTTCATTTACTTTCTCTTCTCATATTGTTGTGATATCATCAACTTTCGCTCCTATGCCTTGCATGGGAAGTGCGATGTTTCCTACATGGCAAAAAGTGAAGCATCAGGTTTTTAAGCTTCATGTGCTACCCATGGTACCATGTCTCACTATCTACGGCAGGGGGAAGTCTTCCCATGGGGTTGTTCCAGCTTCTCGTCCTCTGTAGCCTCCTACTGTTCTTCCACCTACCCCTAAGGTAGAGAATGGGAAGAGGGTTGTCGTCGAGGCACCTATTTTTTCTTCTCTTCTTATGGTTTTTTCTACCCATGTACGTCCTCCTCCTTCTCCTACCTAGTAGACTATTGTTCCATCAAAAATAATTGTGAAGGATACTCCTGTGGCTGAGCAATAGCCTCTGGTCTCTTCTCAAGTTGCTTCTTCCAATGCCCGTAGCTGACATAACCAGCTTGTGCATGAGTGTAAGTGTGGGAAAAATCTCTAACCACTGAAAACACCACCTTGTAGAAGAGAGAGGGGGATCCAGTGGTGCTTGTCTCTACATATTTTGTTGCTATTCTTCTTTCTCCTATTGTTTCTGCCTCAGTTCCCATCACCTTTTTTTTGCTTCCAACTCCTCTAATGGGTCTTGATGATGTTCACCCCAAAAGGGTGCAAGTTTTTATTGCTACCTCTATTGATCCCCCTCTCTTTATGTACCTCTTAGACATCCCTCCCTTCTCTCATCCCATAGATATGTCGAATACAATGGTGGTGTCTATTGCAACTTTTTCTTCTTCCTCCTCCACTTTCACTTCCTCTATGGGGATTTTGCATCCTTTGTTGAAGCGCAAGATGGAGGATGACCTCAGTGCAAGTGGAGATCAAAAGAAGGGTTCACCTTCTTCAAAAGTTGGTTTTGTCTTGGCTTGCGCCATCCTCGTGATAGAGGTGACCCCTACTTCCCTGGAGTTTGTCTCTACCCCTCTCGATGAGGTTGGTAATGGCTCTCGAATGTATCATTCTTCTCCCACTTGGTTGACATATGGCACTCTGGTAAAGTGCATGTTCAATTTGGTGGATGATATCTTGGCTTTGTCTTTGATATATACAAGATTGATGACTTTTTCTTCACAAGAGCTCGACGAAGAAGACCTTGAGGGGTCTTCTTCCTTGGCACTTGTTGCAACTAAATCAAAGGGTACTGCTCTTGCTATCCCACCCTTGCAATCTCATCTGCCTCCCCTTACAATGATCTATATTGGGATTAGGATGACATGTTGGTCAATGAGGACTAGGGTGGTACTTCTTTATCTATAATGTAGATCTGTTTGTGTGTTTGTGTTCCACTGTGCTTGTATTTTTGTGTTTATGATCCAGTCTAGAGGACCCTCACTACCCTTGTAGGTACTTGGATACAGGCACAAATTTTTTTTCCATAAACTTCTTTAGTTTGTATCATCATTCTTCTATGTGTCATGAAATTACTTTTCAATATTGGGGACAATGTAAAGCATTAGGGGCATTTAGGCCTCTTCCATGTTGACCCAATTTTTTATTTTCATTTTATCTGCTCTTCTTCGTGATCTAAGAAATTTGTGGATTTATGACTGTTCATACACCATATTATATCTATTTGTATCTATGAAAAGATCTTACCCCAAATTCTCATATCCCCCTGTCTCTTGATTTCTTTCTCATTGTCTACTTCTTGATGTTGTGGTTCTTATGTGTTGTCCCTTGCATGTGTGTAACAACATGCCACGAATACATCTCTCCATGTATCTCCTACCAAAACATCTTTTCCTCTCCTTTCTCTCCTTAGGATGTCATGTTCTCCTTTGTGTAGCACACACCATCCTGAGGGGGGCTACCATGTTCTAATTTTCAGTAAGGCAAATTCTTTCAAAAGGATTCCTTGTTGTAAAATATTCTTTAAAATGAATTCCTTGATGAAAGAATACCTTGTTGAAATCTTTTATTTTCCAAAATTTTGTATTCTCTTGAGGCTCCTGGATGAAATTGTCTTTTGAAAAAGATCACGTATGTGAAAGAGTCTGAAAACTTGCATTCAAAAAAGGAGCACTTTTTATAAAATGAAAGAATTTGAAAACTTTCCTTTGAAAAGGAGAATTCTTTCCAACGGGTTCCTAGACAAAAAAATATTTCAAAAGGATCCCTTGATGATAAAATAACTTGTGGAAAATGTGGCATCTTTCAATTGGAGCATTCCTTTGAATGGGCCCCTTGGTGTCTTGAAGGGTTCCTTGCCGAAGGAAACCCCATTGAAATCTTTTATCTCAAAAGATCTCTTTGGTGTCTTGTGATGTGTGTATCTAATATTTTATGTTGCGTGTGTTGGTGTCAAACATCTTATATCTCGGTGTCTAGCTTGGGGACAACTTTACTAGACCTACCTTTTTTGTGACTGTCCTACAACGTAGTTTGTAGCAGTCATAGGCTTATTTATTTGATTATTGTATCTAATCAGACTGTCTTATCATTTCAACTTGTGTCTTCTTGTGTCTTATGAATGTGTATCTTATGATTGGCTTTTTCACCTAAATTTTTTTGTCTACAGCCTAACATGTTTGTGGTGAGATCACAACTAGCTTTATAAGACCGATAACCTATAGAGCTCCCTCTTTCATGTCCAGGTATGCTAGATTGAAGATCTGTTTCCTTGACGTTATTGGTATATTCTCTTTAGTATTTTTCTACTTTAGCTCACATACGCACTAACATGTATGCTCGCTAAAGTGGGGACAAAATGTAATGGTGCAAATTTGCACCCTAGGAAAATTTCCCATTTATTTTACCCTTACTTTAGAAACTATACGTTTGATGATGCAAATCTTGTCATCATCTTCCCATTCCTTCCACATAGCCTTGTCTTTTTGTATCGATGGAGGAATATTTTTCAGGGACATGCATGTGTCGCACTACAGTCCTGATAGATTCCTGCCTCTAAAATTTGCAGAAGCATTACATTTCCTAGTTGGTTGCGAATGTAACATCCTCTATTGAGTCTTGAACGATGAAAAATGACTCCTTACCTCCGTTTTTTGCATTCAAACTCATTCCTTCACTTCTCTTGTGCTAATTCTTTCACTCTCTTGATCTCTCTTATTAATTCTCACTCTTTTTCTCTCTTCTTGATCATTTTTACCTCTTCTTGTTGTTTCAAGCTCTCTTCTTTGGCTCTATAACCCTTTCTCATTGCAACACCATTATTTTTTCAGGGTCTACGAAGCTTCACTCTCTTGGAAAGGTGTCATCTCTCATCATATTCTCCTCTCAGCCTTGAGTGCTAGCAGAAGGGAAGGTGATATTGTTATTTTTATTTACTTTCCTCATTGTGTCTTATAGAGTAGCATTTAGGTTGTCTTTGCACTCTATTTTATAGTGTCTTTTCCATTATGTCTTTATCAATTTTATCTATATCATGCTATCTTGGTTGTCTGTGGAGGTGGGAAAACCAAATTCGTGGTCTCACTAAGGTAGACCTCAAAACACATCCCAACACTTTTCTTGTTTCCATGTGTGTACGTGTTCATTCGCCCATTTGGAGTTATAGCGAAAGAATTAGATTTTGCATGAATGGTATCTTTTCCTACTCTTTCTTTGTCCATTTTGTACTAGAATAGATTTTTAGTATTCTTCTTGTTGTACTTTCTTCTTCCTATATTTTCTCTATCAAATTGTAAGACCTCAATAGTCAGATCGTAAGTAGGCCCTCTATGTTTTCTAACTATTCATCAAGCCTCTATTTTTACAGGACACCAGCATGTCCTTGAGACACCAATCCAATGCATTGTATTTTGGTTCCCACGCTGTCATTCCCAAACAATGAGTTGTCTAGTCAGCAGTCTGAAACCTCTATGGCTAGCTCACCTGATTCCGGAAACATTTGTCATTACCTATTGGTCAACCTAAGGTAGTTTAAGGTAGTTCATTCCTTGGGATCTCTCGTGACCTAAATCCTTGGGGTGATGAATCCCCCTACTCTACACCAACATATATAAAATTATCCTTGTCCTCATCCAACAAAAAATGAAGGACTAATCAATATCAATGGAAGAACAAATCTTGATTTTATTTTCAAGAAGTTGATTCCTAGGTAGCTTGCTCTATTTCTTTTAATCAAATCTTGGAGGCCACTAATTGGAAGAATGAAGAAACTATTGCTAATCTACATATTCATGACCTTTGGTGAAAATTTCACACCAAGAGCCTTCTCCTTTAGATTTAGCCCCAATCCAAAATTCCACTAGTTATGAATCATGCACAAATGATAATTGTTCTAACTATTTCCTTATTTTTCATTGTGTTTAGAATAACTCCAATCATCATAGAAGTCATGTCTATGGTGACTTGGTATCTATGGAGCACAAGCAGAAACTCATTTAAGAGTACCAATTAGGAAATTAATCATGGTAATTTCCTTCTTGAATATTTTATTCAAGTGGAGGTTAGAATGAAACCCCTAGAAAATAAACCTAGCATTTTCTTGTAAAAGTCTTACGCTAGTGTCTATGGTGACACGAGGAAAGTTTATCATTGGGGAATAGGCTTAGAACTATGTGAATTTTATATTTGATGAAATTTGTTAAAGAATTCCAAGATTAAGATTATGGTACAAACTTCCCCGAGTGAAAAAAATTAGTACAATATGTCTATCAATATAAAATGAAGTGTATAATATAATGATAAATCCTTGCTACTATAGGTAGGGTAGATAAGGTAGGAAGGTAACACTAACCCTCTAATAGTGTAACACTTGTTAGCTCACTTTACAAGTGTGTGAGCAAGTGGAAAGTATGCATGCAATAGGTGTCTCAAGTGATGAGGACATGTGTCTCAATCCTATGAAGTGAGATAAAATCCTAAAATTCATTAAGTGGAGACTTAAACTATGAATGTGAAAAAGTAAATCCTAGAAAGATGATTAATTAACTAGGTGAATAAAGACACTATTTACACTAACACTCCCTTAAGTGCAACTTAGGGAGTAATATATGCATGATGATGAGTCCTGGCTTCTAGGCAATGTTAGGTACTCATGTACAAATTTCTCACAAAGTGGAGTAGAGGAGAAAAACCAATGGGAAATAAAAAACCTCTCCAAAAGTGAAATGATAAAAATTTAATGAAATGTACAAGAGAAGAATATAAGTGATATATGGAGAACTCATCATGACCCCCCAAGGACTACTTCTATCACATAAGTACAAGAAAATTTCCCCAATAGGAGAGAGAAAAAAGAGACTATGGAGCCCCCTAGAAAATGTGAAGTAATGAACTCCATGTGAGGAAATACTTCCTCCCAAAACTATTAGGAGTTAGATAAACCATGTAGCCTCCCCTCAAAAGGAAGATTGTAGTGCTATTAGATGCTCAACATGGGATGTTGAAGTCGATCCATGAATATTAGACAATATTTCTCCCTTTGGGAAGAAACGACACCACAAATGTGTGCAAGATGACTTCCTATTCTTGATAGGAATTTGTAGGAAGTAAGATGAGGGTCTGTGATTTTGCATATGATAAAAATATTGAAATTATTTCAATGATTCCTTTTAATGATTCTCAAATATCTCTAATCCAATGTTGATGTGATTAATGTTGATAAGATGGATTAGGTACTCCATATGATTCAGGAATAGGGACCATGGATGTATGGCTATAACTGGACCGGTGAGAATCTATTATTGCTATAGTTGATGTCAATATAAATGATGATTTATTTGGATAGGTCAACTCATGAATGTTTGCACAACCTGTCACGATAGAAGCTGATGTAGGCAAGACAAGAGCAAGATCCAAGATAACAATGGTGATGCAACTTCGTCGAAGATGACATCATAGAGGAGATGAATGTCCTCAATAGTGTCATCCAAACCTACAAGGTGGGATTCTACAAAAAAATATTCAATATATAGTAGAAATATGTCCCAATATGGTGAATCTAGAAAGACAATATCTCGAGGCATTGAATCTCTTAAATTTCTCAAGGAAGTAACTCTCAACTTTGAAGTAGCATCAAATGATGAGGTTGCAATGCATTTTGTTAGACTATATTGTTCATCTTCAAATGATGGTGATGTCTCACAAGTTGACTAAATGAGACTGGATGTTTCTAAAAGTGTTGGTTTACAAGAATCTGATAAGTTGATTCCATTTTTAATGCAAATTTGTTGTAATAAATGAATTTTCCAAACAAGTTCCAAGTCATCAAGTTGTTTAAAAATTGCACTTATCTATGGTATGTCTTTTATTCTTTAATCACATTTGATTTTCCATGGATTTGAAGACATGACTATTATTAGCTAAAGAAAAAATGAAGTGTGGGAAGAAAACACTTAAATGAAGTATGAAAATATTCAAAGACACGACTCGTGGAAGTGATCAAAGGAACAACACAAGACACCCCCTTGATTCAATATTTAAGAGCCCCCCAAAATTTGGCAATTTATAGCTTAGTGCTTTTTACAATGTAAGTAAGTTTAATGGATTGAAAATAAAAAATAATTAAATTTTGAAGAAAACAACACTCAATTTTGAGTTATTGATCAAAACTTATTACAATATTTTATTTTCATCAATAACATCTTGTACACTTCTAATTTAGTTTTTGTAAATTTGCTTGCTATATGCAAAATCTAATAGATATCTAGAAAGTTTTTGACATTACAATCAAAACCCAAAAACATTTTTCTTTCTAACTTATTGAATGTTCAATTTGATTAAAAAAAACTTTAATATGTAGGAAAAATGATCATGTTGTGCTATTTTGACAACATTTTTTGTAAGATTCGATTACTATTTGAAAAAATTAACAAATACCCAAATGATTTTTTGTTGTTGCGAACAAAACATAGAAATCATTTTTCTATCCAATCTATAGAAAGCACAAATTAGATGCAAAAATAAAACGTCTTCAACAAAAAAATGGCTACTAAATTATGCATACACTAATGTTTTGAAATAATAACTTTTGAAAAATAAATAAATCAATATCTAATTTTTAGAATGACTTTATGATGCTTTGATGATAGGGCTATATGTGGAAATCACCTTGATGCATGAAGGAACATGCTCTCATGGCTTCGATACCATGTTGGAGAATTCCAAGATCAAGAGTATAAAACAAATTTCCATAAGTGAAAAAAATAAGCACAATAGTATGTTTATCAATATAAAATGAATAATATAATGAGAAATCCTTGCTTATATAGACAAGGTAGATGAGGTAGGGAGGTAGGATTGAACAACTAACTAACCCTCCAATAGTGCAACACTTGTGAGCTCACTTGACAAGTGTGTGAGAAAGTGGCAAGTATGCATGTAATAGGTGTCTCAATGCTACAAAGCTAGACAAAAGCCTAAAAGTCCTTTAGAGGATACTTAAGCTATGAGTGTGAAAAGATCAATCCTAGAAAGGTGATTAACTAACTAGGTGAATAAAGAAACTATTTACACTAACATAGGTTATTACTAACACTTCCAACAATCACCTAATGATTTCTCTATTTGGTGAGGTACTCCACATCTTCAAGTCATCAATGAAAGATGTTTTTCATGTGCGTTGATTGGAAAATTATCCTAGCTTTTATATTTAATGATTTATTACTTTGATCAATTTGCATGAGTTGAGTGATGGCTAGCAAGTGGAAAGGATGGATTTCCTAGTTGGATAATTATCGAGAAGGTTTATAATTTGAACATCGAACTGAATGAGTTCCATGTTGAGGACTTATTTTTAATTATTAGTATTTTATCTTTGTTGATGACAATATTTGCTAAAAAAATTGTCATTTTATTTTTCCCTAAAAAAATGCAAGATATAAAGTGGTCTATAAGAGGCTAGGACATTTATAGAATGCTATTCATCTTCCAATTCATTGATCCTCTCTTACAATTCAAATTGATTAAAACAATCAAATCTCTTAGATATACCTAAAAAACATTATATTTTATACATGTTTGGAGGCCTAGGAGGAAACCTTGAGCCTCTACATCATCATTATAGTGGTTGGGTATAGGGGTAGAGGTATGGCATATCTCTACCTATAGATAGTAGGAGTGATAGGGCCCTACCATACAAAGATTGACATGTAGGAATAGGAAGAGGATAAGCCCAACTAACTTCTTCAAGCTAATGTGTCTTCTTGATTTATCTTGAGCAATGCAACCCACACCTAAATTACCCAAGTTTCCCCTTTGCACTCCATAAAAAATCATTTTCATCCATCTTGTTGTCAGGGAGGAAGTTTAGATGGTCTTGAAATGATAGAGGCAAAAGTATTTGTACAAATCCCATGAATAAGGGATCATTAAATTTATTTTTATGCAAATTTTAATTATGATATTTTTTATGCAGATTGTATTTTCTTTTACAGGTGATTATATAAATGGTTTCAATTAATTTAATACATATATCTATATTCTAGAGACAAATTTGACATAGTTTTATTATAAAAAACATGGAATTTTTTTACCTTGCATAAACTTTGAGGGTGTGACTTCAACCACTTGCACCATTTTTTGTGAATAATATATTCTTCTTCTTTTAATCTATAAAAATTAATAAAATCATTATTCATTTAAAAACAAATTATTGCAATGATTTCCATCTCATATACATTCCATTAAAAAATTACATATATTTTGTATTATAATTAAGAATTTGATTATCCAAAAATATCTAAAAAATAATCACTTTAACAAAAAATTATTGTAATTAAAAAACTATCAATATACCAATTAAACCTATAAATGTAATTACTAATATAAATAATTTAATAAAACTAGAAATTGCACCTTGGTGTGCAATGTTACACCAAAGAAGTGAGGAAGGCCAATTAGGGAATTTTTTGATCTATTTGTACATACATTTGTGTAGAATACATGAGGTTAATTGGTATGCCATTTAGAAAATGGAGATGTTTTTGCAACAAAGGTCTCAATGGATAAGTGATAGCTTCAAATCAACTATGCATCTGCTTACAAGGATCCAAACACAACTAAAACAAAACCTTAGGATCAGGAAGATAATAAGGCTCCATTACCAATAGGCTCAAGTTATGTTTGCAATAGGGAGAGATGGAGAGAGATGGGATATGGGGATAGAGAGAGAGAGAGAGAGATGGATATGGAGAGAAGGAGATGAAGAGATAAAGAGAGAGGGAAAAGGGATAGATAGAGATGGAAGAGATAAATATATAGAGAGGGAGAGATAGAAATATAAAGATATAGGAAGTGATATATAGAGAGGGGTAGAGAGAGGGAAAGATATAGAGGTAGAGAGAGATGGATAGATAATGAGATATAGATATAGGGAGATATGTAAGAATTTAAATATGGAGAGATAGAGATAGAGATAGAGATAGAGATAGAGATAGAGATAGAGATAGAGATAGAGATAGAGATAGAGATAGAGATAGAGATAGAGATAGAGATAGAGATAGAGATAGGGAGGGAGAAACAAGGAGTGTGTGTGTGTATGAGTAAAAGAGAAATATGGAGAGAGATAGAGAGGGAGATAGATATGTATAAATAGATAGAGAGGGAGGGAGGGAGAGAAATAGAGATGCGAGAGATAAGTAGATGGATATAAAAAGAGGAAGTGATAAGGAGGGAGAGAGAAGGAGAGATAGGGATATAAAGGAGAGATAGAGAGATAAATATAACTTGGGAAAGATAGAGAGGGTGGGAGAGAGAGAGAGAGAGAGACAAAGACAAAGAGACATAAATATATAAAGGGAGATATGGAAGGGGAGAGGGAGAGGAAGAGGGAGATAGAGATAGAAAGAGGGAGACAATGAAAGAGGGGGATATGGAGAGAGAAATATAAAGATATAGGAAGTGATATATAGATAGAGGTAGAGAGGGATATATATGTTATATATATGAGAGAGATAGAGATAATGAGCTATAAATAGAGAGGGATAGGGAGAGATGGGAAGATATGAAATAGAGGGGGCAAGAGTGAGAGATAAAGGAGGTGATATAGATAATTAATAGAGAGAGGGAGAGAGATAGAGATAGATATAGAGACAAAGATAGAGATAGCGAGGGAGAAACATTGTGTGTGTGTGTGAGTGAAAGAGATATAGATATAGAGATAGAGAAGGAGAAACAAGGAGTGTTTGTGATTGAGTGAGAGAGTTATTAAGATAGATATAGAGAGGGAGAGATAAATATAAATAGATAGAAAGAGAGGGAGAGAGGGAGATAAATAGAGAGAGGATAGAGAAGTTAAGAGATAAAGAGAGAGTGATAGAGAGAGAGGGAGAGATATGGATAGAAAGGAGAGAAAGAGAGAGAGATATATATATAGTGGGAAATATATAGGGGAAAGAGATAAAGTGATGTAAGGAGAGGTAAAGAGATGGAGATAGGGAGAGAGATAGAGAAGAAGATAGAGAGGTAAATAGAGAGAGAGGGACAGAGAGAAATAGAGATAGAAAGAGGGGAAGACAAAGAGAGGGGGAGAGAATGAGAGAGGGAGAGATGAAGGGATAAAAAGATAGAGATAAGAAGTTATATAAAGAGAGGTAGAGAGAGGGAGATATATATAGAGATAGGTAGGGAGAGGTACATATGGGGAGATATATATAGAGATATATGGGAAGAGAAAGAGAGAGATCTCTTTATATCTCTGTCTCCCTCTCTATCTTTATATTTTTTATTATCTCTCAATCTCTATCTTCCTCTCTCTCCCCTATTTCTCTCTATATTTTTATTCTCTTCTCTCTTCCTCTATCTATCTTTCTCTCATTTCTTCTCTTTGTCTATTTACCTCTCCCTATATTTCTCCCCTTACTATTTTTTGCTATCCCTATTTATCTCCCACTTCCCCCTCTTTATCTCTTGATATATGTACCTCTCTATATATCTTTTTCTCCTATTTCTCTTTATCCCTCTCTCTCTTTATGTGATTATATCTATCTATGTCTATCCTCTTCTCTCTTTTCCTCTCTCTCTTTATTTATCTCTCTTCCCATCTCTCTCTAGTTGTCTCTCCATATTTATTTATTTATACCTATACCTCTATTTTAGTATCTCTCTCTCTTCTTATCTCTTGTATCTCTTTGTCTCCCTCTCTATTTATCTATTTCTCTGTCTTTATTCCTCTATATCTATTTTTCTCCTAAGTGTGCAAAGGGTACACTGAAGAGGTTTTAAAGGTGAATTATCATATCCTTAATCAAATGACATACTACCCTAAACATAATGTGCTATTCTTGGATTGTTGGCATGAAATGACTAATCAAAAGTTACCTTCTCTCTCTCACTCTATAAATCTTTTTATATTTTAAGTTTGAAATTAATTTTATTATATAAATTATAACAAAATCCCAAAATAGAATTATTATACAATAATTAAAGTTTTAATAAGATAAATAATTATAAATTAAAATAATTCTAATAATTTTTAATTATTATTTGTAATTTTTAAAGAGACATAAATAATAAATAAAATTTTCAAACTTAAATCTAAATTAAAAACTAAAATAAAATAAACTAAATAGAAAGTCAAAATATATCAAAATCCAAATATTAATAAACATGGTAATTTTAAAAAATTAATAACAAATAATAAACTTATTAAGTTAATAAATGATTAAGGGTTGACCCCGCAGTGCAACGATGTGTTGCTCGATAGTGGAAACACTACCTCTTGTGTTCAAATCCCATGGAGTGTAGGAGGTGAGTCAAATGTTGGAATTTATGTTGGCAGTTGCAATGGACTTCTCAGTGGGGGATGTGTTTGGGGGAGGTTGGCGAATGTTGGTGGAGGTCATGGCATCGATGTTGGAAGATAGAATTTGTTGTGGGGTCAAAGGTGGAGGAAGGTTGGTGGTAGAAACATGGTTGGGAGATGGAGGTGACAGAGGCATTGGAGGTGTGGAGGGTTGTAGGCATGAAGGAGGTGGCGGTTGTAGGGAGGTGGAGGTGACAAAGTAGTGTCAAAGGAGAGGAGAAGGAGGAGAGGAAGAGTAAAGGAGTTGAGAGGAGGAGGAGAGGTAGGAGGTGAGGAGTAAGGAGGAGAGGAGAAGAGAGAAGGAAGAGGAGAAGAGGAGGAGAGGAGGAGTAAGGAGATAGAGGAGGAGGATAGGAAGGGGAAGGAGGAAAAATGGAGGAGGTTGAAGGTGGAAAGGAGAAAGGAGGAGATAATGGAGAGAATATCGAGGATGAGGTCCCCTAAATGTGGCCTCATTGGTTCATAGCTCCAGTCAAAAGCATTCACCTATAAAAAAAAAGTTAATAAATGATTAAATACAAAATTAAAACTATTTTTTTAATTTAATAGAATTAAAATATTAATAAAATATGTACCTAAAAAATATAATTAATATATTACAAACAATATTAACATAAACTGAATATTAAAAAATAAAAATTAAAAAATATTATTAGATAAATTAAAATTTAAAAACTAAATCTGTATTTCAAATAAAATATTAAAAATAAAAATAAATTATATTAAAATTGTTAAAAGTGAAATTATAACTTTTATATTAAAAATTACAAGTAACACCAAACTTAAAATAAAATGAAACCTATTCAAAAGATAAAAAATCAATAATTTATTGATTTATTATTATTAATATTATTATTTGAAAAATAAATATATTAAAAACATTATTATTTATCTAAAAATCTAAGTTAAAAAAAAAATTCTTATCCTATCTTTTCTTAATTTAAAACTAAATTGTTTTCCTTTAATTATATATTATATTTTTTAATATTTTAAAAAAATTGATAGTTGAGATCATTTTAATGGTTGCACCCTTCTCTACAATTTTCAACCATTGATTTTTAAAATCAATTCTTTCACTTCATATAGAACAATTCCAGGCTATGATCGAACACATCACTACTCCTCATCTTCTCACCTTTTTTGAGCAAGACCTCCCAATGCAGCCATCACACAATTGTGCATTGCATCTTGAGGTCCTTGTTCACAAAAATAAAGTCAAAAGAGTCTTGGTGGATGGAGGTGCTAGTCTTAATATTTGTACCCTTCAACTAATCAAGAATTTGGGCTACTCCAAAGATGTCATTGAAATGACAAAAGGTTTACTATAAGGACATATGATGATTAAGAATGGATTTCTCAAGGCACAATAAAAATCCCATCCAAGTAGGACTTGCAATTGCAAAAACTATTTGCCAAGTGCTTGACCTAGACCTTCCATACAATATTCTTCTAGATAATCCATGGATCCATGTCATGCAAGTTGTAGCTTCCACATACCATCAATGCGTTAAATTTCCCTATGAAGATAGAGAAATCACAATCCATGGGATCCCAAACCATTATATTTCTGCAAGTACACTAAAGCAAAATACTATAAGATCTTGCAAGTGCCTAAAAAAATGATGAAGAGCCAACATCCTCCTCGTTCATTGACCCATCTTCCCTAGCTTCCACCTCTGAATCAAAAGCACCCGTCATGCATAATATCCTTGATATTAAAGCAGTGATCAAAGACAACAGTTGTGAAGATTATAACTTGAAGAAGGATTCTTTTGTAATTGGAGAGTTGTCTCTTTCTCCTAAATCTTAGGGGGAGCCTCAACCTATTAATAAGGTATCTAAGACAATCAAAGTAGCCTCTACCACTTTCACAAAGTGGGGAGATTTGAACAAAGAAGTCATTGATGAAGAGAATGTATCTGAATTATTATATCAAGATAACAGACCCAATGGAAGATGACAACAAAGGATTGCAGCTAATGATGGGTTGGGGATACAAAAAGAATAAGAAGCTAGGCTGAAACAATAATGGGTTGCTAGAACCCCTTGCTCCTAAGAAATGACCTAAAAATCTTGGTCTTGGATGTACCACTAGCAAAGTGACCATTCTTGGCAAGGGTGTTTCTGTTAAGGGAGTCAAACCTTCCTCTTGGTTAACTACATCACAAAATGATACCATCGATGACTCCGCCTTCAATATCACAAACTTTCCTTGAGGATACATGGGTATGTGCAAGATCATGATGGGCCAAAAAGTGGCGATATGATGGGTATGTGTAGGGTATGTGGCTAACAACTTTTTTTTACCCAAAATTGATGAAACGAAAAGGGTTTTTAAAGGAGATTCTCAGCTTTCCACCAATATATATTATGCTTTACTTTGAATTTAATAAATAATTATTATTCATTTTCTATTTGAATTACGACTAAAGTCCTGATTGATAGGCTGATTGAAAAACAACTATAGCTTTCAAATGGTATCACATTTTTTGAATCTGAAACATGTATCACATTCTATGCTTCACGTACTATATGATTAAAAAAAATGAATTTCATGAAGTTTTGACCAAGTTAAGGTGGTCAAACATACGAGTTTTTATATTTTTAAAAAGTTGTAATAAAAAATTCATAATTAATTATTTACTTGGAAACAAATTAAAAAAAAATATGCATCACATCTGGACATGAGTCCTCTACTTATATCTAAAATATTATAAAAATATATTATCATTTTATTGTGGTTAGGGTGGTCAGACAAACTCCTACTTCTTATTTTTTCCCTAAAATTTAAGTACCACTGCATTGAAATTTCAAATTTTTACCAAATAATTTTATTTATTTTGTAAAATAAACCTAGTAGTTTAGAAACTACATTCAATTTTCTACAGATTCTATTCTTACATATTTTTGAAATAATGTAGATAACTTATTCAAATTTTTACATCAAGTTGCCTAACTCTGATTTTTCTAAACTTTTTGCCACTTAAGGGCCTGTTTTTTCCATGATGATCCTGCACATACCCACATGTATATTCATGATAACCACTACATCCTTTGCTCCAAATAGACAAATCATTGAACTAAATCTAGTCTACCCTCACCTCATAAACTAGGACCAACAAGGACTACCTATTCTAGATTCATTCAAAAATAATGAAGTTATCTCTAAGTTTATGGGACTTGGCGACAACATACCATACGAGAATCATAAGCAAGTTTTAACATTGAACTAGATACATAAGCTTAATATGGGGAAACAATTGAGTCCCTTAGTCGCAAAATGAACGATATAAAAATCATGTGTCGATCCTTAAGTGAAAACCACACTGTGGCACTTTTCAATCATAAAATAGTAAAAACAAAGGACACATCTAACGGTGAAAACCTCTTCGAGGTGCTAAAAGATGAGGGATTCAATATTCCTCTTAGTGCAATACATCAAGAAAAGTCAATATTTCTTGTTGAGAAAGCTAATCCAATAAATATAGGGATAGATGAAGCGCCTCAAATCACTTTCTATGCAAAATCACTCTTAGATGAAGAACAAAAGAACTTGGAAGCTTTCTTAAAAGAGAGAAAGGAAAAATTTGCATGGTCCTATACATATATGCCTAGCCTTGATCCTAAAGTAGTTTTCCACCATCTTGTAGTATATCCTCATCTTAAACCAATAAAGCAGAAGCTGAGAAAGATGCATTTGTAGATAGCGTTGTTGGTCAAACTGGAATTGTAGAAACTTCTTGACGTGGGATTTATTTGACCAATAGATTATCCTGAGTGGTTTTCAAACCTAGTGCTAGTCTAAAACCCACTACGAGCATCATAATATGTGTATTAACAGAAAAAATATCCCTTTTTCCCTTAATCTAGGAATAATTAATATTAAAATGAGCCTAATGTTGCTTTAATTTAGTGTTGTAATGTGTTTTACACATTCACATTAAGTTTGGGGCCCTTTTAAAATAAATGGACTTAATTGTTCCTTATTTAGGGTGTTGTAAAGTGTATCTTTACACTTTCACACTAATCTATGGCTTTATTAATTAATTGAGGTTAATTTCCCTTAACTGGCCCCTTTAATTCAAATCCAAGCCTATTTAAATGCAAATTCTAAGGGATAAAATTTGACATTTATAAATTCCATTACACAACACTTAATTTTAGGTGTGTCCTAGGTAGGTGACCTAGGACCCATTTGCCACATGGCAAATGGGTCCTCACTAGGTCCTAGGACCCTTTTTTCACATTACATTTCACATTGTCTAAAGTGTGTCCTAGGTAAGTGGCCTAGGACCCATAAGCCACATGGCGAATGGGTCCTCACTTAGACCTAGGACCCCTCTTTGAAATATGTTTTTGGTGATATTTTAATGGTTTCAAATCCATGATTTAATTTTGGCTTGTGATATTTGAATTTTCAGGAATTAATGTTAAGATATGTATAAATACAAGGTTATTTCACTAAGTTTCATCCTAAGACTTTTAAGCAACATAGATTTTCAAGCTAAGATCTAAGAAGAAAGAGAGCATTCCTACTATCAAATTTATGAGATCAAGAGCATTCAAGAGCATTTCTAAGGAATTCAAGGGCAGATTATTGAAGATTATTGCAACAATCAAGAGTCATTTCATCATGTCAAAGATTTAGTGCATCATAAAATGTTGTTGAGCTAATGTGTTGATGTAGCATCCAAGATCTATCAAACATATTCATGGCATTATTTTTAATCAAGTTTTATGATCAAGATCTACCTTCATTAAGGCCACTTCATGCTAGATTGTAGATTTATCCAAGGTTCAATTAAGGTGTGGTGAGTTGTGACATTGCATTTTGTTCATTCATCATTCCTTTATGCATTGTTTCAATTCAAGGTTTAATTACCAAAAAGGGGTTTGACTAAGGAAAACCCCTATTCCCTAACAAAACAACATTTTTCCCCCCTTTGATGTGTGATTGTAGGTTTTAGGTTGAAAATCATTTGGAGAGAAAGATTGAAAAAGTTGTCAAAGTTGCAAAGAAAGTTGTCAAATCATGGAAATTGAGCTACAAAATTTATTTTTCGGCTTTCCAAAAGTGCCCGACTAGAATTTGGGAGTGCAGACTGAGAGGAACAAAACCCAGAAATTGATTTTCCAGAGCCCTAGCCAAGACCCATTCGCAATAGGGTGAATGAGTCCTCAATGAGGTCCAAAAACATTTTTTGCAATAGGTACACAACATTTGACCCTCTTCAGATCTTCCTTTTTACTGTTATTTGGGTTAGATTTAATTTTTGCTACTCATTTACACATTATAACACACATATTGAATGAAATATAAAAGAATAGGAGGTTCATCATAATCATCCATTTTGGTGAACCCCATTTTTCTATGCTTCAATATGTACCGACTTCAGAGATTTAAGCAAAGCATGTCCCAAAGACGATTTTCCTCTTCCAAACAGTGATATCATTGTAGACTTGACTGTTGGACATTGTAAGGAAGCTAAGGTAGTGGAACAACTTCCTACACTAATCTTGAGAGGAGAAAAATACAAAACTTTACAGATCTTTAATGGTTACAAAAACTTAAACGCAAATAAACACAAATATCATGCATACCACAACACAATGATTTACGTGTGAAAAACCCTTTTGGGAGAAAAACCCCACACTCCAAAAGCCACCCAATAAATTATTCAAAAATAAAAAGATTACAATATACTTGCAGAGAAAGCTTCTCACAAGAGTATCACCACCAAAGATCAAGAGACAACACGACTGCTATCAGACTCTCAAAATACACCCTTGTCTACATACAGTGCAATACGTTATGTTTTATAATATTCAAACAGGAAGGTAAAGCCAGAACAAATTTGATGGTGTGTGCATATCTCATATACATGGGTACACTGGTTGAGGAGGCTCTGTAGTTCTATGCAAATCATCGAAGCTATGTCAATGAAGGGGTATGCAACATTAATTAGAAAATATTGAGAAACTCCCATTTTGAATACTCATTTGCTAAGTAACTTTTTTCATTTTATCTTAGGTAACTATTTCCAACCAACGACGCTATGTTGTTGTTGTTCCCCTATTAGTATGGTTGAATTTCATATGATATAAAATACTAGTGTTGTTAAAATTCAGAATTTTGTTGCTATAGGTCTCTTGTCCATATCTCAATGTATTTTTCTTGTGTAATGTTGTCACAAAATTCAGGCTAACCCACGTCTTCATTTCAACAAAGATGGTAACTTACTAGTAGTCACAAAAAGTGATATTGGCATCAAGATATTAGCTAATGCAGATGAACTTCGCTTGATTCATACGTTGGAGAGTGGAGGATTTGAAGCTACAAGGGTTCCTAAAGAGGCAATGATATCTAAGGTAAAATTTGTATGTGTGGGGTGCAACCTTTTATACATGAATTCAATTATCCCATGCCACATGACTGTGTTGCTACAAAAACTCGCATTTTAGTAAATGATAGGGAGCTTCATCAGAAGGACTTGGATCGACTTGCTGATAGAGATCTACCAGTGACAATGGTTTCTTTTAGATGCCACAATGCAAAGTTTTCTTTTGCCTTTCTCTTCTACTTCTAGAGTTTGTGATGCTTTGAGTTTTTAAATTAAACTCTCTTTCCTTCTTTTCGGTTAGAGTGTAGTAAACCCTACAAAAATGAGTTTTGTTGAGAGTAAAAATGCTTTTCTATACTAGAAACATTTAAATGAAGTTTCTAGAGAAAAATCTACTGGAAATATTTCTTGAAGTATCTAGTACATTTCTAGGAAATTTCTATTTTTGAAACATTTCTGAGCAGAAAATGTTAGGGAGGTGGAGGTTTTCAGTGTCACATCATCTCTAAATACAAAATTTAGTTTTCAACTCTACAAAATGCTTTACTCCATTACAGTTATATTTTTTGTTCCAAGTTTCTTGAGAGTTGACCTTTAGATTGTTCTCCTTTGCTTGAAATCTTCTCATGAGACATTTTTTTTTATTTTCTTCCATTTTAGAATAACTTATAATAGCGGCTAAGTCAATTTTCGTAGCTCGAGTAATTACAATTTCCACTTCTTTGGTCCCATGTTCCTTGGCTTCTGGATTTATGTATGCACACAAACATTTGGTTTTCTAGATGATTCATTTGATTGTGATTTTTATGTATAATGCAGATCAAGACAGGCTCAATGTTGCCAATTTGTGTACTTTTTCTACTTATGTTTCTCTGTGTACTGTTTTTATACCCTCTTACCAATTTATCTTAAGAACTTTTTTGAATCTTTGTTTCAAAACCTAAAACTAGTTCTGTTATTTCCTTTTTAAATTCTTATTTAATGTCTTTCCCTTTCAAAATCAAGAGTGTTGTCTTGGTCAAGTTTTGGTTCTTCAAAGAAAACATTTGGCACAGTACTTATCCTGTTCAGTTTGTGATATGTAGTGGACATTTATTTGGAAGCAATAATTTCTCTATTTAGAGGGTTGATTCCTTGATTCCTTTAATTTGTCTACATGGCTATTTGAATTATGTTCCTTTGGGTGCTATAATTTAAGCATTTGAGAACTCCTATGTATTAGTCTATCCAGGAACTAGGTTAGCAACTTTGAATTAGCTCCTCTTGCGTTAATATTAATTATGTGTTCTACTTCTTATGTAACCATATAATTATTACATTTTATATCATAAAATAGATCTACCAAGTTTAGGTATATTAGCAACCTTCTAACTCATTCACTTGGATTAGTTTTTGTCTCCACATTGCTATTTGTATTTTTAGGTTCTAGAGCTATGCTTTGAATTATCCCTTTTCAAGGCAAATCCTTTTGATGGGTGAGTAGAGGTGTAAGTATTGGGCCTTCATTGTTCACAGGGCTTAGACCATCTCTATAGTAAATTGGAGCATTTCACGTGTCATGAGATCTCTCACCAATGAGTGATGTGTATCCTTCTATTAGATACTGTGAACAAAGTGACAGTTTGGTGAATTAAGCTTTAAACCTCATCGACACAAAATGGTAGAAAATCTCCCTGGAATAGCTCCCCTGGCATTGATATGAAAATTTCCTTTGTTATTACTTTAGAGCATATGGTCTGTTATCTACTATTTGATTTTTAGAGCAACTACAACCTTGAATTAGCAACACTAGTTCAATTTTCTTTGGTTGGTCCCTCTGAGTTTGGTATTAATTAGGAGTAGTATTTTAGATATTGTGTTTTAGTAGCGGGCGAGAATCCAATGAGTGTATTGCTTAGTTTCATTGTCTGATTTTGGTTACTGGAGAATACTGATATAATTTCTTTCTGGTTTTTGTCTAGGTGTTGTTTATTCATCAATACTCTAGAGGAATAACGGTGGACACCACTATCATTGTATCCTTTCTCTATAGTTTTAGTACTGCCAATCTTCTTTACGCAATGCAAATATTTGAGAACTTACCATCACCATCTGTGGTAGTGATGCAAAATAAACTGACAAACTTTTTCTAGAAGCATTTGTACTCATTTTTATGGACTGTGAAAACCTCTTGTCTGCAAGTATTAGTGATTTTAAAATGTATCTCAGATCAATTGTTTAGTCTAATGTTCAAGTAAAAAAATTCAAACATGCAGCCAAGAAAATTTACAATATACAATCATTGAAATGATTGAAATTTTAGTACTATGGGCTTAATTTGTATTCATGGCTATACAAATCTATAGTCCCAAAAGAGAGAGTCCTCAAAATAGTGTAGGCCCAAGATTTTGCGAAATTAAGCTATTTAGCCCAAGGATGTCCAATTTTGGAGAGGGTGCAAGGACATCCACTTCTAGTGATTGTTCAGTTGATCATTGAATGGCTTAGTAGAACCTATGTGAAAAATATTTTGCATTTGAATACAACATCTTTGTCATTATTATTGCTAGACAAGTTTGCTCTTATGTATTTGTGGATCTTCAGATCTTTCATTTTTAAAGGTTCTTGGTTTTTCTTATTTGACTGAGAAATCCCAAAATGAATTTTGGAGGTCAAAGCTCTAAATCATTTGTTCTTGTTACAAAACAGTCCCATCTCATCAATAATTTAATTTCTAGCTTTTTAAAACATAACTATTTTATAATTTTTTGGCAGGAACTTCGCTGCCCTATAGCTCTTGTTATTCTTATTATTATTGTTGAGATTACAATTGTTATTATTTAACAGTAATAATATCCTTTAAATTTGAATATTAAACAATGATACTAATGTTAAATTTCACATTTACTTTATTAATATTACTTTCTTTAACCAAAATCAACCTTATCCAAATTCGATAATAAGATCACTGCTAAAGATTTTATACTTTTTACTGAAAATTTACACTAATGTTAATATTTACTATGTTATTAGTATTAAAGATTTAATTTAGTATTGTATAACTACTAGAAGATAACACATCACACTTAGAATAATGACACTATCTTTATTTATATATGTTATTAACAACACTGACATCGACAATTTTAAGGGATTGACAAAAGATATTAAATACAATAAGATTATGCCAAAAATTGTTTAAGCTAAAATAGGTGGCAACCACATCTAATACATAACACAATGATTAATTTGACTTTTCATACCCATAGCCTGGTAGGTATGAGTACATTGGAAGCGATTGCTCACTTACCTGTAATAAATGAGATAGTACAATGCAACTCATTTAGTCTTACATCTAAGAATTAAATAAATCACTTGGATTGGACTAGATGGCTACTACCATTGAAAATCATGGCACCCTCTCCCATTTTAATTATGACAGAGGTAAAACTAGAGAGCAATAATTATTTTTGGATGGCCACTATCAATATAATAAATGTGCAGAGATTTAATTCTTTGGAAAGCTTTTAAATGGGACTCAACACTGGTATACTTCCCTGCCATTTTCACCAACTACCATGCTTATACCTGCCAACATAGTTGAAACCATTCTTGAGACTATTGCTGCTACAATCTAGTCATCTTATTTCTTCAAGCACCAATTAAACCTTGCTTTGAATAGCTTCCATAGTTTCCTCCTTGCAAGGAAACAAGATTTAATTATGATAGCTATAAATCTTCATTTGATTCAAAGATAGATGAGGACGACCGAGGGCGATGCATAGGGTCGAGTTTGAGGCTAAGCCCACCATTTGCTTGATGGAGAGCCAAGGTGTATTTTTCTCTTCATAAGATCATAACTATTGAGATGCTAGAGCAACAACAAGGTAAAAGTGGCATCATAGGTGCAGAAAGGAAATGGCGCCAAAGTTTAAGGCTGTATGATTGGCACATTAAAAACATTCACAAATCCTTGTTTTCTCTTTCTTTCTTTTTTTGGTAGCTTACAACTAAAAACCTCTATATATTAATACAGATAGGTATATAAATCATTTTCCAAATACCTATGGAAATAGGAATTGTAAGAAATTTTAGTTTCGTTTGAATTAATTGCGTTGGAGTTTCTTGTGTCCCAAATGTGAAAATTCTATTGCAGTTACTGATTATTAATCTCTTATATAAATAGATTATGTGACTATCTAAAATTAATTCACAACAAATATTGAAAAATAACACAACTGCAACTTCACAAATAAAACCACATGAATAGAGAATAAAACATGCAAAATAATGAACACAATATTTTTGAAAAAATTGTCCTTGGAAAAACCCCGAAGGGAAAACCAATACTACAAATAAGGAATTTTATTAAACTTCAACAAATCAAGAGATACATAAACTTCTTGCCTCTTACTAGTAGAGCTTCGGCAATATTCTTCTCAGAAAATTCTTCCCTTAATTTCTCCTACTGAAATTCAACAGTTGATGTCTCCAACGCTATCAATGTGCCCTTGCTAACAATGCAAAACTATTTTCTCTCACTGCAAATCTACTTGCTATCACTGCAAGTCTTTCTCAAGTGTGTGTTCTCCAAATTCCCATTGATCCCCTTTTATACTTTTCTCATTGAAAAACCAATGGCCATGATTTAATCTCAATCAATGGCTAAGAATAATTAGACTCTAACAAACCCTAACTAACTGGATTCTAGAAGTCGCTAGAGGAATCAATTAAGTAAATAATTATTTGGACAACTAACTCCTTTCTAGAAGTCTCCAGAAAAAATAATTAAATAATTAATTTTTTTTGGGAATGGAGACACTTGTCCAACCTACTAAAATTAACACTCCCTCTTAGCAAGGAAGGTGTTATGCATGACACCCAACCTATCTCTGAAGAAGATGAATTTCGCCTTCCCCAATGCCTTTGTCAAAATTTCTGCTACCTGCTGATCTGTAGGTATATACTATAGCTAAACAATCCCCCACTGTACACAATCCTTGATGAAATGATATATGATGTCTATATGCTTAGACCTATCATGAAACACCGAATTCTTAGACAATTTTATGCAACTCTAATTGTCACAGTGTATCACCGTAGTCTCAATCCTCTGACCAAACAAGGCCACCAGCAACTTCCGAAGCCATATTGCCTCACATGTCACCATGGTACCTACTATATATTCTGCCTCTACGGAACTCAAAGCCACAAAATTCTACTTCCTACTATACCAAGAGACAACTCCTGATCCCAAACTGAAGCAGCACCCTGAAGTGCTTTTCCTGTCCATTGTACTGCCTTCCCAATCTACGTCAGTATAGCCTATCAACCTGATACCATCACCTCAAGCATATATGACCCATACTCGATTGTACCATGCAAATACTGTAACACATGCTTTGTCATTTTCCAATGCACTCTCTTTAGCTCAACCATGAACTGACTAAGAGAGTTTACTATAATTGATATATCTGGCCTACTATTGACCAAATACATTGAAGATCCAATCAACTGCCTGTATAAGGTGGGGTCTACATCCTTCTATTGGATCTCAGTTGTGTTCATGGTTTTTTCATGGTTTGTCCTTGATGAAAAAATCACTTTCTTGGTTCTCATGTCTGATAGTTTCAGATTTGGTCTCTTAGGATCTTTATGCTTTGACATGATACATATTTGATTGCTCTTGGCTATTACATATGGTTAATCATTATGATTCAGGTTCATGTTGATTCTCATGAATTCTGGTTCAGTGTTATGAATGTTATTCTTTTGCAAATGATTATGATTATATCAGACTGACAGTGTTGATAAGGTTTGGTTTAGGTTATTCAGATGGTATTCATGGTGCCAAGGTTTTCTTCAGCTTCAGAATTAATGAAATTGTCACCTTCACATGCTCAAGTATATTACTTCAAGGCAGGTACAGATGATGGTAATGTCTATGGAAATATGGTTTCAGTTGGTATGTCTTATTGTTGATAAACATGGCACATATCTTTGGTTCATTGCTTATTTACATTGCTTTATCAAGCACTTACTCCGTCTTAGGCAGTATGGTTATTGTTTCAATGGCTCCATGAAACTTGGATTGGTGACATTATTGCTCTAAAGCCATCCTGAACTCACATTTTGTTTGAAGGCATTGTATTCACCTTGGTTCAGGTATCTCAATTATTTGATGGTTTTTATTGGCTCACATGGCATATAATTTTTATCATTTTTACTTGGAGTATTCTATGCCCAAGTCTTGACTCTATAGTTGGCATTCAAAGGCAATTTTTTATCTTTATTATTCGAAGCCTTTTCACTTTTTACATATGATATTAATTGATCATTGGAATTCTAATGATTTTTGGGGTCGACATCTACATGGAAACAACCCTATCGGGTTTCCCTCAGCATATTTCAGTGGTAATATATATTGGGTTCATTTTTTATGTAAAAGGATACCTGTTTATATCACTTGGCAGCCATCATTCTTCATATTCTAAGTTGGCATTTTTGAGGATCTTTGACTTAGAATAAATTTTCTTCCGTGATCATTGTGTATCGACAGCTTGTATGCAAATTATGGTGTGTGACTTGGCATTTGAGTTGGTAATAATACTGTCAGTGTTTTTAGTCATGCACATGGATTTCAAATGATAGAGGATATCATTCTTTATGGACTTCAAATATCATTATGTTTTTGAAATTCATCGAATGACTTGGCATTTGAAAGGTTAGGGCAAAGCATGTTTAATGATTTTCTTTTTTGGCTGAGTATGGAACCCTAGCCACGTTTTTGCCATGGTATTTTTTTTTCAGCTATAAATCACTCATGGCCAACTCCAGACGCATTGTGAGTTCAATGCTAAGTTTGGTGCATTACATCGGATGAGGGCTTGAGCTGGAAAGAGTTTCACTTTTGTTTCCTTCATTCAAGTTGGTCTATGAAATCTGAGCAAATGCAAGCTTGACATTGGTTAAAGGAATTCGTGGGAGTTATAAATCTGTCAACTATGGTTGTTGGCTTCAAATTTGTCTAGTAATTATTTGATTTCTATGCAGCATGAACATGTATTATCTCTTTCATTTTGAAAATTGACTATATGGTAGTTTTTGTTTCATTCTACTCAAATGATGAAAAGATTTGGTGGGTTCTGACATGATATCATGCATTTCATTTCTATTTGTTCTTGAAATGACAGTTTGTGACTTTCGGTTGATGGGTAGTCATGCATTTTGTGAAATCTGTCAGTTTCATTGTGGATTTATTTCATACGTTTCAAAAATGATGGCTTTCTACATAATTTTTTCTGAATACAGATTCATATGGTTTTTTGAAAGAGGGAAATTATATTACCTATGCATACTTCACTCATTCAGATCTGGGTTATAAAATATCTCACAGTTTGAAAAGGAAGCTTCACTTGATTTATTTCTATCAGAATTTGAAACGGCCTTTAGTACAGGCATTACACATGATTATTTATGGGCGTGGGAACACATCACTATCTTTCATCCACTGGTTATAGTTGATGTGCAGCATGGATCACCATATGCCTTCCATTATGCGGGGGCTAACACTAAGCATCATGTTGGTGATACCAGATATTTCAAACATGCCATTGATATGATGGTAAAGTTCACATGGAGGCCATACATGGATTTCCCACAGTGGTCAGATGAGGACGACCACTTGGTGTATTACAGGAAGATGCAGTACCTAATTGGTCGGATAGTTTCACATGTCCACATTATTGAGAGGCACTTGCCAGATCGGGTGTTGAGACAATTTGGAGAGTTCCAGGATTGGCCTCGTGGCCGAGCAGAGTTCGCGAGATCTTCTTGATAGATCACACTATGGAGTGTCGAGATTCCAGTGGCCACTACCAAGGTAGATATTGATGCACTACAGCCAGTGTGGTGGGGGTGGAGAGATGGTTTGGCAGATCCAGGTACCACCGAGGCATATGATTAGTGTTGGGCCATTCACAAACTAGTTCCATTGATAGACCCAGATCAGGATGCACTGGTAGAGCAGCGAGGGACAGGGTCGCACAATAGGCATGGCAAAGGCAGAGGTCGAAGAGGTGGAGGTGGTCATGGTGATGATGGAGATGATCATGGAGGTGGTCGGTGGGGTGGTGGGAGAGGGAAGCATGGACGAAGGGGACGAGGTCCACCTTTTTCACCCATCCGGGAGGCGGTTCGAGAGGGAGAGGATGTTCACATGCTACACTTGGGTAGAGGTGAGGAGGAAGTGCATGTTGAGGTTGGAGGAGAGGAGATTATTGTTGAGGAGGTAGAGATTGGTGGAGAGGAGCATGCAGTTCAGGATGATATTCCAAAGGAGCATGCGGAGGAGGAGGCAGGCTGAGAGGAGGCTGAGATTGATGCCCTTGGTTTGCTTGGTGTCTATCAGGATGAAGATGAGGAGGAGGATGATCAGGAGTGTGAGGTCCGGGATAGGATTTTGGAGGAGTTAGAGGATGATGGTGATGGGTTGGAGAGGGTGAGACAGGATGATATAGGGGCCATTGATCCGAACACTGCGACACTTCATACCCAGCTTGCATCTTTGGAGGAGCAGATGAGGGTTTTGATGTCTGAGTGAGATGCACTACGGATGGAGAGAGACTGAGCTTACATGGACAAATACCATTTCATGCTCAGAGATAGGAGACTGAGCAGTGGTTTACGAAGATCAAATCCCTTTGCAGTGGGCCAACAGATGCATTTTCCAGAGAGTTAGTCAGATCTATTGAGAGGGCTTCTTGTTACAGAGATTTGTATGAGGCAGAGATTCCTCTAGAGAGATGGGCTCCCAATTTCTCATAGGCACGTAGCGGTAGGTCTGAGACCAGGACTCACACTAGGATAGTGACTACATAGGGTGTTGTGGGGCCTCCTAGTTCTAGTCCATACGACAGGCCACATTCAGGACACAGGTCATCAGGATCTCAGCATCATTCATCCGCACACTCTAGTCATGATAGCAGTGGTAGTTCTGGATAGGGACATTTCTTGATATTTACTGAGACATTGTATTATGATCATATAGCCTATGGGCTTCCATATTTATTGATTCATTATGACATTGTGATGTGACACTTTTGAGCGATATATATATGATTTTGGCAGCGATTCTCATGATATGAAGTTCTATTTATTGATTATGCAGTCGTATATTTATACATGTTATGTCTATATGAGATGCCTATGTGATGGATGATCATATCTACTTTATGATGTGTTTATGCAGCCTATGATGTGATGCTGATTCTATGTGATGATGTATGTATTAATTTCTATGATGTTGATGGATGTTATGTATGCAATTTATAATTATGTGATACAATATGATGTTATATGTACAATGTTTTCTACATGTGATGCTATACATTTGATGATGGATGTAATGTGATGCATGTATTTTCATTTGTTATGTACATATAATGCTTATGTTATGTAATCTATGATGATGAATGTCTATTATGCCATGATGTCCTAGATATGATAAATGCCTATATGTTTGTATTTTTCAAATGCAATATTTATTTATGATTGATGATGTATGATTTATAAATGATATTTCTAACATGAATGTATATGCATGATGATTTATATTTTTGTGTGTCACAGGACTCCATCATAATGCAAGAAAGAAGAATGGTTAGTGTAGAAAGAAAAATTAATAAATAATAAAAGAAATGAGATGGATGTTAGTATTAGCAATCTTTGATGTTTCGTTGTATCACTAAAGGCGTTGCACTTTATCATCATTGGGTGGGACTAATACAAATGGAGAAAAACACCAAGATATGACATAGATCAAGGCGTGCAAGGTCATCCACTTGCTAATAGCAGATAGTCATAGACAAGGATTGTCGTAACTCATACTAAGGGCACAATTGCCCCAGTCTTTTTGTCAAGACAAACCACATACAACAAAAAAAATAAAAGACGGGTCATGAGACATCATTGCTCCTCTAAATCCTTCATGGGACATCCTAGAGGAAATTAGTAACATGACTCAAAATCAAATTTAAAAGACAGTTGATAAACAATAGTCAAAGAAAATAGAATTATGATACATCATTGCTTCTCTAAATCCTTCATGGGACATCCTTGAGAAAGCTAGTAACAGGATTCCAATCATAAAATGAAAAGATAGTCAACAAACAATAGTCAAAGAAAATAGAATTGTGATACATCGTTGCTTCTCTAAATCCTTCATGGGACATCCTTGAGAAAGCTAGTAACATAATTCCCATCATAAAGTCAAATGAAATGATAAGACAAATAAGTCATAAAGTCAAAAGCCAGTAAAATATTTTCCAAAACTTGATATGTTTGTTTGATTTGTTTTGATTGATAAGAGCATTGATTGATAGAGCCTAGTTTCAGGAGATACACATACCGGATAAGACTTTGAATCTGGTTTCGATGTTATGACTATTTGTATAAGGCATAACAAAGCTTGGTTTTAGAAAGACATGTATTGTATAATACATTGAGTTTGATGTCGTTGATGTGATAACCTATGTAAGGCTATGTTGACTATTTGATAGTGTCTGTATTCAGGAAGGACTCATCCTGTATAAGACATAAGTTGATTGTTTTGATACTATCTATTTTCAGGAAGGAAACATCTTGTAGCAGGTATAAGTTGATTTGTTTTGATTGTTGCTTTGGAAATTTGTTTGATTTGACTTAGAGACATTGCTGACTTGTTCACCAGATTGATGCATGACTTGATATGATGTGTTGAAAATTTACTATGTGTGACGACAAACCCTAAAGAACTGACCTAGTGCGGCCTTGGGGGCTCATCAATTGATGGCCTTTCCTACGTTATACACGTAGAGACCTCATAGTTTTACTTGACTTTGATGGACAAGACTAACTACAAATATAAGACGTATGTGATAGTGAATGTGATGAACCCTAATGGATTGACCTAGTGCGGTCTCGGGGGTTCGTCGCTTGATGGCCTTACCTATGTTATACATGCAGAGACCTTGTAGTTCGACACGACCAATGACCTTGTCATATAGACATTAGGATTGAGTCATGATTTTATACAGATAAACCTAGACGGACTAACCTAATGCCTCAGGGGCACATTGGTAGATGGTCTTGCCTACGTCCAGTCATAGAGGCAATGTAATTTGACAAATGACAAAGACTGACAAGTGCGACTGACTCTAACTTTTTTTTGGATTTTTGACATGTTTTGATTTTTTTGTCTTTTTTAATTTTTCTAATGTTTTTGGATTTTCTCAGGACATTTTGTGATGTTTTAAAAAAAAAAAATCAATGGTTTTATGTCTTCAAGATAGCCAATGTAAGAACCAAATATGACATAGGTCAAGTGCTTGCCCCTAGTCGAATATAAGACCAGTTGATTATGAATAGGATAAAATGGTGGATATGAAATGCACTTGATGTCAATCATTCCAAGTTATGGGAAAGACTACCACTTATTATGAATGGTATGTATAAGTGATGGACGGGAAAGATAGGTGATATGTACAGGGATATATAGTATGTATAGGGATAAGTGATATATATAGGGAAGTGGACTATGTACAGGGATAGATAGTATGTACAAGGAAGTTAGATTAGAATGATAGTAGACAAAGGAACAGAGTCAACTACACATGGCACCTATTTTCTAGGTTTTCAACATGGTACTTATCCAAAGCACCACCGAAGTGGTTTTCACTATTGGATGAATTATTTCTCTTTACTATTTTCTAGATTTTTTTATTTTTTTTATGTTACCAAATGCCTGATTGCTAGGTTTTCACCTAGGTAATGATTTTTTTTTTATTTTTTATCATTAAGACAAGGCTCTCAAAAGCTATGTGTAGAACTTCTTCATATGAATACTACTGATGGGTGTTAACAATGGTTCTCCTTCAGGAGTAGAGAGTTGATATGCTCCTGATCCAAAGGCTTTTGTGACAATGCAGGGTCCTAACTAGTTAGGTTCAAACTTTCCTAGTTTCTCTCTTTCTGATTGATTCTCGGGGTTCTCCATTAAACCCAAGTCACCAATGTCAAAGTTTTTGTTCAAGACCTTCCTAAATTATAGCTACGATGAAGGCGATTCTAATATGCTTGGAGATGGTCCAGTGCCTTTTGTCGTCGCTCATCTAGGAATTCTAGCTCATGTAGTCTTGATACTCAGTACTCTTCATCATCAATGTGCCCTTTCAAGGATACCCTTAGGGAAGGAATCTCAACCTCAATAGGCAGAATGGCTTCGGAACCAAATACTAGTGAATATGGAGTGGCGCTAGTGGGAGTACGGATACTTGTGCGATAAGCCCACAAAGTTGGATTGAGTTGTAAATGTCAATCGTAGCCAGCATCATTGACAGTCTTTTTGAGGATTCTAATGATAGTTTTGTTAGATGCCTCTTCTTGGTCATTACCTTGTGGGTAGTATGGGGTGGAAAAATGATGGTGGCTATGGAATTCTTCACAAAGATGGAAGATTTCTTGGTTCTTGAATGGATGGCCATTATCCGTGATTATGGACTAAGGGACACCATACTGACAGATGATATAGTTTAGGATAAACTTAGAGATCTATGTGCCAATGGTGTAGGTCATGGGAATAGCTTCAATCCACTTGGTGAAGTACTCAATCACAGTGATAATGAACTTATGGCTGTTGGATGATGTGGGTTGTATCTTACCAATGAGTTCGAGTCCCCATTGGGCAAAGGGCCATGGTGACGTTATGGGACAGAGCTCTTGCGTAGGTGCATGTATCAAGTCTCTATGTACCTGACAATGACAACATTTCTTTACAAATATATATGAGTCTTTTTCCATGGTAGGCCAATAGTAATCCAGTCTCATAATCTTTTTAGCTAAGGTAGGACTACTAGAATGGGAACCACATATACCCTCATGCACCCCACGCAAGGTTGCTTGTGCTTCTTTGGAATTGAGACATCTCAGTAGGGTATTATCTAAGGCGTGTCTATATAGGGTGTCTCCAATGATGGTGTATTTGGCTGACTTGCGAAGGAATGTCCTACGTTGGTTATTTGAAAGGCCAAGGGGTATGATTTTAGCATGGTAGTCATATATTTCTTTGTATCATGAGGAATCAGGACCAACAATGTCACATACCATCTTAGAATCAGGGATATCGTAGGCTGGGACCAAAATTTGTTCTACCAAGAACTCGAACTTAGGCACATTGCTAGGAATTTCTAGAAGTGATGCAATAGTAGCCATAGCATCTGATGCCCTGTTTAGAACATGAGGTATCTGATGAAATTCGACCTTGTCAAAGTACTCCTTAAAACTATCTACCATGCATTTTTAGGGAGCAATCTTTTCATCCTTAGTTTCATAGCCATCATTTACCTATCAGATTACTAGTTGAGAATCACCATAAACTTGTAGGTTCTTGATTTTCCATTTAACTGCCATGCGTAATCCTTTCACAAGAGCTTCATATTCTACTATGTTGTTGGTACATGGAAATGCAATCCTGAATGACTTAGGGATAGAATCACCCTGTGGTGTGATAAATAGGATACCAGCCCCTAAACCATGATTTATATGAGAACCATCAAAGTACAGTTTCCATGTGTTTTTATCAATGGTGAATATAAACTCTTCAGGAAAATCTGCAACTAAAGGATGATTTGCTTGTATTGGTGCATCTGCTAACTGATCAACAATGACTTGTCCTTTGATAGCTTTTCTCTCTACATACAAGATGTCATACTCACTAAGTATCATTACCCATTTAGCTAGTCGCCCTGTTAATGTTGCTTTGCTGAGAAGATATTTCAGAGGATCTATCTTGGAAATCAACATTTTTTATGGTTTAGCATATACTACCTTAGTTTTTGAGTAGAAAATACTATTGTAAGACAAGCACATTCAATGGTACTATAATTGACCTCATAACCTACCAAAGTCTAACTAATATAGTATATTTCCCTTTCATGACCTTCATCGTCATTGTGTGCAAGCAATGCTCCTAGTGATGAATGGGTTGCTGAAATATAGAGAAACAATGGTCGTCCCTCAATAGGTGGAATTAAGACTGGTGGTGTGAGTAGATATTCTTTGATCAGTTGAAAATCCTCTTGGAACCTAACTATCCATGCAAATGGTACTCCTTTCTTAAGTAAATGTTGAAAGGTATGTGTCTTATCTGCTAACTGCACTATAAATCTTCTAATGGATTGCAGTCTCCCTTGTAATTTTCTTAGTTGACTAAGATTAGTTGGTGAGGCATGTCTATGATTGCTTTTGCCTTGGCTGGATCCACTTTAATGCCTCGTCTAGAAATGATATGCCCTAAAAGCTTTCATGATTTCACTCCAAACACACATTTCTTGGTATTTAGTCTCACTTTATAGTTTTCTAGCCTTTGAAATATCTTGTCTAAAACATGTAAATGATCTTCCCTTGTCTTTGATTTAGCAATAAGTTCATCGACATAATTCTCCATAAGAGTGTGTACAAGGTCGTGAAAAATAGTGGTCATGACACGCTGATAGGTTGCTCCAGCGTTCTTGAGTCTGAAGGGCATAACATTCCAGCAATAAGTTCCCCAAGGACATGTGAAAGTTGTTTTAGGTTGGTCTTCAATTGCAATTTTGATCTGATTATACCCTGAAAATCCATCCATAAGGGACAACATCTCATATCTTGCTGTCATGTCTACTATCATGTCAATGTTGGGAAGAGGGAAGTCATCCTTAGGGCAAGCCTTATTGATATCTCTGAAATCTATGTAGATGCAGATGCCCCCTGTTGGTTTAGTGACTAGTACAAGATTGGAAATCCAATCTGCATAGTTGATTGATCTAATGAAACCAACGTCTAACAGTTTCTTGAGTTCTTCTTTGACTAGTAAAGCAATATGTGGGTGCATTTTCCTCAATTTTTGTTTCACTAGTTTTACACCTGGTTGTAAGGGAAAGTGATGTAGAACAAGTTTAGGATCCAATCTAGGCATGTCTACATATGATCAGGTAAAATTAATATGTCTCTGTGTAAAGAAGTTGTGGAATTTTGGTTGCTCTTCTTTTGTCAATGACGCTGCAAAATAAACTAGTCGAGGATTCTCTTTTGTGCCTATATTGACTTCTACTGATTCTTCAACGAGCATGGGTGAATTTTCTTATGCAACGGGTAGAATTTTCAAATCTCCATCCTTAGGTGCCTCAGATAGGTTTTTGCCTTCGGATGTGTGCTTTATTTTTGCTTTTTCATTGTCTAGAGACGCCTTTCGGTTTTCACCTAGAGACTCATCATTTTTGACTTTTTCATTATTTTTCTTATTTTTGCGACTAGAGGGTTGAATAGATTCCCCAAAATATGCTTTATTGTCCAATTCAATGGTAAAACCAACCTTGTGATCACCACTAGGTATGCCTTCTCTTAGTCCCAGGAACTCAGCAATTGCTTCGTCATTCTCAAAAATGTCTAAAACAGGTGTGTCTTGTTGGTCCCAATCAATGAGTTGGGGATAAACTAAGGGCATGTCATCATCAGAGTTGTCAAATTTCAACAAAGTCAAGGTAAGGACTGAGTTGTTCATATGGTCACAAAAAATTTGTACCAAGTCCTTTTTGCTCTTTGGTTTAGATCCAGGTGGATTGAGAGGTGGGCCTAATGCCAAGGTTTGGTTATCTGAAATAGATGTATCAAGTTTCCAAGAGGTAGGATCAAGAGATTCCCAATAGTAATGTTTAACCATTCATCTTTTGTCATATTCTTAGGTGGACAAGAATTCAATGGATTTGGTGAGGATTTCAATATTAAGTCAAGTTCTCCAAAAAATTTATTAAGGTCCATGGAAGAGGTGGACGATAGGGAATCCCACTCATATTTGTTTGAGTTGAGGGAGTCACAGTAGTGTTGGTCAGATGGTTCATGAGATGTCTCAATATCTTCTGAAGCACTTACTTCCTCGATTAAGGGTGATGTGGTATTAGGAATGCCAATCTGAATCGGTTGAAATCCAAGCCCTAATCCTTTCGGCCACTAAGAAACAAAGATCGGTTCAATCCTCCCATCTTCATGTAAGCCTAAATCACTATGTCCATTATATCCCTTGCTCTGCATGATTGTAAAACCTTTTCCATATTGATCTGTAGGAATGTGAGCAAGTGAGGGAGGTTCTTCAAGGTCTTCTCTATACAACCAGGAAGTGACATATTCTGCGTGTATGGCTTATTTGCTTAATTCCCCCCATTTACAAATGTTGTTGAGGGAGGGATGTGTATAGTGACCACTAACTATCTCCTATCTGTTGTAGGCAAACCGTATGATTTAGGAGGAATCATATGGCTAACGTAATAAGATGTCTTTATGTGATATTCTCCACAGCCCTTGTCTTGGATCTCGACCCTAGGAGTGGCAAGAAATGAAGGCGAAGTGGATGTTCTAGTGAGAGTGGATGGATCGGCATAGTGAGATGAATTGGACGATGAAGCGTCTTGGTTTACAGGCACTTGGCATTGGGGTATCTCTTTTAGACTGGTGCAATATTGGAATGGATATGGGTCACCATCTATTGTTATTTCAGTGCTATTGTAAGGGAATTTGAGACATTGATGATATGTGGAAGGGACTACCTTCATGGCATGAATCCAGGGTCTGCCTAGCAAAAGGTTGTAGGGAAGGGTGAGATCCAAGAATTGGAATTTTGTCTCCATTACTGCTAGACCAATTCTGATAGGAAGTGTTACCACCCCCTTTGATTTTTTTCCTCATCGTCATAAGCCTTAATGACAATACTTTTAGTTGTGTCTACACATGATTCTGAGAAACCTAGTTCCTTAATCAATTTTAAAGTGCAAAGATTTAACCCTGCTCCTTCGTCTACTAAAACTTGTCTAACTTTGGTATTGTCAACAAGGACTTCAAGATGTAAAGGGTGGTTACGATTTGTCTTCTCAGTTGCATAGTCTTGCTCAGAGAATGCGGCATGATGATTATTGGTCAAGTAGCCTACCATTTCCTAGAAATGATTGACATCTAGATCATTAGGGATAGTGGTGCTTTGTAAAGCTTTGTCTAAAACGGATCGATGCCCAGGGGAGATACGTAATAGTTCCAGGATGGAGATTTGGGTTGGGGTCCTCCCCAATTGATCAAGTAAGTTATACTGCAACTTAGAAGTCTATGGTGTTTGCTGCAATGGAGGGCCTTGGATAGTGATATTAGTCTGATGAGTGTTGATAGCACACTCGGGAGTTGTATTTATGGTAATGGTATTGATATTCTCATTGGCAGCGTGAAGGTGATTTATGATTTTTCCACTACTATAATCATGATTGACATTTGCATAGTTGGCCGACATATTGGTCTTGGTACTCGAACTGGGGACATTTCCTTTCCCATGGTCATGTAGTGGGTTAGAAAAGACCTTGTGATCAGTGTTTGATGACTTTTGTTTTTGTCCACTAACTTCAATAATTCTCTTCTCTACAAGATCCTGTATGATATTTTTCAGTTGTCAAAAAATTTTGTAGGTTATGTCCCTTAGTTCTATGGTAATCACAAAAGGAATTGTCATCCCACCAAACTGGTTTAAATTGTCCTGGATTGTATTGTCTTGGCTCTTGAAGTTGTATAAAATTGTGTTGCAATAGTTGTTTGAATACTGACTTGATGGGTTCCCCTAAGGGAGTGAATTCACATTTCTGAAACCTCCTCTGTTGTGGACATTGGGTGTTTTGGACAGTGTTGGGAGGTTGATTGACAACATTAAGCATGTTGGCAAAGGGGTTATGTCCTCGCAGTGTGATGATTGATCCTACTTGTAAATTTTTAGTATCAACTACCCCATCATTGGTAACGTTTTTGTTTCGAGACCAAAATTTATTTCTATCATTGGGGGTGTTTTGCATAGTTGTATTTTTGTTGGGTGTTTTTGTCTTAAGTTCTCCTTTTTCAATGAGATATTTTTCTAGTATGACACCCTTTTCCACTAGTTATGTAAAGGATGTGCAACAATGTACCCTTAAGTTACTTCTCAATTTTGGGTTGAGGTTTTCTTGGAACATAGTGACCTTTTATTTTTCAAGTATCTCGATAGGACATCGACTGGCTATAGTTATCCATCTTTGGAAGAAAGCGATAAAAAATTTTCCTTCATCTTGTGTAGTATGACACAAGGTTGCTATATTTATTTCATGGTCAATGTTAAAGGAGAAGTTTTCAATGAATTTCTCAGCCAGTTTTCCCCATGATTTAATGTCATATTCAAGACTTGAAAACCACTCTAGTGCAATTCTAACAAGACTTCTCGGAAAGAGTCTCATAAGATAAGTGGGGTCATAGGCGACATCTATGCACATCGTGGAAAATTCCCTTATGTGTTCAATTGGATTTTGTTTTCCATTATACTTGGGAAAATTTGGTATGACATACCCATGAGGGAAAGGTTTCATGTACAATGATTTATCAAAGGGAAATGTGCATAAATCTTTTGCTAAAAAGGTCTTCTTAGTTGACACTGCCATGTTATCCATCTGTGTTTGAAGTGCATGCATTTGCGTTTGCAAGACGTCAACTTGAGTTAATGATGTGTTAGCTGGATTATTTGGATCTATGTACATTTTTTGGTATCCAACGTTGTTTGATGGATTTTGGTTAAATGTGGGTATGTAAAGTGGATTTGGATTTGGAATGTTAGTGAATGTTAGTGAATGGGTTTTGATTCGAAATCTATGTGAATGGATTTTGACTTGGAATCTATGAGAATGGATTCTAATTCAGGATCTATGAAAATGGGTTTTGACTTGGAATCTATAACAATGGATTATGATTGCCATATTGGAAAGAGGGTATGCCTCTTGTCTGTGCAGTCTATGGTATAGTACTAGCGACATGAACACTAGGTATAGTTATTGTTTGTGGTATGGTACCAGTGACACTGACATTTGGTGTAGGAGCTGACGCTTTAGATATTTGGTTCCAAGCAAGATGACCAAAGGGAGTGGATGATGATGCCCCTATAGTGAAATTAAAACCTGGTGTCATGCCAGATGTACCAAATGGATACGTATGGACTGTCATACTTTGTGTAGGTATGCTAGATGGTATGGTTGTATTTACCTAAGGTATAGTGGTACTAGCAGTCATTGTGTTTGTCCCTTGGGTAGGTTGAGTTTGTAAGGTGCTAATATCAAATCATGTAGGTAAGGTAGCACCTTCAGCTAGCAATTTGGCTAAGTATCATTGACGATCATTTGCTAGGTACTCATCTACAAAAGAGGCAAACTTAGGGTCTTGTGTAACAGCCTCTATGTCTTCCACTTTAATGTGTCCTTGAGTGTCTCTAGTGGTGAATTTGTCTAACAAAGTCCTATGAGGCCTCGACGAGGATACCCCATGAAAGGGGTTCGAGAAGGGATTGATGAATTCATTTGGGTTTGACATCTTTTCTCTCTCTTTTCTCTTAGACCTAGTTTCAACCATGTAAGATAAGCTCAATATGCAAGGAATGCAAAACTATGTCTATGGATAGTATGACTCTAGTCTATGTTTTTGGGATTTTCTAGATGCAAATAAGGAATGTATGCAACTATATTTTTGGTATTTTCTGTGCGAATAAGGTATGTCTAAAATGACTCTAGTCTAGGATGACAGTATCTAAATATGCAAAGTCTAAGAAAGCTTCTAAGGTAAACAATTTTGTGAACTTGAGACGAGGTTACCAACTACCTAAAATCTAACCAAGGCATCAATTTAGTTGTCAAGAAACCTATGTAGGACTAGGACCAAAGATAAGGTGAGCTCCCTAACTAGACTGATGAGCTAGGAGGACTCACTGTAGGACAAAAGATATGATGACGGGACTGGGTTCAATGACAGATTTTGTTAACGCTATGATTTTTCCAAAGTGTAGAAAGTGGACCTATTCTAAAGTTTGTAAAAGTGACTTTCCTAAAAGTTTGATCTAAAGGTAATATGTACTCTAAGATGAAAGTAAAACTTAGATTTAGGATGACTATGGTAATGACCAAATGATACCTAAAGGATGAAAAATTGAGCAAATCATTTCAGGTTTATGTTCAAGGACTACTGTGAAAAGATAGATCAAAGACTGGTATGACTGTGTCGACTAGACTATGACTGTAAATTTTGATTTTCTAATACTCAGGTAGATGCGTCACTGAATTTGACAGCTACAATATTGTTTCTCAGTTGCGGTTTTCTGGTAATCAGAATTTGGTATCAGAACTATGCGACTTTGTTTACAACAAATGTGACTCGGGATAGCAATTGCGACTCGGGACTATTCAGATGTGGGTTTTCTAAACTATGATTGCGTACTAGTAAAAGAAGGTTGTTTTTGTGATAGGGGAAAATGCATCATTCCAGACTGTAGATGCAGCTCACCTAGTTAGATGCGTCATAGAAGGTATCAATTATGGTTTTCCAGTAACAGGGGTTGCGACAGATGTGACTAAGTTATTAGATGTGGTGTAAGACTAAATAGATGCGAATTTTTCCTGATAGATGCGACTCAAATTTAAACAGATGTGACTCAAACTTAAGTAGACTCAATTTCTAACAGATGCGACTCTAAAGAACAATTGCAACTTTCTGGTGAACAGTTGTGACTTTGTTGACAATTGCGGTTTTCCAGTGAATTGTGATATAAAACTAACTCTATTTTATGATCAAGTTTTGGAAAACAAAGACAATCATAAGACAATGTGTTTTCAGTTTGATTTTGACTCAAAGAACATTTAATTTGACAACAAACAAGTACATCCTAGGCTGTGTAGGACAGTATTTACTGAGTTCTCACTTGGGTTTCCCCAATTACATTTATTCAAGGTGGATGACTAGTAGCTTGACCCCACTAGCTCCCTCCATGGCTCAACACTTCATTCGGGGTAGCCAAGCTACAGTATCCATGAAACTCCCATGGCATACTTTCATCTCTACACATGAACCGTAAAGAGGTGAGACGGCATCACAGGTCCGACCTGTTGTACTAGTAAATAAAGGGATTTTGGACACTACAAACATGGGTGTTTAATTTGGGTATTTCGTTCATACACACGCACAAGATTTAATTAATTAAATAAAGATATTTAATTAATACGCATGTACACGCAAACGACTTAGAACTAGATGACTAAATGATACGACAAATAGATTACTCGTGAAAGCAACTCAGACATTAAATCAAGATTTAACTGACCGATTTAAATAGATCTTGAGTCGAGTCAGAGTGAATACTTAGATAACTTACATAATTATCTAAATATAGAGGAATGTGTTAAAATAGATTTTTATGAATTAAATGATTTATTTAATTCGAGATTTGATATTTGAAGAATAATTAAATAAATAAGATTTATTTAATTAAGTGACGAAGGGGTTAAATGAATAATTAAATAAATAAAGAATTTATTTAATTATAGCTGACATATGATAACGGGTAAATTAAATAAGAATTTATTTAATTTGAGAAGAAGGATAAGGTTAATTAGTAACATAATTAAATAAAAAGTGTTTATTTAATTAATCAGATAGAATAAAGCAAATGAGAATTAATTAAATAATTAAGATTATTTAATTAATAGATGAATTTAGGTTAAGGTAAATTAATTAAATAAATGGATTTATTTAATTAATAAAGAAATTAAGAACTTTAGAGAATAATTAAATAAATGACATTATTTAATCATGACCATGGAAATATGAATTATGAAGAATATTGAAGTCGCAGGCTTAGACCATATTTTAGTGTCTACAAAAGCTATCAAATCTTATTCAATGTAAAGCGAACTCTTGATCTCATGGGGGAGTTGGTGCCAATTTGATGTGGAAATTGGCCCTTTCCCAACTCCTATGCAAGCTTGAGATGATTTGATGAAGAGTGATCCACTTGGTTATTAATTCAATTAAGCTCCATGAAGAAAACCTGTAATAACCTAGCTATAAACTTGATGAAATGGATGAAAATGGATATGCTTGAGGATGAAATTGAGTATAATAAATTTGCTCAAATTGCAGATGATCAAAACAAAGGATGAGCCTTCTATTTATAGAAAGACAAGATGAAGGAATGAGCAAAATGGATGAATGTGGGATCATTCAACATCCAATTTGCAAGTGCCACTTGTCAAGATGTGAATGGAGGAAGCTTGAGCACATTTTGGTGAATGTGCACAATAAATTAAATTAGGTGGAATTTTAAAATAGTGAAATGTCATGCAAGAGGGAAAAAGAATTAATTAAATGCCACTTGGCTCAATGCACAAAGACATGTAAGAGGGAATGAATGTCTTGTTGGAAGGAAAAATCCACTTGGAGGGATTTTCAAACTTGGAGGAATATTCCCCTAAAAGATGCTAAGTTGAAAGAAAATAGAATGTGAGCAAGAGAATCTGCAGTCACTAACAATAGACAAAATATTCCAAGTTAGCCATTGTTAGAACTCAAATAAACCACTCCCTATAAAATTCATTTGAAAAAAATAAAGAAAACAAAGCAACAAGAAAGAAAAACACAATGAAACATTATTCTAATGATCAAACCAACACTTTATAGGGAGATTGGTGCTTCTTTGATGTATAACATAGGCAAGGCTAATTTGTTCATATCTCATCAATAATTGAGTCTATGTCAGTCGAACTATGTGGTCTCTGCATGTATAATGTAGGCAAGGCTAATCTGTTTGATCAGCCCCTGAGGCCCCTAGGATAGGTCTTTAGGTTAGTCTCTTGGTCAAAATCTTGAAAAACCCCAAAACATCTAAAATTTTAAAAATCAAAACATTTGCAAAATCTTGAAAAAGCCAAAAACAGCCTCAAAACATTTCAAAAACATCCAAATAAAAAATCCATTTGTCTCATCTCGCTTTCACCCACAATAAACATCACTCATAATAAATCAATCATCATCCTCAAACTTTGGTGAAACAGTCGGAAACAGGTCTAGCAAGTTCAAAAGTGAAAACTCAAACGTCAATGTCTCAAGTCTAGGTATGTACGTAAACAAGTTGGTAAACTCTTTGTGTCAATAGCCTATCATCCAATCAGTCCCAAATCAATCATCTGATATCATCATGTCCTAGGATGCATCATTTCTACAATGGACATCAACATCAAACATCATCGTAGTTTAGTCTTGGCTAGTGGTATGAAGAACATTAGCTTGTTTGTTAACTTTATCTTTGTCTTTTGACTTATCTTTTTTGCACTCATTTCGATGACCTCTCAATGATGTCTCAAACAAAGGGATTTAGAGAGATAGAAATGGGGCAACGATCATTATCTTTTTTATCTACTATGATTGGTGGATATTCTTGTAATATAACCTTGGTCATGCATGCTTTGTTTGGGTGTAGGGAGGATGTTTTAGGTATCTTATTGACCACATGGGAAGGCTTGCCTTTTTATGTTTTGGTCTAAGATGTTTGGAATATTTGAACTACGTTTTGAATAAGGTTATGTATGTCAGGTGTTAACAGGAGTACTCCTATTTGATTGTCGAATCAAAGTCCATCACACTAGGTGCAACGCCATCCTGTTTCTTTATACCTTGATGCATCGTACCACATGTGTAATCAAACATAAGGTAATTGGCCCTTTTCAAATCCCAACTCATTGGAAATCATCATCATCATCATCATTATCTCATGTCTTTTTGGAATCTCTTGCTTTCTCCTATCTCCTTTCTTTGCTAACACAATACCATGACAGTTAACCACGAATCATCATCGTCGTTACATTCATCCTGCATCCACAAAACATCAACATATTGCATATTTCATATCATATCACATAGAAATCATTAATCATACCCCATGCATTGAATCTCCATCATTACATAATATAGATTGGTTATTCTAAGCATCTCATAAACCATAACATTGCATTCATTACATAATCATCCCATATAACCCATACCACATATATCATAAGCATCCATTGAGCATGTCATATATGTAACTATTAGTAACAATCCATATACATCATACATCATACATCATATATCAAAACATCCATTTGCATATCATAAACATCATATCATAACACATGCATATATCATTTCATAAACATCATTTCATACATCATACATCACTACATCATATCGCCATCATAACATCACAAGTGCATATCATACAGGAAAAAAGTACTAAAAGAAATATTGCATTGCATACATCTTATCATCCATCAAGTGCATAATATAGATCTGTTACTCTAAACATTGTCATAACATAACATTTTGCATACATCATAAAAAGTACATAAGAAAAGGTATTGAAAAATAAGTGCATCCATAAACCATCACATTACATCATCACATAAGCATCATATAGTATCATCATCATAGCATCATAAGATAGAATCATGGCATCACATATAGAAATAAGATCCATCCATAATGCATAAAGTAGAATAGGACACATCATATCGGATAAATATCATCTCATCTCATATATCATCAAAATAAATATAATGTCATGGTACAAAGGAATCGAATCAAGTGTGTATCGAATGCATAAAGTACAAATGCCCACTGGGCTATCAAAAATGAGCCCTAAGACACCAAAGAATCTTGTCTCTGATCCAAATAAACGCTAGCCCTATTGGTTGATTCCCTCGCCACCTGCTCTCTCCCCGTGGTCCTCTATGGGTTTGTGGCCTGTCCTCTATGAATAGTTTGGGACTTGGGCTGGTCTCGACATGGCTTGATAATAATGCATCTTGTAGTAATCGGCCTTTTGGATGGACCCCCTATATGATCAAAGTGGTACCATTCTTCGGGAGGAGGATACATACATGTTCTCAATCTACTTTCGTCTGCCCATCTCTGATGTTGCCTGTAGCTTCGTCGCTTGTCTCTGCTAGACCGCCTAGTCCCGCTCTATTTGTAACTGATCCCTCTCAGCTGTAAGTACCTGTATCTATGCCTGTAGCTAGAGAATCTAACCATCCCTGGGGTCTGGATGAAGGGGTGGCTGATCATGGTCCCTGTCTCTGGGCAGTCTCAGAATCCTATCCTGGTGCCTGTGGTCCTGATCTTGTCATCCCTGGTCCTGATCCATCCTGGGGACATCCTGTCTCTGCGGATCTACCTACGGATCTGGTTGTGGCTGATCCTATGGGACCCTTTCCTAATTCAGCTGATGTGGTGGTGGTCCACCCCCTCCTTGTTCCCCGTCTTCGCCCTCTCAGCCTCGTCCTGCCCCTCTGCCTCTGGCCCTGCATCGTGCAGATGGTGTCCCTAGAACTGTAAGTCTAAGAGGTGGCCTAAACCAATCCCTGTAAGCCAGGGTGGTGCCCGCATCAGCCTGACCCTGATCATATGGCCATGGCCTGGCCACCAACTGCATGAAACTCTCCACTACCTTGTCTGCAAGTATGTATTGACCCCATCAAATCTAGCTTGTCGTACGTACAAATATTGTGACATACTAATCATTTGGTCTATCCTACAGCTCCTCGAACTGTCTCTACACTCTTCTTGGTAGGTACATCTTGAGCATCATGAGCTCCCTATCCTGCATCAGCCTATCCTGGCAAGTGAAGAAGAGATGTTGCACATCATTGTACCATGTGGGTCATCCAAGGTATGGCCGCCATATGAAAGCTCACATATCATCCAGAACTCTCCTCCAATGAGGAATGTCAAATTTTCCTATCAATGTAAATGAAACACCTTCTCTGTATCGCCAAACAACTGGATCATCTAGCTCCATATCGACTAGAATGACTCTCGGGTGAAGCACAATGATGTGCTCCTAGGCCCAGATATGAAGGAGTGTGACCCCTGCCCCAATGGCTCTACTGTCAATGTATGCAAAATCATGTAAATCTTTATACAACGAGGCTAGCAGTACTGGCCCCCACGCAAAGCATACTCATCTCTGGACCATTTTCTCCCAAGCGAGCCCCCATCCAGGACTGAAATATCAGCCTCGCCAATCTGGTGCAACAAGACCCGATATGATAGCTGCAATAACTAATCGAAAGGGTGACGCAACGAGCTTGTAACGCTCCAACTCAATTTGACCCTTGCAAAAGACAAGCTCATCAAGGCCCATCACGTCATAGCAGGCCTCCCTCCTGGCATCCACATCGTAAATTATGCACTCTCCATGAATGGGCAATCGTAGTATCTGCCACACCTCCTCTAGTGTGATTGTGGCCTCGCCTGTCGGAAGGTAGAAGGAGGATGTCTCATTGTGTCATTGCTCTGCAAGCATTGTCATCATCCTCAGGTGTGTCCTCACGGTAGTGCATAGGCAAGGTACCAAAGTCTGATCTCCCCTAGATGCTCCTATTGTCGCTTGGGCATACCCTGCAAAAAGTTGAAAAGTACCTAACTCTTGTGCTCGCATGAATGAAGTATCATCACCTCCTCCTACATCAGGAAAGCCACCGTGTTAAATTTCATCAAAAATCATGATCTTGACTTGTCTCAGCGTACCCAAGACAACCTATGCATCACTTTTATGGGTGCGGCGCAGTTTGAAAGTTTCAAATTGTGCCACTAGGAGCCTTTGACCCTCAAACTCTATCGAGGCATCACAGTTTGAGATGCAACCCAATTTAGAACTAAACCCTAATTTGCAAAGAGGCCCACCATGGTAAATTTTTCACATGCAGTTCAATTTGGAGTTTGAACCCTAATTTCAAACTACGTCATGGCATCACTATTCGCGACTGCGGCACAATTTGAGGTCGTGCGACGCCGAAGGAGACCTTCAAGCGGCGCTTAATTGGACCGCTCCTAAAATACCTAATTCCTAAGCTAATAAATGTGCATGAAAATCACAAAATGAGGTCGGGTCAAGTTGATTCACCGGTGGTCCAGTGCCAGGTAGCCTTTGGTGTGTGCGTACTTGATCCAAGATGTGTCGGGGAAGCTATCGTTGCGCCATCTCGCGAAGGGGTCAGAGCTCAAAAGTGCAAAATCTCTAAAGGTTGAATGTTGAAATGAATTGGAAGTGGCCCTTTGAGGCCTATTTAAGCATAAAATTTAGGGTTTTTTAATCCTATTTAGCTATCCAGTTAGGATTTTGATCCCCCGAACCCATTTTTTCCTGACCAAGGGCCGTTTTGCACCATTTTTTCACGTTTATCTCATTTTTTGACCTCCTAGAGCCTTTCTCGACCTGTCAGGCACCTTGTCCTCTTTTTTCATGAGATCACCCAAAAATCCAAATTTTCGTCTGATCTATCGAGGGGGCAGTATATCGACATGTTTTCTCTCACCGGGAAAGCAATGGGGCAAAGTTTAAAATTGGAAAAAAATTCACTTTTGATCGAGACAGTTTATTCTTTGAACCAATGCAACGAGTACTTTGCTTCAAAGAGGGGAAAAATGTAGACATGGAAAATATATCAATGCACTTGATCCCAATTCACTAACACCATTTCATCCTGAATCACCTTCTTAGCTTATCATCACTCTCCATCCCTTAAATAAATAATCATTTATCTAATTAATTCATTCTCTCTTGTTAATTAAATCAATCAAGCTGATCTAATTAACCCTATGTCTCTATTTAATTAAATAATTCATTTTATTCAATTAAATCTCTAAAGTCATCTTATTAAATTAAATAAATTAAACCTTATTTGATTTACTCTAACATCATCCCCTTTAATTAAATAAATCAAAATCTTTATTTAATTAATCTCTAAATCACATTCTTCTCTTTTTTTATTTAAATCAACCCATAAATCTAAATGAATTAGTCACATCATCTAATCCCTTATTAACTTAATTAAACCTTGATTAATTTAATCTTAATCATCCTCATTTCTCTAGATTTTGCCACTTGCACATGAAAATACATTTAATAGATTTATTAAATCTCTATTTTCTTTCAACTTGGCATCTTTTAGGGGAATATTCCTCCAAGTTTGAAAATCCCTCCAAGTGGATTTTCCCTTCCAACAAGACATTCATTCCCTCTTACATGTCCTTGTGCATTGAGCCAAGTGGCATTTAATTCATTCTTTTTCCCTCTTGCATGCCATTTCATGATTTTCAAATTCCACCTAATTTCATTTATTGTGCACATTCACCAAAATGTGCTCAAGCTTCCTCCATTCACATCTTGACAAGTGGCACTTTCCCATTGGATGTTGAATGATCACACATTCATCCATTTTTCTAATTCCTTCATCTTGTCTTTCTATAAATAGAAGGCTCATTCTTTGTTTTGATCATCCACAATTTGAGTAAACTTATTATACTCAATTTCATCCTCAAGCACATCCATTTTCATCCATTTCATCAAGTTTATAGCTAGGTTATTGTAGGTTTTCTTCATGGAGCTCAATTGAATCAATCACCAAGTGGATCTCTCTTCATCAAATCATCTCAAGCTTGCATAGGAGTTGGGAAAGGGCCAATTTCCACATCAAATTGGCACCAATTCCCCCATGGGATCAAGATTTTGCTTTACATTGAATAGGATTTGATAGCTTTTTTTAATTTTTGCTTATGTTCTTCATCTCATTTCTTGTTCTTTGCAATTTAAATGGATTTCATGGGGAATCTTGATTCTCACTTGCATTTGATCTAACCTTGTGTTTTTTTGTTGTGTTAGTGCAGGTCTAGGATTAAGGTTCTACATTTGGCATAGAATATGAGGCTCTAACCATAGGACTCAGAATAGCAGTGCAGTGGCATATCATGGCTCTCAAGGTGTATGGGGATTCACAGCTCATAATCAATCAAGTGAATGGTGAGTACCAAACTAAGGACGAAAAGCTAACTCTATACAAGAAATTGGTGGAGATTCTTAAGGAGTCCTTCATTGAGATCACATTCGAGTAGATACCTAGAGAAAACAACAGAGCAGTGGATGCCATGGTGACAATTGGATCCCTATTAGACATCCCTCACAATGTACCAAAACATGAATTCCTAGTAGAGCAGCTTCTCATGCCTGCATTTGAGGTACCGGAGTCCAAATTTGTGTGCGAAATCATTGGTCCTGGTGATCCTTGGTACCATGATAGCTACACTTATCTAAGAATAGGGGTCCTCCTAGCTGACATAACCTCAAACCTCAAGAAAACCTTCATCAAGAAAGCATCTCAGTTTGTCATCCTAGGAGATACCCTTTACCATAGGAGCATAGAAGGAACCTTGTTACGATGTCTGAATGTTAAGGAGGCTCTAACCACCTTGACCAAGGTACATAATGACATTTGTGGTTCGTACTCGAGTGGTATGACCTTGGCCAAGAAATTTTTGAGGATGGGGTATTATTGGCCTACTATGGAGAGAGAAGCACATGACTATGTCAGAAGATGTCTACAATGTCAGCAGCATGGGGACCTCATCCATGCACCAGCTCAATAGCTTCGTCCTATTGACACACCTTGGCCCTTTTCACAGTGGGGACTCGATCTTGTTGGAAAAATCACCCCCACCTCATCTAGTGGCCACAATTTTATCATTACCACCACTGAGTACTTCACAAAGTGGGTGGAAGCCATCCCCATGACATACATTACTGGAAAGCAGTTATCAAAGTTCATCCTGAACTATTTAATATGTCGCTAAGGTGTCCCACAAGCCATTATCTCAAATAATGGGACACCATTCAAAAATTAGGATGTCCATGAATTATGCGACAAATTCAAAATCCAACATCACTTTTCCACCCCATATTATCCCCAAGGGAATAGCCAAGCTAAGGCTACAAATAAGACCATTCTAAAAATCCTCAAGAAAATAGTCAATGATGTAGGTCGTGACTGGCATCTGTAGCTAAATCTTGCCCTCTAGGCCTATCGAACCAACATTTGCACACCAACAGGTGCCACTCCCTTTTCCCTGATCTATGGATCATAAGTCATATTACCCATCGAGATCGAGCTCCCGTCACTGAGAATATCACTGCAAAATCTCATCACAGATGAGGAATATTGGGTGTTAAGACTGAATGAGCTGGAACTGCTAGATGAATTGTGAATGGAGGCATTAAACCACTTGCAAGTGTATCAGAACCAACTCAAACGGAACTATAACAAGAAGATCAGGAGTAGGACCTTCCAAGTCGAAGAACTTGTGCTAAAGGAGAACTAGAAGAACGTCCCAAATCCAAACAGTAAAGGAAAATTTGAACCCAACTGGTTGGGGCCATTCATCATCACAGCAAGCTATAAGTTGGGGGCATATCAGTTATCAACACCTGAAGGGGAACCTCTACAGGAGCCCATGAATAGCTCCCATCTTAAAAAGTTTTATGCCTAAATCATTCAAGGTATAGAACCAAAAAATCAAAAAAATCCAAAAATGTCCTAAAAAATGGTTACCCTGATGAAAATCTAGTAAATAGGCATCATGGTGACAATAAAAAAGGAAAAAAATCCAAAAAAAAAGGAAAAGGATTCTTAACAATAAAGAGAAAAATCGTCCTCTAGTTAAAACCACTTCGGTGGCACTTTGGGCAAGTACCTTGATGAAAACCTGGCAAACAGCCTTGTGTAAATAAGCACTTTCCATCCACTAGGATCTTCACGACTCGTTCTACATCATCCATCCATTACACTTCCATCATCCATTGCATTCCATATCCTCATCCATCACCCATCCACGTCCACATCATAGCTTGGTCTTGTGTTCATGTCGTCATCCCTCCTAGTACTACTTGGCCCATTCTCAAGGTCAGTTTGTCCTACCTATATCGAAGTAGTCTATTGTTCATGTTGGGGGCATGTTCTCATCGAATCAGATTCGTGTATGTTCTTGAAGTCCCCAAAATCATAAAATCCAAAAACATCAGAAAATCAGAAAATCCAAAAACATCAAAAAATCATAAAATCCAAAAACATCATAAAATCATAAAATCCAAAAACATCATAAAATCATAAAATCCAAAAACATCAAAAAATTAGAAAATCCAAAAAATCACAAAATCACAAAATCCAAAAACATTCAAAATCCCAAAACAAGTCAAAAGTCAAAAACAGAGTCGCCTTGTCAAACTACGCCATCTCTAAACATTGAACATAGGCAGTGGTTGATCTTTGATCATCCCTTGAGACACTTAGGTCAGTCCTTTAGGAGTCTATCATAATAAACTGACAATCCATTTGTTCATACCTCATCAATAATCGAGTCAGGTCAATCGAACCACGTGGTCTCTGGTGTTTAACGTAGGCAAGGCTAATCTGTTGATCAGCCCCCAAGTCCCCTAGGATAGGTCTTTAGGTTAGTCTCTTGGTCAAAATCTCAGGAAAACCCCAAAACATTTGAAAATTTCAAAAATCAAGACATTTGCAAAATCTCAAAAATACCAAAACAGCCTCAAAACATTTTGAAAACTTCAAAAACATCCAAATATTTGAAAAAAAATCCCTCTGTCTCATCTCGCTTTCACCTGCAATAAACATCACTCACAATAAAACAATCGCCATCCTCAACCTTTGGTAAAACAATTGGAAACAAGTCTAGCAGATTAAAAGTGAAAACTCAAACGTCAAAGGCTCAAGTCTAGGTCAGTACATAAACAAGTTGGTCAACTCTTTGTGTCAATAGCCTATCATCCAATCAGTCCCAAATCAATCATATGATATCATCATGTCCTAGGATGCATCCTTCCTACAACTGACATCAACATCAGGCATCATCGTATTTTAGTCTTGGCTAGCAGTATTGAAGAACATTAGCTTGTTTTTTTACTTTATCTTTGTATTTTGACTTATCTTTTCGCACTCATTTCAATGACCTCTTGATGATGTCCCAAACAAAGGGATTTAGAGAGAAAGAAATGGGGCAATGATCATTATCTTTTCATCTATTGTGCTTGTTGGATATTCTTGTAAAATGACCTTGGTCATGCGTGCTTTGTTTGGGTGTAGAGAGCATGTTTTAAGTGTCTTGTTGACCGCATAGGAAGGCTTGCCTTTCTATGTTTTGGTCAGATATGTTTGGAATATCTAAACTACATTTTGAATAAGGTTTTGTATGCCAAGTGTGAATAGGAGTACTCCTATCTGATTATCGAGTCAAAATCCATCACACTAGGTGTAACGTCATCCTGGTTCTTTATACCTTGATGCATCATACCGCATGTGTTATCAAACATAAGGTAATTGGCCCTTTTAAAATCCAAACTCCTCGGCAAGAAAATCATCATCATTATCTAGTGTCTTGTTGGAATCTCTTGCTTTCTCCTATCTCCTTTTCCCTACTAACATGGTACCATGATAGTGAAATCGCAAATCATTATCGTCATTGCATTCATCCTATATCCACAAATCATCAACATACTGCATAATACATACCATATCATATAGAAAGCATTAATCATACCACATGCATTGCATCTCCATCATTACATAATATAGATTGGTTATTCTAAGCATCTCATAAACCATAACATTGCATTCATTACATAATCATCCCATATAACCCATACCACATATATCATAAGCATCCATTTAGCATGTCATATACGTAACTATTAGTAACAATCCATATAAATCATACATCATATATCAAAACATCCATTTGCATATCATAAACATCATATCATAATACATGCATATATCATTTCATAAACATCATTTCACACATCATACGTCACTACATCATATCGCCATCATAACATCACAAGTGCATATCATACAGGAAAAAAGTACTAAAAGAAAGATTGCATTACATACATCTTATCATCCATCAAGTGCATAATATAGATCCGTTAGTCTAAACATTGCCATAACATAACATTTTGCATACATCATAAAAAGTACATAAGAAAAGGTATTGAAAAAAAAGTGCATCCATAAACCATCACATAAGCATCATATAGTATCATCATCATAGCATCATAAGATAGAATCATGTCATCACATATAGAAATAAGATCCATCCATAATGCATAAAGAAGAATAGGACACATCATATCGGATAAATATCATCTCATCTCATATATCATCAAAATGAATATACTGTCATGGTACAAAAGAATCGGATCAAGTGTGTATCGAATACATAAAGTAAAAATTCCCACTAGGCTATCAAAATTAAGGCCTAAGGCACCAAAGAATCCTTTCTTTGATCTAAATGAAGGCTAGCCCTACTGGCTGTTTCCCTCACCACCTGCTCAATCCTTGTGGTCCTCTGCAGGTCTGTGTCTTGTCCTCTGTGAAAATTCTAGCACTCGAACTGCTCTCAGAATGCCCTAATAATAATGCTTCCTGTAGTAATCGGCCTCTTAGATGGCCTCCCTATATGATCGAAGTGGTACCATGCTCCGAGAGGAGGATGCAGACATGCTCTCAATCTATTGTTGTCTTACCATCTCTGCTGCTGCCTGCAACTCTGCAGCTTGTCTCTACTAGACTGCCTGGTCTCACTCTGCCCGTAACTGATCCCTCTCAGCTGTAAGTACTTGTATCTATGCTTATAGCTAGAGAATCTGACCATCCCTAGGGCTTGGCTAAAGGGATGGCTGCACACGTGGCTGATCATGGTCCCCATCTTTGGGTAGTGTCAGAACCCTATCTTGGTGCCTATGGTCCTGATCCTGCCCGGGGACATCCTATCTTTGCATCTACCTGTGGATCTGGTTGTGGCTGATCCTGTGGGCCCCTGTCCTGATCCAGTTGATGTGGTGGTGGTCCACCCCCTCCTCGATCCCCATCTCCATCCCCTCGGCCTCATCTTGCCCCTCTGCCTCTGGCCCTGCACCATGCAGATGGTGTCCCTGGCACTATAAGTCTAAGAGGTGACCTGGACCAATCCTTGTAAGCCTGGGTGGTGCCCACATCAACCTGACCCTGATCATATGGCCATGGCCTAACCACCAGCTGCATGAAACTCTGCACTACCTCGTATGCAGGTATGTATCAGCCCCATGAACTCTGGCTCATCGTACATCCAATATCGTGACATACTGATCATTCGGTATGTCCTACAACTCCCCGAACTGTCACTACACTCTTCCTAGCAGGTACATCTCAAACATCGTGAGCTCCCTGCCTTGCATCAACCTATCCTAGTGAGTGAAGAAGAGCTGTTGCACATCATCGTACCACGCAGGCTATCCAAGGTATGGCCGCCATATGAAAGCTCACATATCATCCAGAACTCTCCTCCAATGAGGAATTTCGGCCTGTCCTGTGAATGTAAATGAAACATCTCCTCTGTATCGCCAAACAACTAGATCATCTGGCTCCATATCAAATAGAACAACTCTCGAGCGAAGCACAATGATGTGCTCCCAGGCCCATATATGAAGGAGTGTGACCCCCATCCCAATGGCTTTGTCGTCAATGTATGTAAACTCATGTAAATCTCTATACAACGAGGCCAGTAGTACTGGCCCCCACACAAAGCATACTCATCTCCAGACCATGTGCTCCCAAGAGAGCCCCCATCCAAGACTGAAATATCAGCCCCATTGATCTGGTGCAACAAGACCCAATATGATAGTTGCGATAACTAATTGAAAGGGTGACATAACGAGCCTATAATGCTTCAACTCGATCTAGCCCTCACAAAATAAAAGCTCATCAAGGCCCATCACATCATAGCAGGCCTCCCTCCTGGCATCCACATCGTAAATCACACGCTCTTCATGGATGGGCAATCTCAGTATCCACCACACATCCTCTAGTGTGAATGTGGCTGCACCTGTTGGGAGGTGGAAAGAGGATATCTCACTGTGCCTTCTCTCAGCGAGTGATGTCATCATCCCCAAATGTGTCCTCACGGGTGGTGCATAAGCAATGTAACAAATTATGATGGCCCCTAGATGCTCCTGATGTCACTCAAGCATACCCTGCAAAAATTTGAAAAGTACCCAAGACCTGTGCTTGCGTAAATGAAGTATCATCACCTCCCCCTGCATCAGGAAAGCCACCGCATTAAAATTCATCAAAAATCATGATCATGATTTGTCTCGGCATGCCCCCAAGCAACCTGTGTGTCGCTATTTGTGGGTGTGGCATAGTTTGAAAGTTCCAAATTGTGCCGCTACGAGCCTTTGGCCCTCAAACTCCGCTGCAGCATCGCAGTTTTAGGTGCGGCCTAGTTTAGCACTAAACCCTAATTTTCAAAGAGGCTCGTCACTGTGCATTTTTCACATGCGGTTTAGTTTGGAGTTTGAACCCTAATTCTAAACCATGTCACAGTATCGCTATTCGTGACTGCGGCGCCGAAAGAGACCCTCAAGCAACACTATATTGGACCGCTCCTAAGGACCTAGATTCCTAAGCTAATAAATGCGCACGAAAATTGAAAAATGAGGTCAGGTCAAGTTGACTCATCGGTGGTCCAGTGTCAGGTAGCCTCTGGTGTGTGCGTACTCGATCAGAGATGTGTCGGGGGAGCTGTCATTGCACCATCTCGCGAAGGGGTTAGAGCTCAAAAGTGCAATATCTCTAAAGGCTGAATGTTGAAATGAATTGAAAGTGGCCCCTCAAGGCCTATTTAAGCCTGAAAGTTAAGATTTTTTGACCCCGTTTAGTCGTCCAGCTAGGGTTTTGGCCCCCCGAGCCTGTTTGTGTCCGTCTATGGGCCATTTTGAATTTTTTTGGCATGTTTTTGATCTTTTGGAGCCTTTCTGGACCTGTCAAGCACCTTGTCCTCTTTTTTCTCAAGATCACCCAAAAAAGTTAAAATTTTCATTCAATCTCTCGAGGGGGTAGTATATCGGCATAATTAGTTCGTCAGGGCAGCAGTGGGGAAAAGTTTGAAATTGGAATTTTTTTTACTTTTGATCGAGACAGTTTATTCTTTGAACCAATGCAACGAGTACTTTGCTTCAAAGAGGGGCAAAATGTAGACATGGAAAATATACCGATGCACTTGATCCTGATTCACTAACACCATTTCATCCTGAATCACCTTCTCAACTTATCATCACTCTTCATCCCTTAATTAAATAAATAATCATTTATCCAATTAAGTCATTATCTCTTGTTAATTAAATCAATCAATCTGATCTAATTAACCCAATGTCTCTATTTAATTAAATAATTCATTTTATTTGATTAAATCTCTAAAGTCATCTTATTAAATTAAATAAATTAAACCTTATTTGATTTAATCTAACATCATCTCCTTTAATTAAATAAATCAAAATCTTTATTTAATTAATCTCTAAATCACATTCTTTTCCATTTTGATTTAAATCAACCCATAAATCTAAATCAATTAGTCACGTCATCTAATCCCTTATTAAATTAATTAAACCTTGATTAATTTAATCCTAATCATCCTCATTTCTCTAGATTTTTCCACTTGCACATGAAAATACATTTAATAGATTTTTAAATCTCTATTTTCTTTCAACTTGGCATCTTTAGGGGAATATTCCTCCAAGTTTGAAAATCCCTCTAAGTGGATTTATCCTTCCAACAAGACATTCATTCCCTCTTAAAATTCCTTGTGCATTGAGCCAAGTGGCATTTAATTCATTCTTTTTCCCTCTTGCATGTCATTTCATGATTTTTAAATTACACCTAATTTCATTTATTGTGCACATTCACCAAAATGTGCTCAAGCTTCCTCCATTCACATCTTGACAAGTGGCACTTGCCCAATGGATGTTGAATGATCCCACATTCATCCATTTTTCTCATTCCTTCATCTTGTCTTTCTATAAATAGAAGGCTCATCCTTTTTTTTATCATCCATAATTTGAGAAAACTTATTATACTCAATTTCATCCTCAAGCATATCTATTTTCATCAATTTTATCAAGGTCTTAACTAGGTTATGCAGATTTTTCATCATGGAGCTCAATTGAATATTTAACAAAGTGGATCACTCATCAACATTGCATCATAGGAGTTGGGAAAGGGAAAATTTTCACATCAAATTGGCACCAATTCCCCCATGGGATCAAGAGTTTGCTTTACATTGAATAAGATTTGATAGCTTTTGTTTATGTTTGCTTATGCTCTTCATCTCATTTCTTGTTCTTTGCAATTTAAATGGATTTCATGGGGAATCTTGATTCTCACTTGCATGTGACCTAACATTGTGTTTATTTCTTATGTTTGTATAGGCCTAGGATTGGGCTTCTACAGGTGGTTGCTAAACGATCTCAAATTGGGACTTTGTTTAAGCTTAATACCTCCAATTTGAATAAATCAGCCAATGTAACTGGAGCTGAAAATACATGTATGTTGTGGCACCATAAAATGGGCCAAATTGGTGAAAAAGGTCTTAGGACCATTCTTAATAAGAAATTAGTTGATGGTATTCCTGATTATAATATTGGAAAAAATATTTTTTGTGAGCATTGTGTGTTTGGAAAGCAATCTAGATCTTCATTTCCTAGTGGAACAAATAAAGCTAAAAGATTATTAGAGATTATTCATTCAGATGTAATGGGCCTTGTGGATATTGACTCTATTGGAAAATCTAGGTATTATGTCACATTTATTGATGATGTCTCAAGATACACTTGGATCTATTTTATGCATAACAAATCTGATGTGTTTAATAAGTTTAAAGAATTTAAGGCTTTGGTCGAGAAATAATCAGATCATACAATAAAAGTGTTGAGATCAAATAATGGTGGTGAATTTTGTTCTAAGGAATTTGATGATTATTGTAATCATGTAGGAATTGTGAGACAGAAAACTACTCTATATACACCTCAATAAAATGGAGTAGCAAAAAGGATGGACCAAACCTTAATGGAAAGAGCTAGGAGTATGTTAAGTACTGCTAAGCTAGATTGGTGCCTATGGGCCGAGGCTATAAGTACTTCTTGTTATTTGAACCTAAGGAAGATAAAACTCCTTATGAAATGTGGTTAGGTAGGAAACCTAGTGTTGCACATTTAAGGATCTTTGGTTGTGAGGCTTTTGTTTATGTGCCTAACGAAAAGCAATCTAAGGTTGATCCAAAAGTGCATAAATGCATATGCATAGGTTATGGTGAAAATGTAAAAGGTTACAAGCTTTGGAATCCTCTAACCTAAAAAATTACTTTATCTAGAGATGTGATTTTCAGGGAATTTAGAGCTTATTCAAGAGAAGAACAACCAAAGGAGAAGGATACTTCTTGAATAGTGCATTTTGAGATAAATACTAAGAAGCATGAATATGGACATGTTGAATAACAATTGGATGGATTGCATGAGGGGAGTTCACAGAGTTCTTTTGAGATAGATGCTCATGATGAGCATATTGAGGAACAAGAAGAACCCCCTTTGAGAAGATCCACAAGACAACGAAATCCCGTTGACAGGTATATCCCACCTAATTTTTGTTGTATATTTGGTTTGATGAGTACTAATGATGAACCTAGATCTTATAGGGAAGCTTTGTCTTCAGATGAGAACAAGCTTTGGTCACAAGCTATGCATGAGGAAATGGAATCATTGGATACTTGTGACACATGGGATCTTGAGATTTTTCCCAAACAAAGAAAACCCATTGGTTGTAAATGGATCTTTAAAAACAAAATTGGTGCAGATGGTAATATCAAAAGGTACAAGGCTAGATTAGTAGCCAAGGGCTACTCCCAAAGAGAGGGAGTTGACTTTAATGAAATCTTCTCTCCTGTTGCTAAATTAACTTCTATTAGATTCTTTTTATCTATTGCTACTGCTTATGATTTTGAGATAGAGCAAATGGATGTGAAAATTGCTTTTTTGCATGGGAATCTTGATGAGGAGATTTATATGAGGCAACCTGATGGTTTTATTGTAAAAGAAAAGAAGAATTGGTTTGCAAGTTAAAGAGATATTTATATGGATTAAAACAGTCGTCGAGAATGTGGTACCAGAAGTTTGATGCTTTTACATTGAAAATTGGTTATGTTAGGAGTGAGGAAGATCACTGTGTTTACATAAAATGTATTGATGATTAGCTTTTAATTATTATCTTGTATGTTGATGACATGTTGTTTATTGGTAATAGTAAGGTAATGATCAAAGAATTGAAAGCACAAATCTCTAACACATTTGAGATGAAATATTTAGGGGCTGCAAAAAATATCCTTGGTATGGAGATCAGCAGAGATAGAGGTAACAGAAAGCTTTGCTTAAGTCAAAGCAACTTTGTTGATACTATTTTGAAACGGTTTAACATGAAGGATAGTAAACCAATTAATATTCCTTTACCAGTTGGCACGAAGTTAAGTTTAGACATGAGTAATAAATCTGATTTTGATCATGAGGAAATGTCTGAAATTCTATATGCTAGTGCAGTTGGTAGTTTAATGTATGCAATGGTTTGTACAAGACCAGATATAGCCTAAGCAGTGGGAGTTCTAAGTAGGTTTATGTCTAACCATGGTAAAGAACATTAGAATTATGTTAAGAGGTTGTTTAGATATTTACGAGGTACTTTTGATTACTACTTGGTTTATCATGGTGCTAATGATATTGATATTATGCATAGATCATTGGACATACAGGGTTTTGTTGATTCAGATTGGGCAGGAGAATTGGATAGTCAGAGGTCGACAAGTGGCTATGCATTTTCTTTTTTTGGAGTTGAAGTTAGTTGGATGAGTTAGAGGTAGCCCACAGTTACTTTGTCCACCACAGAAGTAGAGTACATGGCTGCTACACATGCCTCTAAATAGGCAATTTGGTTACAAAGACTTGGGAAAGGTATTGGTTTTAATTGCAAGAAAATTAAAGTTGAATGTGATAGTTAGAGTGCTAATTGTTTAGCCAAAAATCCTATGTATCATGCTCGTACTAAGAATGTTGATGTAAAGTATCACTTTGTGTGAGAAATGGTTGAAAGTGGAAAGGTATTGATTGAGAAAGTTGACACTTCGATCAATGTTGCATATTATCTTACGAAACTAGTTCCTACAGATAAGTTCTCTTGGTGCAGGAAGGCCATTGGCCTTGAGTCCTATATTTAATTTAGAATAATTATAATGTATAATTTCAAGTGGGAGAATGTTGGGAATAGGATGCCATTTTTAATTGCAATCCTAAACATATTTCATGTATCTCCTAAGTCCTTGGAAAGTGTTCCCCAACACTAGGATTAGAAAGAGATTAAATTTGAATGAAATGAACATGTAAATTGATATTTGTAATTATTCCTAAATGATAGGAACATGTGGGGATGCCCATGAAGAGCTCCTACAAAATAGGAGCACATGGGGTGCCCACATGGAAGGTGGAATCCGCCTTGCTTAAAGTTATTTGTTTGGAAGAATGATAACACTTCAGTAGTGCATGTAAAGATCCTGCAAGTTAGGGATTAATATTTACATGAGTGGAGTTTAGTTCAGTTCAGTTTAGTATTAGTTTAGTTTAGTTCAGTTCAATTCAGTTCAGTTATGGTTCAGGTATCTTCAGTTGCATGTAGTTATTTTGAGTTGCATGTTAGTTGACTTGAGTTGCATGATAAATAATAGGTGATGCATTGAGTTAAGTGGGGATGATCAAGCATGCATAATGTTTTCATGAATTGATGGAGAGATATGTTTCAGTTAACAAAGATTGACTTGGATGCACCTTGGGCGCCCAAGTTGGCATCTTGGAGTTAACACATTTTGCATGAGAAGATATTTACAAGGTTGAGTTAAGTGGGCCCATTCTTGGGTGCCAACTTTGAGGAGAAGCTTGGAAGATATTTTCTTGACCAACGATCGGTTAGGAGTTCAGTTTGTGGCGCCTAAATTGAGAAGACATTGGTTTTGACTTCATGTTACATGATGGAACTCTACTTGCACAAAATAGGTTTAGGTTTTTGAGAGGAGATTTGTGTTCTTGTAATTGAAAATTCTTTGGAGTTTTCAATGCTCATTATTGTCTATTAATTGTAGCAAGTTGAAGAGAGTTTTATTAGAGTTTATTGCAAGTTGTGAAGAAGAATTGTTGAAGGAAAAAGAAGCATATCAGTCAAGGATTGATACAATATTATTGTAATCTTGTTCTAAGGTTAAATAATACAAGCACTATTGATTCTGGTGGTGGAATTTTTTCCTGAAAGGTTTCTCCACGTATATGTTGTGTCACTTCTATCTTCATGTCTCATTCTTCTACAATCTTCTATCTCTTTCTACAATTGGTAAAATTGATCTAAACAAATAATCATACAAAAATAATTTGTAACAAAGAACACTTAATTAGATCTACAATCTCATAGTTTTACAAGTTTTAAAGCTACATAATTACCTCCATTTTTCAACACAAACAACATGACTAAAGGTTTATCTTACTCTCTAACTAGGAGTCATGAGAATAGCTAGTAAAAATGTATTATTTAGACAAGTGTAATTTATTGCTAGGTGATTTAAAATTTTGGGATCACTTTGACTATTGTACTTTTGTTAGGTGATCCAAAAAATAGTTACTTAGATGCACCTCACTGATCAATCACCATGCCTATGCTTTACCTAGATATATGAGTTGATGGTATGAAAATTTTTGAGGGAAAATGGATGCCCCCTCATGTTATAACTTCAAATTTTTATGGTTAGAATAGGAAAGTTTGAAAATTTTGTAATCACAAGAATAGAAAATGCCCACAACCAAGGCGGGGAAAATAATATGCCATGAAAAGTTTGATAATTTTTAGAGAAAGGAATTTCATAAAACTACACTTTAAAATGTTATTATAGAAAATAATAGTGAAGTGAATAGAAAAAGATAGACAAGAGGGTGCAGCCTAGATCTACATAAAATATACCATAAAAAAATAGAAGCTACTTGCAAGAAATGACCATTTTCATTGACAAGGTGAAGAAGAAAACATTTTGAAGGTTAATTTTTTAAAAAAATCTTTATAAATACAAAAATATTTAAATTTTATTATTCATTTTCACTATCCACCCTAGAGAACTAAAACCTTTGAGAGTGATTCTATAACAAAAATTCATCGAAGATATGATTTTTTCCCACTCAGACTATATGAGCTTTGAAAACTAGTCTAGCAAGGGGTCTAGTTGAGGGAGATAAGTGAATTATTTCATTTTTTGTTATATTTTCTTATCAGTCTTTTAGAATGTGGGACCCATGTTCCATGCTATTGTTCCCCACATGCACTAGCATATAGTGTGCATATCAGTGTCTAGTAGATATGTTAGTATCTCAGTGTGGTAGGGTGCCAACAATGGAAGAAAAATGAACACCTTCTTTGAAAGAATAATTAGAATAAAATAATGTAGAAGTGGAATTTTATAATAGAAATTAAATTTTAATATATATTTTTATTTGAATTTCATAGAGTCTATTAGAGATACAAGAGATACTAGAGAGTGATATGCTCACCCTATTATGAGGTCATGAGGTAGAGCTAGCACAACCTAAGATGACACATCTATGGTACCCTGGGCCATATTGGATATACCACATGTCAAAGATGTGGTATGATAATCAAATGCTTATGGCCTTGATGGAGATATGGGATGTATATGCATCTATATTTTGATTATTGACATGAGAGATAATTTTATGGTAGAGGATGTGTACTAGATTTTGTGACTATTTATATGAGGCTAGTAAGTAGCCCTCATGAAGTAGAGACCACATTAGTAAGTGCAAGTGACATAGATATATGTACTGAGTCAAGCCATACTTAAGGAACATATAAGGCATATTTATTTGAGATAGATGGATCAGGAAAAATAGGATGTTCATGTGGTATGGAGAATCTTGGTAGTGATTGAGACTATGTTTTTGTAAATGGATGGAAAAGGAAACCATCTACATGGGGCCTCATTTACACCTATCAAGGAGATGGAGGAGAGACATATTTTGTAAGCCTTGGTTTAGAGCATGTTGGTTCATTTATATCATGACCTTGAGTGATATGTGTGCAATCAAAAACACAACTTGATGGATTTTATGTGACTTTAATTGTGGGCCCTTGAGAATATTAGAGTCACATGGGTAGTGGTATATCCCACTACCATTAGATTTAATGATAAATGGGAATAGGAATATGAATTGTAAAGAAAATGAAAATTTGGAGGCTTGTACTAGCAATAGATATTTCCCTCACTAATAGGGACAAATGTGATATGGTACCTCTAGAGGCATGTGAGAGTGGGTTAGCTATGAGTGAGAAATTATGTACACATATGGATAGATGGTTTAGAGGATATATGGACCAAATTATTTACAGATTTATTAGATAGTTTAGGTAGGTATACCTAATGTACTTGTAGACATGCCCATGTACAATAAGTCATACTAGAGTGCAGTGATTCCAAGAGATGTAGCATTAAATATATTAGTCAATATTCCTTTGAGTGATGAGAAGGAGAATGACTAATAACTAACCTCATTTGTAGATGATGTACGGATGGCATTGTGGTATGTAATATGGTGCTAAAGAGTAAGTTTGATGCTAATATATGCACTAAGTGTCCTGTAAGAGATGTAGGGCCATAGGCCTATTGAGATAATGTAGAGTAGGAGAGGAGAGGATGTATGAAGCCCAACTAGTAGGGAGATAGAGGTAATTGGAGGAGGCTACACTAGCAAGTAAAAAGAGACAAAAGGGGAGTCTAGGCCACAATGATAGTGATAAGGCCATATGAGCTCCACTAAGAATCATGAATGGAGATGTCATTAGTAGTGCTATAATTACAAGTTTGTGATGAGTATCAACATAGTGGAACCACCTATCACACCCATATGACTTGTATATCTTGACTAATAGGTCAATGAACTAGGTATGAGAATGTCTAATGTACATGTATGTACTTGTATCTAGATAAAGTTAGTGGCTTGAATTAAATGGTAAATTGTTAGCCAAGATAGTCCCCTAGGTTTAGCCCAATAATAACATATATACTATCTACCAATCACAACATATCAAGGGATGACATATCAATATATTTTATCCCAAAGTGTAATTATGAGAATCATGTAAGGAACATGGAATAAGAGTAAATTGAGCCAACACCAAGGTTGTAACATTCATGGTAGAGTGTCACACCCTACAAAGCCAGGTGGGCTAACTCATTGTATATGTAGTAAGAGTATAATCAATATGACCCATACTCTCAAGAATCTACATATAAAATCACTAATAGGATAGATTGAAAGGTAGGTGACACACATAAAAATGATGTATTAGAGTGAGCTCCACCTCATAGTAAAAATTTATAATTTTATGAGTACACTACAATAATTCCCAAACTATAATGGATCACACACACACACACACACACACACACACACACACACACACTCGCATTCCATAGCATTGGTGTTATTTTCCAGTCCATTAGCAAAGAGATATAGGACACATGGGCCCACATAATCTATAATATTGTATAAAGAGGTGCCACATTTTTTTAAAGTGGTGTAACATTTTTGTATCATTGAGAAATTTATAAACAATTGAGATGTATATACATAATACATTTGTATTATAATCTTATCTCATGTTATGAGATGATTATATTATGAATGTTTGTATATTATATTTAATTTTAAAAAAATTGTGGCTACTTAATGAGATTTTTTTTTTTATTATTATGATAGAGATGCATAATTTTTTTTATCATATGTAATAAAACATAAAAATAAATAATATAATAACATAATTAATTTACTATAACAAGAGAAATGATTATAGAGAGCAAGAATAAACCAGAAATGCAAAAATCTTCAGAGTGACCTAAAAAATTGTAAACATATTTTGAGATACTTGTGTTAGGAAAAGGTGACATTAACCTTATCTTCCTGTGCCATTCATATGTCTCCATGTTCCTTGGAATATGTTCTAGGGGACATAAGAGAAAATCATTAAATAATGACATAATGTAATTATATTTTAAAGATGTGATTAAATGTTCGTGGGAGTTACACAACATAATGGACAAAGTATCCTTCTTAGGAATCCACTTATGGAACATGAAAGGTCATAATTTTGGCACTCAAGTATCAAAGGTGTTTGGTGTCCATTTGTATTCCATTAGGGAGTAAAAGAGCACTTAGAAGTCACATTCTTGATTGGATATGGGCTAGGCGCCCATGTGAGAAGTTATGTGAAGGAAATTAAATATTTTATTATGTTCATTGGCTATCCATAACCTAGGCATGGGTTTTTCTAAGTGGTATTTTCCTCTTGTTTCAGGTTACCACTGTGGTTTTCTCTCCCACAATTCACTATAAATTAGAGTTGTGACATAGTAGTTTCATTTGTTGAGTTGTAGGTATCCAAGTGTTATCAGATTGATCAGGGAATAGTAGTGAAGAGTATTATTGTATAAGTCCCTTTGCAGATTAATAATATTCTTTACCTCTTTACCATGTGGAGTTTTTCTGGAAAGGGTTTCTCCATGTAAATCTGATTTTATCTATGCTTTTCTAATTTTTATCTTCGTGTTGTATGTCCAATCACACATTATCAATTTGGTTAATTTTCTTTTTACTTTCAAACACATTCATAAGTTAATATATTAGCTTATCTTTACCTTGTTTTCAACAAATTTTTTCCCTAACCTTTGGTTAAAAGTGCTAAGTCTCTATTTTTTATAATATTTTATTATTTGAGGTCATTCAAGTCTCCATCTTTTGTTAAAAATTATTCACTTAATGTCTTCATTCAAGTTCCTTAAATTTTTCAATAAAATTGAATCTTTTATACTCATTTGGAACTCCTTTGTCGGAGGTTCTTAGTGTTACACCCCAATTGTGTAATTACTATTTACTATTACTATGTAGGGTAAAATATGAATGTAATGTGAATTCAATGGATGAATAAATTGTGTGTGCACTTTGTTATCACTATTTTATGAATGAATGTCATCTCATTTAATATTATATGAAAGAATGTATTTATGTGATTGGATGAGTATTGCATTAATATTCTAACTTTGGAGATGTATTATGTATACTGCATATTTTGTGAACAGTTGACTAACTTGTACAAATCTTAGTGATTGTAGGCATATGTTCAATTCCTCTAGGTGGAGGGGAAGTATCACTCAGGAGAAGGTCTTGGTCGGGTAACCAATATCATAACCTATCTGAGCTTACACACACACCACAGTAGAATAATTGAGTCAGGTTATTAAGTGGGAAGTTGGTAAGTCATACTTAGTTAATATGTCTGCATTCGTAAGAGTCTTGTTTACTTTTGAGTGCATTATTGGGTGATGTTTACCTATTTGAGCTTGAGAGTTCTTTCCTTGTTACTATGCATGTATTGATATGTGGAACATATGAGGAATGTGTATGCATACACACATGCATGTTGATGATAGACTATACGCATGAAGGAACATGTACATGAGGGTACATGGGTAGACATGTCTATGCACACTCATGCACAATTTTATTATGTGCAATATGTATACATATAGATATATCGCTCGTAATCTCTTATCAAAACCATAGTAATTATGTATGATTTGGTGTGAGAATTGAATGTGTGTATATATATATATAAATAAAGTATATACATATATCCATATGTATATATGTATCAATATACGTGCATGGTGGCAAATGGACATACCCATACGAATGTATCGATACATGTATACATACGTATACATGTACATAGAGGCATATATATAAATATATATATACACAATCGATATATTAATATACCAATGTGATTGCTATCTTGATTATATTCATTTATATATCGATTATATATACATGCTTTATTGACATATGTTAAATATGGATATATACAAACATGTACATATATATACGTGTTAATATATATATGTAAGAAAATATATACGTATATGTTACATATATATTTATATGGTATTTGATTTGAGATCGACTATCTAAAGCAATGTGTATAAGCCGATTTATAAGGAAATAAAAGGTCAACTTTATGATAGTTATGACTATACATAAAGGCCGAATTAATAGCATGTTGTCCAATGCCATAAAGGAAAACATTTTGCAAACTCATACACAACAATGAGTTGATATTATGAATGAGACTAAGTTGACGCCATTTTGTGGAGTTTCCTTGACTTGGTAAAACATATGATGCCTTGTCATCTGATGGAATATCTGAATCAATAAATGAATTCTTACATGTCAATTAGCAGGTCAATGACTGAGTTTGGATGTTAAATGAGCTAAGCTGACTCTAGTGAGACTAAGTCAGCATTTGCTATGTGTTTCTGGATAAACAAATGACTGATTCAACAGCATGAAATCATGCCAACTATGTAGGAGAACTTTGTTGTTTTGGTGCCACCTTTGAATCCTTTACTCTATAGATATCCTTTTTGAGTGCAAGTCGAATTCAACCATATGGTGATTTGAACTAGTCTTTCATTGTTGTCAAGCAGCAAGGATGATTTGTAGCTTTGAGAAGTTGAGTAAGCTCTCAAATGTGCACCACCTTATGACTATGAATCATGTGTTGTTGTGCATGTAAGTTGTTGTCAAATGCATGCCTAATCTTTAGGCTCTATGGTCTCTTACTTGTATAAATAGTAGTATGAGTACATTTGCTGGGATGCATTCTTCTTCTACATATTCCTTGTGTATTATTCTTCTTTATATTGAGTGAAGGCTTTGAGCATTGAGAGATAGTTTAGTATTATTTTGAGAGAAGTATTTTTATCAACTTGAGAGATTGAGGTTATTGTGAATTGTTGGAGAAATAGAAGGTCAAGCTAGTTGTTGTTCTAGAAGAGTTGTGTTTGTAGTCAATCGATTTGGTAGCTTTTCACAAGTATGAGAATAATCTTCCTTTTCTTATATTAAGCTTTTGAAAGAGTATTTATTGATTGTTGTACAAGTTTACTATGGTTACTCACATTTAGGGAGAAATAGCATTTACTTTGAAGGAAAAGTTGAATATGTTTACTCTGTCTATGAAATGCTTGTATTTACTCCATGATAGGAGAGATTGTTTGACATAGGTATTTTATTATACTAGATATGTTTGGAAAGATTGTTTAACATAGGTATTTTATTATACTAGATATGTTTGGAAAGGTTGTTTAACATAGGTATTTTATTATACAAGATATGTTTGAACATGGGTAGCTTAAGGGAATACTCATAACTAGATATTTGTTATGCTAGTTGGCTAGTAGGTTACTCCTACGAATGTTGTCTAATGAAGGGAGGGAAATAGTACTTTTCTTAATGAGTTATGTTACCTTAGGTTGTGTTAAAGAGATAGGTTATATTGGGGAGTAGCTTGCTCATGGAGAGGGATTTCCTAGGCATAGATATAATGGCCTTAAGTCAAAATGAGCTTGCTATAGTGTAAGTGAATGGTAGACCATCACTCGATTATACTAAGTGAGAACACTTTGGTCAAAGTAGTGTGATTTCTTGGGGCTCCACTATCAATTCACCGTGTCTATTTAAAATGCATGAGGGCTACCTAGCGTAGGTTATAAATCCTAGTCATGTAGGGCACAACACTAAGCTCAGAGTGGTATGTCATACGAGGTTACCCAGCCAATACCTTCATCAAAGGGTAGGGCCATCTATCATTGATAGATGTGCGGGGGACCGCATATGAGTCTTTGGTTGGTAGAAAAGTGCTTGAGTGATGTTTCTTCTCCTTAGTAGGTGACAGAAGACCAAGGTTTTGAAAGGTGGATTCTTGGACCATCTATATCTTATGCTATAAAGCTCAAAGGAGCTATGCATGTAGTTTTTTACTTTCTCAGTATATTGTACTTTCAGAAATATGTGTAATGGAATGGAAATCCTTATTGTATGTTGTATAGAATCTTTGTTCATATATTTTCAATAAAGAAAAGAAATTTTTTTATTGCAATGGCTTGTCACATAGTTTATTTTTACTCGCACATTAAAAACTTAGGAAATTTACTTTTGTGAAGCTTTGGCATATTACATATGGTATCAAAGCTACCATGTTTAGCTCTAGAACCTATGAGCTCATCATTCTTTCCATCCAACATTATCTAATATTGTGAATTCTTGTGCTAGGATGGTGTGTCTCATATTAACATCTCAAAAGTTAGTAATTGAAAATGAGTGCTACCTCAAGGCCAACAAGGAAAGAGAAGCCATCATTAGAACAATAGAGGGAACCAACTATGACAATGTCGTCTAGTTGAGTGACACTGAAACATTTAGTCATGTACTTTCTCAGATCAGTGATGTGAAGAGGAAGATGAATATGGAGGCTATGTACAACAATCTACCTTCCATCTCACCAAAAAAATATGAGTCATTATCACTTTCCAGGGATATGCCCTCAGAAGGAAGTTTCAACTCAACATTCATCTTTAGGGACCCTAGAGTTCTTCCAATGTATGAACTAATAGTAATTTCTTCAAGTAACGAGTCCAAGGGATATGTACCTCAAGACCAGCTAGATGTGAAATGGTCTCATGAACAAATGTCTGCAAAAAGGGTAGACTATATTGTTGATGAACACCATATTGGCACTAAACCTTGAAACTATGTATCAGATGATAAATCTAAAGGCTACTACCCATTTTGGGATAGATATGAACAATTAAGGGATGAACAAATAGATGGATACAAGAAACAATCTCAGTCTATAGGATATACTCCATTAAGTTATGTATCAAAGAGTGAATTTGAGGGATACTCTTCACTCGACTATTTGAATAGTCACTCCATGTAATCCAAGGATATTGAAATCCTTATGAAATGAATAAAATTATTTGTTTAACAAAAGTGTGTGCTTAATATTATGTGGAATTCTTTATGTGCAAATGAATACCATATCTAATATTTTCCATACTTGATAGTTGATAATATAATTTAGTCTAACATGGATAAACATTCAGGTAAAACTCAATCTTGTGAAGATGGTGAGGACACGAACCAATCCTAGTGGTAGCCAAGAAGTTGGGAAAGGACCAACAGGAATTGAAGCTAGGCTTGACCAAATTTTTGCAAGATTAGATAACCTTGAACAAGAAAGGGCATAAGCTAGGGTTGAGAAAGAGGTTCCTGTTAATGAGAATGAAGGTGAAAACTATTCTCATGGACATGACGAAACCCATGATCATGAAAAAGAAAGATCACCAACACCATCTACAGAAAGAAATAAGAAGCATATGGCTTCTGAATTTTCTAAGGATATGAACAAGATTGTTCCACCCAAGTTTGAGAGAAGCGCCAGCGGTGATGAAGCTGAGGTGTGTCTTGTTTAAATGGAAATGTATTTTGAAATCTGAAATTACACTGAGACCACTAAAGTCGCTTGGGGTGCATACCAACTAGCTGGAGAAGCCTCTACCTGGTGGATGAACAAAAGGCTAGAACTCAATATCAAATCATGGAAGCTGACATGGGGGGAATTTGTTGAGATTTTCCACAAGCAATGGTTGCCTCAACTACACTATGACCAAAAACTCACAGATTTCCAGAGTTTGAAGCAAGGAAATATGTCATTCAACGAGTATTGGGAGAATTTTACCTGACTTCTGCGTTATGTGCCTATATATCATAAGGATGAACATTTTTGTATAAGAAAAATTATAATGGGACTTAACAATCAAATAAAAGGAGAAGTGGATATGCATGGTCCTACAACTATGGATATTGTATCTAAGAAAGCAATTAAGCAGGAGCAAAAGCTTAGGGATATCTCCAACTAAGAGGAAAGTAAAGACCATAAGAAGATTGCAGAAATTTTTGACAAGCCAACTCCAAAGAAGTTGGAGGTTGTGCAAAATGTACCTAAGCAAAGAGAAAAAGGTAACTGCAATAGTGGAAGAGAGTCAAGAAGGGAGCAGAGGAGGAATGGTTCCAACCGTGGAAATACCAACAATGCTAGTGAAACACTAGTAGATCTTGAGAACCCACAAAGAAGGTACCATTTACAAGATGCTATACATGTGGGGGAGACCATTTTTCTAGAGATTATCCCAATAATCCTTCCAGCAACTCACTACCTACTCAACGGGAAACGTTCCAAAAAAGGATACATGCTACAATGGATGACCGCCAAGCAGAGTATCAAGCAACTCCCATTGAAACTCTAGGTATTTTGTTTGGTTTAGCCATTTCAATTCTTATTGATACTAATGCAACTGAGAATTTCATTTCACGTAGAGTAGCTAAGAAATTATCTAGAAAGTTTGGACACATGGAAACATCTTGGGATGTAGAGTATGCAAACCAGACAAGAAAAAAAGTGGAGTAATGTTTTTTCAAGGCTACGATAGAGCTACCTTGTTTCTCTATTGATGTAAACCTATATGTCGCACCCTTAGGATCCTATGATGTAATCTTAGGTATGAATTGGTTGTGGAGACATAGGGGTAAGGTATATTTCCATGTGAAAATTGTTGGGTGCCTAGATGATTTTGGTAACTGAGTCAAGTTCCAAGGGATACCTAGAGAAGTCAAGATTTGTCAAATCTCAGCAATGCAACTAGTGAGGGCTAAGAAGAAAGGGTACAAACTCTTTGTCATTAAGACTGAAGAACTTGGAGAAGATCTTGATAACTTGGATTCCCAGAGCTTCCAAGAGATGGAAGACGGTGAAATAGATGACACTATAATGTTGAACATGGAAAAGTATCCTATATTGAGAAAAAAATTGGATGTGTTTCCAGATCAGTTACTTGGGTTGCCACCGAAGAGGATATTTGATTTCTCTATAGATATAATTCTAGGGTCTAAACCTATTTCCAAGGTTTCCTATAGGATGTCAACAACCGAGCTAATGGAGCTTAAGGCACAGTTGGATTAATTGTTGTCAAAAGGGTTGATAAGAACAAGTGTTTCACCTTGGGGAGCACCAATTATTTTTGTGAAAAAGAAGGATGGAACTTTGCATTTATACATCGACTATCGTATGCTTAACAAAGGAACAGTGAAGAACAAGTATCCATTGCCATGCATTGATGATCTTTTCAATCAAATGAGAGGAGTTGTCATATTCTCAAAAATAGATCTGAGTTCTGGATATCACTAGTTAAGAATTAGAGATGAAGATATAAGACTACGTTCAAAACTAGATATGGACACTATGAATTCACAGTTTTACCTTTTGGGCTAACAAATGCACCTGTCACATATATGAATTTAATGAATAGTGTATTTAGAGACTTCCTAGATAAATTTGTATTAGTTTTTCTAGATGACATCCTAATATATTCTAAGGATGAGGAAGATCATTGTAGACATTTAGAGATAGTTCTACAACAGTTAAGAGAGCACAAGTTGTATGGTAAACTAAGTGTACTTTCTTCCAAAGGAGAGTGCATTATCTAGGGCATGTGATCTCAGTGAATAGAATCTTCGTAGATCTATCCAAGATCAAAGCAGTACTTGAGTGGTCAATACCCAAGAATGTGTCTAAGATAAGAAGTTTTATGGGTCTAGTAGGGTACTATAGGAAGTTTGTTGTGAACTTCTTCAAGATCGCTTTCCAATCACTTCTTTATAGAGAAAAGGGAAGAAATTTGAGTGGACTGAGAAATGTCAAGAAGCCTTTGATCTACTTAAAGAGAATTTGACCACTACATTGATCTTAAAAGTACTAGATCCTGAGGGTAACTTTACAATTATCACAAATGCATGCGGAGAAGGTTTAGGAGGTGTGTTAATGCAAGATGTGTAGGTGATTGCTTATAAATCTAGAAATTTGAAACCTTATGAGAAAAATTATGCATCGCATGATTTGGAGTTACTAGTTGTGGTTCACGCATTATAAATGTGGAGGCACTACTTGTTATGAAAACCCTTTGAATTGAAAACTGACCATAATAGGTTAAAGTACCTTTTCACTCAACCTAATCTAAATGCTAGGTAGAGAAGATGGTTGGAGCGAATAGTTGACTATGACTTTAATATCAGTTATATAAAAGAGAAAGAGAATAGGGTTGTTGATGCCTTGAGTCGAAGACATCATATTGCTTCAATAGTAACAATTCAAACCAACTTTAAGGGACAACTGTTGTAAAAGTGCAAAGAGGATGAGTACTACTTGCAAGTTAAGCAGGAACTCGCTAATAATCCATAAGGTTCTAGGTATGAGGTTTTTCATTTTGAACCTAATGGATTACTTAGATATAAGGGTAGGATGTACATACCTGATGTAGAGGAGTTAAGGAGTCTGGTATGGAAAGAAGTACATGAAGCACCATACTCTAGACACCCTGGAGTGACCAAAATGATGGATGTGAAGTCGTTAAATTTTTGGAAAGGGATGAAAGGAGATGCTGCTAATTTTGTGGCTAGGTATCTTGAATTTCAAAGGGTGAAAGTGGAGCATCATCATCCTGTAGGCTTGTTATACCCACATGACATACCAGAGAGGAAATGGAAATTCATAAGTATGGACTTTGTGCAAGGATTTCCTATGTCAAGAAATAAGAAAAAGGCCATTCTTGTGGTAGTAGATAAGCTTACCAAAGTCGCACATTTTATGCCTGAGAATTTAACTAATGGAGCACCTATCATAGCAAGAAAGTTTGTGTAAGAAGTGTTTAGGTTGCATGGAATTCCAGAGAATATTATCTCGGATAGGGATGCACAAGTCACTTCTAGGTTTTGGAAAACCTTGTTTTATACACTAAGGACTCATTTGAATATTAGCTCAGCATATCATCCAAAAACAGATGGATAAACAGAAAGAGCGAATCAAGTATTGGAAGACCTTCTGAGAATGTATTGCATGGATCAACAGTACAAGTGGGAAGACTACTTACCCTTATTCGAATTTTCTTATAACAATTCTTATCATTCAATGATAAAGTTGGCTCCTTTCGAAGCATTGTATGGTTGAAAGTGTCAAACTCCTATAAGTTGGGATAGACTCGAGGATAGAGTGTCTTGGGCCAAAGATGTTGGCTGAAATGGATGAGCAAGTTAATATTGTTAAGCAAAGGTTGACTGAAGCTAACGATCATCAAAAAAGTTATGCCAATGGTAAAAGAGTGCCCTAAAAATTTTCCATAGGTGACAAAGTGTTGTTGAGAGTGAAACCTCACAACAGCTCCATTAATTTTGGAAAGTGTTCCAAGTTAGCCCCATGTTATGTTGGACCTTTTGATATTCTTGAAGAAGTGAATCTGATAGCCTATCGAATAATATTGCCACCAGCTCTTTCCAGAATGCATAATGTCTTCCATGTGTCTTACCTAAAGAGGTATGTACCTGGTGATAATCATGTGATTGATTAGACTGCTTTACAGGTATAGGACCCTGAAGTGGTAACACTTGATCTCGTCAAGGTGCTCGGAACACATAAGCTTCGCTTTCGTAAAAGGGAGGTTCAACAGTGCAAAGTCCAGTGGGACCAGCATGTAGAAGATTCAACCACTTGGGAAGATTATGTTGAGATTTAGTGAAATTTTCCTCATGTTTTAGATGCTTATGAGAATGCTTGAAACAATATTTTGATTGTTTGTTTTGTTTTATGTTGCTACATAAAATCATCGGGGACGATGATTCACAAGGGGGGAGTATATTACACCCCAATTGTGTAATTACTATTTACTATTACCGTGTAGATTAAAATGTGAGTGTAATGTGAATGTAATGTAAGGTTTTGAAAGGCAGATTCCTGGAACATCTATATCTTATGCTATAAAGTTCAAAGGATCTATGTATGTACTTTTGTACTTTATCATAATATTATAATTTGGGAAATATTGTAATGGAATGGAAATCCTTATTGTATGTTATATAGCATCTTTGTTCATATATTTTCAATAAAGAAAGGAAATTTTTTTATTGCAATAGCTTGCCACATAGTTTATTTTTACTCGCACAATAAAAACTTAGGAAATTTACTTATGTGAAGGTTTGGAATATTACACCTAGTCCTTCAAGAACTCCCTTATTGGAGGTTTCTACCTTATTGGGAACTCTTATCTTTCAATCCTTCATAAGTTTTCAACATTTAAATTTGATCAAGAGAAAGGGTGGTTCCAAGCATTACTAGAACCTCCAATTAGTTTTTTTTCTACCTTAGTTCCCAATGCTAGCAAGGTCCCTAATACTATAAAAAAATGGTAAAAAAAAGAGAAAATAAAAATATATTTGGTGAGTTCTAAGAACCACTAGAAATCTCGATAATTTCATTTATAGTTCCTGATGAGACCACAAGCTCTGATAAAGAGATTCAACAAGGAAAAATTATTTGATTTCCTAGTTCCCAGAGAACCTTTGACAAAGGGAAAATCATTCAAAATTTCACTAATGAATGAAATAGATAAAAAATAGAAGGTTCATTGGTTTAGGAAATCAAGTGAACTTCCAATTGGTTCCTAGTTTCTACTAAACCTCTGATACTACAAGAAAAAGGATTAGAAGTTTGAAAAGAAGGAAAATAAAGAATTGGAAGGTTCGTTTCTCATCCTCGATAGTTCAAAAAAAATATCAAAAGAGGCTTATAAGGATATTTCAAAAAGGTAAATAAAGAAGAAAATTTCAAAAGGTTCCTTGGTTTTGAGAACCAAGGGAACCTCTTAAAGGTTCCTAGTATCACTTAAGCTCTAACACTCAAAGGAAAATGAAGGGAAAGAAGAGACTTTTTGTTGGTTCCTAGTGACTGAATACCTACTAATATTAATAAAAAGGGAAACATTGTGAGGCTATATAAATATATTCCCTTATCATTTGAGTAGCCACCAAATTTTCAAACAAGAAAGGAGTCAATATTCACATTGAAGTGGAGCTTGTGACTTAAATACAACTATTCCAAATATCCCAACTCTTTCAAAGGCCCACTACTAAGAAAGTAACATGTTCATTCCTCATTCAAATTTTTCTTTAACTTTGCTTTGTTTCCTTAAAATATTATGTTACCCCAACACCCTATTTTTCAAAAATCCTCATTTTTCAATTGATTTTCTCATCAAAATAATTTTATCCCTTCATTAGTATGGGAAATTTTCTAATGAAATAATGAAATACACTTACCAAGGTTTTGAAATTGAGATAGTTCTAAAGAATTCTCTATCAAAAGTGGGAGATAGCCAACTAGGGCATATTAACCTAGAAGAATTTTGGTTGCATGTGACTAAAAATCCTAGACCAAGAATGGCCAAAGCCACTTTATAGAGTGAAATAACTCATACTCGATGGTTTTAAAACTATTGTTGAATGCATATATTTAGTGCTAGATTGTATCAAATATTACAAAATTGAAAAGAGGTAAGTAAGGAGTGGAGACAACAAAGTGATAGCCTGATTGGATGGGCCATAAATAAGCACTATGTTAAGACTCCCTAATAGGGAAGAATATGCTTACATGTCTATAGAAAAGGCCACAAATTACTTCATTGATAGGAGATAAACTTTCTTGAACAAAATTGCTAAACGTTGGTTCAAGAAACCAAGAAAAGAGAAGTCTAAATTACCAAAAATCCTTATAAGAGCATATTTTAATAAGGATATATCTAACATGATTAACCTACTATATAGATTCAATGGGGATAAAGTGACCAACTCATTTTAGTAGTGGATGTTCCAATTTATTCTTTTTGATAGGGTATGAATCTTAGTGTGTTAATTTGGGAAAATAAGTGATCACCTACATAGTCAACATCAATTTCCAAAATACATAGGAATTCTATATGTCTTCATATTTGTTTTATGTTATTGCTAGTATTCACCCATGGCCTAGAGCATGAGATATTGGAGTATATGATGAAACTAACAAAATATACATTTGACAATTTGATACTTATTGAGATTTTTAGACAAATGGAATCAATGCGTACAAAGTGTAGAGAACTGAATAAGGTGGGTCATCCATTCTTATTGGGATTGTCTTTTTATAGTTGTCCAACTTCAATACAGGTAGAAAGTGTGGAAAGATCTCTAGTAAAAATAACTATGCACTAATACTACATGAGATATCCATTTGATAGTAAAAATTATGTAAAGAATAATTTGTACCTTGGAAAAAAATCTACCATCTTCCTCATTTGAAAGATTATTAGGAGGATTGTAAAAATGAATTTGAATTAAGAAAAAAGATTGATCTTGGATGACTATACAAAAAATGAAGGACTATGAACTTGAATGGGATGTTGAGGGTATTGAAGACAATGGCTCAAAAATGTTTGATTGTCTATTTATACTCTCTACAATTTGAACCACTAACACTCATTGATTGGAGTATGGAGGTAAAATAAATCAATGAGATGCCTTTCCTTGTACTAAATTAAAATAAATCAATGAGATGCCTTTCCTTGTACTATTGTACATGGAAACACTCCCAAGCCCAAGAAATAAAATTTTCCCCAATACTAATGATTGATCCATCAAGCGATCAATATTTAGAAATAGCCAAATCAATTGATAATGAGAATAAAGAAGATGTTAAAGAAGAGGACTATCAAGTGTCCATAATTGATACTGGTGATTCAACTCATAAAGGAGATATACATAATTTTCAAGTCTTAATTGTGAAGCTTGTACTAGAATGGAGAAGGAGAACCTGATACCAAACAACTAGAAGAACGAGTTCAAATATTGACATCTTATGTCAATAATATTTTAAATATTTCAATATAGCTAGTAGATGTCCCCTTAACTTTAGATGATACAAATATACAAAGTATTGACAAGGGGACAATGGAAAAATTAAGCAAATACTAAGATTTTGGTAAAGCCTCAGAGGATTGGGTCAAATAGATAATACTTGATTGGCTATTTTGTATTGAGAAATCAATATTGGTATACAATCAAACTAAGGAGAAAACCAAATAGCTCAAAAATTATCTTCAGCTATTACTAAAATAAGAAATTGTTTGGTATATAATAATAAAGGACATAGAAGAGATAAAAAAAAAATTAACACATTATTGACTATAAAAAAATATGGTTGAATCTAAAGAATACAATAGTATTGTATGGATAAGAAGCATTCAATGGAAAATTATGACTATTAGATAAGCTATAAATGAAATTAAGAAACTTATCAAAGAAGTTAATTTCATTAGGTCAAAAATAGTAGCAATTTTTTTCACTATGGAAATACATGTTTTTAAAGATGATGATTCTTCTTTCAAAGATTCTCAGGTAACCAAACAAAATTTTAAAGAATTTTTTTCTAAAGATTTGTGTAGTCAAGAGAATGCTAGTGTCAATACAATGTTAAAATTGTCTACAGTGTCAAATTTAACAGTCAATTTTAATAAGGAATTATCAATTATGGAAATGAAAATGAAAGAAGTTGAGGATTCCTAAGAAACTTGGAACCAACATCTGTTCAATATAGTGGTTCTAGAAAAGGAGGCCTTGACAACTGCAATTAAAGCATATAGAGATCACAAATGCCTTTCTTCAACCTCAAAAAATATATAAGTTATGAAAGAGGATATGCTTGCTAAATAAGTTTAAAGTCTTTTATATAACTTTATTTCATAACTTGTAATTAAGTCATTTTTATATGACTGGAATATGACTCTTTTATAATCTTATGTTTGACAAAACGAACTTTATTATTTTATTAAAATTATAAATTAGAGTTAGTTACAAGTTAGTTAGAGAGAAAAGCCTATATATATGATGCTTAATCTTCTTAGAAGAAACTTTTGGTTCTAATGATTTTGGAGATTAAAAAGGTTAAAGTTGTATATATTTTTGTAAGGAAGTAATAGAAAATATTTGAATGGTATTGTTTAAGTATTTTTTAAGTTATTTTTTCTTCAAATGTGGAGTGAATAAATTTTGTTTGCAAATCCCTTTCATAAAATTTTTGAGATCTTTTAATCTTATTACTAAAATATCTTTGATGTATGCAATGTTGAAAAGTCTAGAGTAGTCATTCTTTTCTATTGTATGTTGAAATATTTGTGATATATGTTATAAAATAATGAGAATTTTTCTCAATTTCTTGCAACAAATTTAATCACCATTGTCTTGATTGCATGCAAGGAAATTTAATTTCCATATGTTTATTGCTTGGGTTTCTCTTAAATTTCATATTTTGTTGTCTTTCAAATGTTTTGGTATTTTTTATGTCAAAATATTTATCATATGAGGAAGTTTCCCCTCTCAATGTAGAGGTATGTTGACTAAAAATAGCAACCTTACCAATTTTTGGCACATATTTCATTATCTTCCTTATTATAACAGATTTAGATTTTTTTGAGTCATTTATTATAATGCAAAATATGTATACCAACACATTTTTGGCAACTCTATTGGGGAAGAAATACCTATAAAATTATTCATTTCCTTTAAAAGATCACTTGCATGTTGTCAAGAATGATATTTTTGATGAATACCGTGGGTTTACAATGTAACAAAGCACCTATCCTACAACCTAGAAAAAATTGGTGGGGTGGTAATACAAAAGACATCATTTCTTATTTCTACATGATAGCTTGGAGAAACAAAAGGTCATGCTAGCAATATCACAAGATAAAGTAAGTGATATTTAAGGAAGAAGATCATGGACATGAAATTGTTGAACAAGATGAAATAATTGCACAAGGAAGAGACAACGTGGTAGAAATTGTGATTAACAAAAGTGTTGAAAGGTTTATTTTTACAAGACATGAAAAGGTATGTTTGCCATAGGTATTGTACACTTCAAAATAGCTTGGTCTCTATTCAACATAGAAGTCTAAATTTTTCTTTGTTTCAATGAACAATCATGGTGTTGCAAGGTAGGTTTAGGCCACTCTTGCAACCTAATATATTTTTTTATAATTTGAGCAAGAAGAAATAATAACATACTTAAGGGCATTGGCTTGGAGATATAGAAAGTCAAACCAACAATATCATCAAGTTGACCAAGTATTAGACTTTGAAGATGATATTGAGACTGAAATAAGGCTCAGACAAACCCAAAATTATGGGAATCAACATAGTGAACTTGTGATCATAGAGCTTGTACCCAAAAGAAATCAACATCAACATCAAAGAAAAACAAATCAAAATTGATAGAAACTTACACAAAATAATTGGTCTACTCAACTTGCTAAGAAAAAATAAATTTTTACAAGACACCCTAGCTAGCAAAAGTTACACCAGAGGAGACTGAAGTAAAAGTATTATTGACTATGATTTTGAAATTTTAAAAAATATTTATTTCTCTACTTCTATTTCTTCTTCAAGAAAGAAAGTTAGATCTACTAGTAGACCCTCCATCTCCCATTAGGACTATTATGTAAATAGTGTCATTATCCACCTAGTTAGCTAATCACCTATCTAGGATTTACCTATTCACACCTAGCTTAAGTTTAATTAGGTTTCTTTTTTTTGTCTCGCTTCATAGCATTGAGACATGTGTCCTCATGACTTGAGCCATCTATTGACACTTGCTCACCCACTTCTCAAGTGAGCTCACAAGTGTCCCACCTTTGGAGGGGTAGTCAGAGTTTTACTCGTACCTTCTCACCTCCTCATCCTTGCCTATATATGTAAGGCTTGATCATTGTATTATACACTCTTCATTTCATATTGATAGACATACTATTATGCATATTGTATTCACTTGTGGAAGTTTTTTCATGCTCTCTTTGATCTTGGCATTCTCCAACATGGTATTAGAGCCATGAGAGCATGTTTGTTCCCTCATCGAGGTGAATCCTACACATATCCCTCTCAACGAAGCATCATAGAGCCAAAATATAGCACCATCGCATTCAGAAGGCTCAGGAAATGAAAAAATACCTTTTATTTCATCAATTTCGATAAATTTTATTTTTTTTAATTTTTTATCACTATACACGTTATGCCAAAAAGTTATAAAAATTAGCATAGGGCCAATTTTCCCTCTGCTCATTTGCTCGTTAGGATAGATATTTGCAATTTTTCAGGCATTTTAGGCCTATTTGCAAAATTTGTGGCTTTGTTGGCCTACTTGCAGGTTTTATTTCAATTCAACTTTTATTTGCAGCAACATATTCCCTATGTTTGGTGTGTCCCTGCTTGCAAATTCATGCACAGACAAATATTTTGTATTTGTGATCCTCTTGAGAATACCACTCGCTGGAGGCATTACAATTAGATATATGGTTATTCTCGTTCAAACTTTGGTTTGTTACATTTTCCAAAGTTTACAAGGATAAAATTCTTTTTTAGGTCGACCTATTTCTACAATATGTTGCGACAACACTTGTTCGCTCATTGGAGGGGTGTCGAGTAGAGTCTTACTGTTTGTGCAGCCAAACAATTAGTTCCATAGGGAGAAGTTATAGATCTTCTATCTTTGGGAAATCAGTTGCATGACTTTCCTCCTAAGCATATAATTTTTTTCCTAAGTTTAGTGGTGATGGTAAAGGTACAACAAATGAGCACATTAATATCTTCTTTATTTTTTATGTTTTACATGGGGTGATGCATACAGATGTATATGTTTGGTTTCTTGTGGAATATTCAACTGAAGTAGAAGTGGAATGGTCTTATCATATACTATCCGGGTCTATTAATTCATGGGTTGTAATGTGAAAAATAATTGAGCATAGGTTCAAAAGTCTTGAAGATAAGAAAATTATTTCTAGCAAAATTTACTCAAATGAAGAAATAAATAAATGAGCCCATGTGGGATTTTGTGCCTCATTTCAATAAGATAGTTAATAGAAACAAAACTACCAAGAAACCCACTAAAGAAAATCAGAAATTATTTTTCATTAATGCTCAATCTCCCAATATGAGAACTTTTCAAATGAGAAGAGATAAAGTAGGGACACTTGAAGAAGCTCAAGCTATGGCGATAGAAGTGGAAGATGATTTTTTAACCATAAGAAAATGGAATAAAGAACTATAGAAAGGAAAAGGAAAACAAGAAAAATTTCCTACCACTGATTGAATGGTGTATAAATTGGCTAATGATTTTCTCTTACTCAAAAAGAAGCTTCCATAAAATCCGCCACCTTTTTATCAGGATATTTGAAGGAAAAATTATGTTTCATACCAAAAAAATAGATAACCAAAGCTTCATCCATTTGCACAAAGATTGGATATTTAACACCTCTCATCTAGCAATAATCATACTATAACTATGTGTGACTTCAATTTGACTACTGATCTTGATGGCTCAACATGTCTAGAAATGGCTAGATACATGTAAATGAACCAATCAAGTGAGAAAATTAAGGAATATATTGCTCAAGAAGCTGAAACAAATGAAATCTTTGGTCAACCCTTGATAAGCTTCTTAAAGTATGAATCTGATGATGAATACAGGTTACTGCATGATATCAACAATCATTCTTAAAAAATTTACAAGAAATTAGCACCAAAAGAATGAATAGAAAGTTGAGACTAATACTAATGATGCTAGAAAAGGTTTGGAGAGTATACCCAAATATATTTTGACTAGAAAGAATGGTCAAGAATATTCTATTATTGCATTGAAAAAATCCATGCAAGGTACATAGTCTCTAGATTCATAACATGTTTTTGATGACTCATTTGATTTTATTAAATATTGTAAGAAAAAAGTACAAATCTCTCAAATTGATTATTTGAAAGAAAATCCACACCAATTAGAGATATTAGTTCAATACATAAAGGGAGATTCTAAATCCCCTATTTCTACTTGATTCATCTAGAATCAAATGAAACTCCAAAAAATTATGATCCTTAAATTTCATGTCAAAATAATGTTCTCCTAGTTGGTAATTCTATTTGTGTATATACTTGGTTGTAAACTTAGCAATTGCATTATAAATTTTGGTGCCTCAAATAATGTCATTCCTTTTAAGGTTTCCCACACTCTAGGTCTTTCTCTAAATAAACTATTTGGTAAAGTATACTCCATGCAATCCAAACAAGTTCCACTTGTTGATGGAGGAGAATCCCTAGTTTTAAAGCAATCTTATATCAACCAAAAATAACTTTATTTTCTTGCATTGCATTCAGTAGCAGTTTCAGTATTTTTTTCCAAATTTTACCGCATCATTGTTTCTCATCTTGTGGATCAGGATATAGCATCTACACACTAATATCTATCACATATCTATATTTCACATTGTTTGGATTTGTCTACTGAAATTTATCACTCTCATAATTTCACTGTGATTACCAATCAGAGCATTTGGGGCTAACCTAGTCCATATTTCTTAGTGTGGACCTATTCCAGATTGTGTAGAGCCTAATGGGACATCATACAAGAATATTGGGTTTATTGGGACTTATCTTGGAGATTCACAAGTTATTTCATTTTGCGAGGAGTTATCTTTCCATATTTTGAGGTCGACCTTCATGTGTGATCATTCATTAGGTTATAAACCCTTGTGGCCAACGCATATCCTTTGTTGGAGCTTGAGAAGCATATTTATTACTCATTTGTAATCATTTAGAATTCAATCATTAGTAGTTCATTTAGATAGAGTTAGATCAGTACTCATATTTTTGCATAAACCCTTTGGGGGCATGTAATAAGGTATTTGGCCAGTTGTATTGTTGAATGCCCTTGTGGCAGGCCTGTGAGCCCTAGATATTCACCCATGAGGCATGTGATGCATGACTGGATCACAATCTAGAGAAAGAAGACCTTAAGCAAAGAAGAAAAAAGATGTAAAACCTTATTGGAGTGAAGAAAAGGATGCTAATTCATACCACAGAGGAAGGGAATATAGAAATTTTTACTCCAATGACAGAGGAGGTCATAATTCTTACCACAATGAAGGATACTACAGATATTAAGGGAGATTTGAGAGAAGACCATTCAAAGGAACCTGTTTCAAGTGTGGAGGTGAAAGACATAAAGCATTTGAGTGCCATCAAGGAAGTACTAGAAAGAAAACTGAGCATACTAAAAGATAAACTTTTGTGGATGAAGAAACTGTTGGATCCCCTAATTCAATTGGGAAACATAAAGAATGTGAATCATTGGTGATGAGGAGAGCTTTGATGCATGAAGAAGTGATTAAGGAACCACTACAAAGGAAGAATCTATTCAGAACTAGATGTAAGTCCAAAGGAAAGGTATGTAAAGTTAACATTGATAGTGGTAGTACTGATAATCTAGTTTCAGAGGAGATGGTAACCACTTTGAATTTGGAGAGACTGAAACATCCAAACCCTTATAGGATAGCATGGGAGCATAAGATATTGGTGAATGAGCAATGTTTGGTGAAATTTCATATTGGCTCATATAGGGATGAAGTATTGTGTGATATTATGCCTATGGATGCATGTCATTTACTGTTACGAAGACCATGGAAATATGATAAGAAAGCAATTCATGATGGAAGAAGGAACACTTATATAGTGACATCAAATGGAAAAAGAATTAAGAAGGTATCTTTAGAGGAAGAGGAGAAAATAGAAGTTTGTGACACTACCAAACTATGTTTGGTAGATGGAAGTGTGAATATGAAATTCATTGAGCTCCCTTCGGGTGTTTATTTTTATTTTTTCTAAGTACCAACCCATGCCTCAATTGTTTGAACATCATTGGCACATTTTTTATGAACACTGCCGACTTCTGCCACATGTCCCCTCAGTGCTCTCCGAACGGATTCTTCCTTCACTTTTCAAACAAGCCCTACCATGCTTCCATGTGTCAACTCGGTGCGCATTCAAATATTTCTCCCTCTCACTTTTTAATCAGGCCTCGTCTGGGTACCATGTAGCCTTCATCTGCATATGTGCTTTGGTAGACCCCACAGTTAGCGTCGATGGAAAGAGACACTTCCACGTGTCTTCCCAGTGCAAGCCTTTAATGGAGAAAGGAAGGCATGAACCACAAGCTGTGAAACACTGCCACGTGTCACTACGATGGGTGTTCTACCAAAAGGAAGGATATAGAAAATTGTAGGCTTCGATATGATGTTGCGTGTTCTAACTACCTACTCTGGGAGGCGACACTTGTTTATAGAGAACTTTGACGGGACCAATTCCATCATTCGCAGGGGATGAATTTGGATGGGGAGTGACCACATGCTATGTCTTGAATATTTATATTTTCTCTTACAATGGTTGAGGGGAATCATTGTTGCTACAGCATTGCTCAGGATACCGAATTTTTCAGTTACTGCTCGCTAAGCGGTGGGATTGCTGGCTATATATGTTGCTTCTTGCTTCAAAAAATGAGTTCCAAAAGATACAAAATTTTAGAATGACACTAGGAATTTTTTATTGTTATTAGATTATTGTAAAAAGACTCACAAGTTGTGCCATTGTTTGGCCTTTCTATTTTTCTTAAGCTATTTGATTAACTTTACACTATGCAATTATTGCTTGAATGGTTCATTTGTGGAACTTCCATAGTTTTAATGCAATTTTGCTGGTTTAGATCATGTCTTTGACTCCTCTTTTCAGTGAATGTGTGTGAAAATTGTTTTATGTTATTGAATGAGTTGTTCAGGTTTCAATCTTTAATTTTTGTCATTCTAGGACATAGGAAACTTCTTAGTGGGCCCTTAAATCTTATCCGAAAGATAGATTCATCATGCCTTATATCCAAATCTTGGTGCATCACCTTAGTTAGATTTTACTTTTATATTTGCTTCCTTCTCCCCTTTTTCAACACCCCAATTATAGAAGAATTCGGCTTCTTTAAAAACCCAGAGGTCACTCAGTTTAGCACAATTGGTCCCCCATTAACTGAGTTTCCCATAAAGGTTGTTACCTTGCCAATTTTTGGCATCAACAGTATTCTTTTTTTTGGAACGCCTAGTGTGACCAAGTTTAAATGAATCTAACTTTGAAAAGTGTGTATGAGCCACCGGCCTGTTACTAGATCCCAGACAGCAAATAACCTTGGTTTACTAGTGCCGCCACTAGGAACAGTACAAGTTGCGACCCAATTAGTGAACGTTTTGCTTCCTCTGCCCCTTCCACTAGCCATGTTGCTAGGCGCTAATATAAATTATGTGGCATGGGATGCCGAAAGCCCCCTTGTAGCACCCATTGTTTGGGTTGTGTTGACGCGTCTGATGGCACAACAATGTGTAAACAGAATATTGCTACTCTGTTTCTCCTAAAAGAGAAAGATAATCACATGGATATCTTAGCTCCCAAGGTCTTTGTAGTTGGTTCTCAACTGTGCTAATGTTGCTCAGTGGTCAATGTAACAGTAATGTTCAAGGGGCCTGTTGGTGTTGAGCTTTTGGATTGTTCTGAGATCAAACATAGACTTTAAACCTACTCTAACCAGGGTTTTTAAAGAAACAGAAAAAGATAGATCAGAGCTTTGGAACATAAGAGAATGTTAATTCATCCAACTTAACCAGACTCATTACCTTTCAAGGAATTCCTAACTAAAACTCTAGAACAAAATTAACTTGTGACTAACACACAGTTTCATTCATTCGCAGTGTTGATTTCAATAACAGATTGCAAGTTACCATTTAAACAAAACATAAAATAAGATTTCAATCCTTGAAAGTTTCTCAAATCAAATGATTAAACCAAGATAAACAACATTCTGAAACACAATCTAAAGTAGATTTTAATCTGGTTGCTTCTACTATTAGTGAAATAGATAAGCAACATTTACAAATCTGGCACAATCACCAGTGTACAGAAAATCCATGACTCCAAATTGTTTCCATCTATACTAATAAAACTTGAAAAATACATTACAGGCTTCTGTTGAATCCAACTCCTAACTAAGAAGGCAAAAGAAGCTCCTATTACAAAGAATCAGGATGCAGCTCTGTCTCCTCTATTTCCGCTAACTTATTCTAACTTTTTAGAACTCTCTAACTTTTCTAACCCTTTACAAAGAGGCAAGAATGCCATATATACAGAGTGTATCAAAAAGAATGTGTTGGCCCCTGATTTTAGGGTTTACAAAATATCTCACTTGGTTGCAGGAGGGTCGGCCCTTAGATCTTTTGAATAGAGTTAATGTTGTGTTGAATAGCATCCTCGCTATCCATGTTGGTGAAATATTGTTCACGGGATGATCTGTAGATCTTTTGCAGCTATCGCATTAACTCTAGCCTTCATGTCCATCTTCAAACTCCTTCACAGAGTTGCCTTGAATTCTCTAAAGCATTGTCATTAATGTTGATCTGCCTCTCGCCAACAGACCTCACAGCTGTCCCTGTGACTCATGCTTGTTTCTTTCCTTTGACTTCCTTCCTGCTCTAGATCTTTCTGCACGTTGACTATCTCTGGAAGTAGCATCGGGCCTCCCTTTAGATCTGAACACCATTGTTCCCGAGTCGGTCCATTGCCTTGATCTCAGAATGAGTCCATGTCGCTTGCATCCTGTTAATTTCCTTCACAGGGATAGTCAATCAGTCAATGGTCGATCCTTTTAGCCTCTTTTGATTGGTGGAACAAAATCCACGTAAGACTCCCGAGCGGTCAAAATTCATTCAAATGGAATCGCATGTCGGTGAGACACCAATCATGTCTCCCTGATGCGATTATTCTTCTCTTAGCAGCTATCGGCGTGACACATGACGGTCGATGAGACTTCATACCGAGGTGCACAAGTTATATCAATATCCATTTTGGTCACCGAGACAATCACCATCGGCCAGACATCATAGTGAGCCCAAAACATTCGGCCAGGAGTCTCTCTGATGTCCACCTTCTGAGCAAACGTCGATGAGACACTACCGGGTCGGCAAGATGTTACCCTGAACTCACTCTACCTCGATGAGACCATCGCACTCGGGAAGACATCTCCCCGAGCCCACTCACATTCTCTGAGCTTGAGCCCTCCTTTTATTTTGGTGAGACCCTCACAAGTCAGTGAGACCTCATACCGAGTTCAAACATTACACCGAGGACACAATCCCCTCGGTGAGACTAACAGCCATCGGTGAGACATCTCACCAAGTCCATTTCATTTCAATCAGAGTTTATTTGGTTGTTGGTATGCTATGGAAAAATCATCCCACTCTCGCCGAGCTCAAACCCTTTCTTTCGATGGGACTCCGACGAATTGGCGAGACCCTCCACACATATTATCTCCTGCAACAAGACTTTTCATAGTCAGTGGGACATTTTGTCGAGTTCAAGATCTTTCGGTGAGCTCATCTTATGTCAAGGAGACCATCACTCATCAGCGTGACCTTTTTTCGAGCTCATTTCCTTTCGTCAAGACCGGCAACCATCGGCGAGACCTTCACCGAAGACACCCCATTTTGCCGAAATTAAATCTTTTCGACAAGATCCCTTGATGACATCCCTCTTCGGCAGGACATTTCTCTTCCGGACAAACCTCCGTTTGTCGGTGAGACTTCTCCCTGAACCCAAATCCTTCGCTGATGCTACTTGTCACCAAGACCTCCTTCGGTCGGTGAGACCTTTTGGTGAACGCAAACAACTCTCCCCAATTCCACTTCATTTTGGGGAGACTCCGATGGATTGGCAAGACATTTTGTCGAGCGACAAGAGCTATAGTTATATCCTCCCTGTCGGTGAGGAAATCCCATCTTGACAGAACATCCCTCGAGCCCGCCATGTTACACCGAAGGCCGACCCTTCGACGAGACCCATGCTAATCAGCTAGACCTCCTGCCGAAGGCAAAATTATTCACCAATCCAAAAAAAATTGGTGGGACCTCCTTCTGTCAGGAAGACTTCTCAGCGAAGCAAACTCGCTTTGAATTTCAAATAGACAGAGCCAAGCCACCAGTTGGAAAGACATCTGAAAGGTCCCAGTGACTCTCTTCTTGAGGAGTTTTATGCTGAATGTGATTGAGGCATGCCTTCAGTTGGCTTCCCTGAGAGATATCTTCATATGAGTGATTCAATCCTACAAAAAAAATGCCTCCATTAGTTCCAAAAGTATATAAAATGCACTATTATTATCATGCCTCTATTTTAACAAAAAGAAACCCAGCTCCGGTGGAGGAGGAACGAAAAATAGAACCAAAAACAACATCCTCCTTCAAAACCGGCGGGGGCGGAACCAAAAAGAAACTGGGACCGGAGTCAGAATGGGAACAAGCCATGGGAATGACTATCATTTCCCAGTCCAGACTCCGTCTCGGCCCCCGCGTCCACAAAAGCCAAGAAAACGCAAAGGCAAAACCTTACCAACCGACCAAGTGATCGGAACCGGGGCAAAACAAACAAACAAAACAGGCAGAATCGGGATCGGAACCAAATCCGACCCATGAACCTTTTAAAGTTTCAGGTCCAGATTCGGTTCCGGTCCCGCCTCTGACAACATCCAAAAGACAACAAAGATAGATGAAGGAAGAGAAAGGAAAGGGGGAAGACACCCCACGACAAAACAAAAAGGGAACAAAAGAAAAAGAACAGGACATGTGGAACCGAGATCGGAACGGAACCCGAACCTGAAACTAATTAAAGTTTCAGGGTTCGGTCCCAATTCTCGTTCCGAGTCCGCCAGAACAACACGAAAAGACATGCGAGGTAGAAAAACAAAAGAAGCAGAACCAGGACCGGGGAAGGAATAGAAAACAGAACTTGGAAGGAATTCCAAGTTTGGTTTCTGTTCTGGTTCAGGGTCTGCCAAAACAAAAGAAAAATGCCTAAGGCCGAAAAGAAAACACCTAAGGCACAGGACACAAAACCAAAGGAAAAAGACCAATGAAGAAGAGAGAGAAGCGGAGTCGAACTTGGGATGGAACCCGAACCTGAAACATCGAAAGAGTTCAAAGTTTAGATTTAGCTTTGGACTCGGATCTGACAGAGCAAAAAGGCAAGACCAAGGAACTGTCGGGACCGGAACTGGGAACGGAACAAGACCAAAACTTGGATGAAAATCCAAGTTTGATATTGGTCCCAATTCTGGATCCGACAGGACAAAGAAAACACCCAAGGCAGAAAACCAAAGGCCAAAGGAAAAGAAAAGAACAAGGGGGACCCATTTTGTTCCAAACCAAAATGGGGTGGTTATGCAAGGAATAACAGGTTGTTATCCCAGTCTTTGCTTTAAAAGCTATATCTAAATTCACCAGAGATGGCTCAAGAACACCCATCGAACATCTACAATGTAGTGGATGTATGTCTGGTGCATGGAATCACCGCCCAGAATGTAGCACTAAGGCTTCTTGCAGCCTCTTTTAGAGGTAGGGCGCTGGATTGATACCGCACTTTGCTAGCTAACACTATCAACACCTGGGATCAATTTAGAGATCCTTTCTATGAAATATTTTCAAATGACGGAGATTGGTCCTCACTATATCATCAATTGTCTATCATTAAGCGGGCCCCGCACGAAGCTATGACTAACTTCAATGCCCGATTCCATGTCACTTGGCAAAGAATCTAGGTTGCTATCCGCCTGTCCGTTGAGTTGGCCTTTATGTTTTACTTGAAATCTATCAACCCTGAAATTTTGATGATGATCCAGTGTTTGGGCGGAACCACTCTACCGGACTCATACAACATCGTCATCAAGGGGGAGAATAATTTGATAGACACCGGGAAGTTACTACCCCAACCCATCATGCCTATGCTCCCAGAAATATCAATTCCCACTTAGGAAGTAGCATCTACCAGTGCGCCCACACCTCCCCAATCCATGTACACATATCCAAATATGCCACAAAATGATGCTTCTACATCTGGATCTTCAAAGGAGGAGATGGGTGAATTCAAGGAAAAATTGCGGACCATCGTCAACAAAATAACTATCATAAAACAAAATTAGGTTGCCCCTCCAAGGCCGAGGTACCATAATTATCAAGATGGGAAATCTTTTTACCAACAAAACTAGTTTCAAGGAGGTGCTCACACAAATCTGCAGACACAAACAACTAATCAAATAGTACCTGTGCCTTCTCCATTACAGAGCGCCAGCCCAAGCTCGAGCCGAGAACTGAAAGCGGGGAAGAACAATTTAGTTGATGATAACATCCCTTGGTGCTTCCCCTGTGGCAACACACATATGCCCCAAAATTTCCCACACGGAAATCTACAACAAAAAGTGGCAGAGCAGCATAGCCAAGTCGTAACTTTAGATCACAGAGGTTATGCATATGCCTCTCCACAAATGGAAAATGCAATGCTTACAGCTCAAATGCAAGGGATGTTCCTGGAGCAAGAGAAGGAAATCGCTCTGGATCACACACTCTTCTCATGGATGGAAGAAGAAGATACGATGTTTTCCAATGATGCATCCTAATCAAAAACATCGTAGGTGCAGTTAGATTACAACACTCGCTTGAAAAGGATATTCGTGGGTGAATCAGTCATCCCATAACCAATGTGTCTGCAACCCAAAGGTGCTTCCGACCGAATGCCCAGCACCTCCGCAGTGGTACAGTAATGTATGTCATGGAAGGAAATTGTTATAACCAAGGCTAGGGAGCACAAGCTACCAAATCCACCACCCTTCAATGTGGTGGAACAATTGAAAAAATCATTCACTAATGTATCTCTTTGGGATATGTTAGCTATTTGGGAGCAAAAGACATTGTTGTAGAAGGCCCTTCAAGAGGATGCAAGCGCAAATCCAACAAAGCAGTTGCTCAAAGTAAAGGCATTCAATCCACTACCTCCTACCAAAGTTCTCATAAACAGCATGGAGGAAACCTCTTCTGAGGTTAAAGATAAGCCAAAGCCTAAACCCTTTTTCCTTACTCTCATAGTGGGGAACAAACTATTGCACAATGCCATGATAGACTTCGGCGCTAGCACCACAGTCATGCCTAAACTGATAGTTGAAGCTTTAGGGCTCAAATATGAACCATTAAAGAGAAGAGTCATGTAGTTTAATGGAAAAAAGGTTGAAATTGTTGGGCTCATCAAGGATCTTCCCTTGACCCTATTCACCTTCCCTAGTGTCACGGTGCCATAAGATACTATGATCATAGACATTCCCCAAATGTTCAGCCTCTGTCTATCCTAAGAATTCACTTCAAAGGTAGGTGGATACCTTTCTCTAGACTATTCACACATTATCCTCAGAACCAAGCATGGTGCAAAAATGAAGATGGTCTTTGAAGCTCTACATTCAGAACATATGGCTGATGAAGTCGTGATCAACTTTAAAGCCACTCATACCTCTATCACCAGGCAAGAAATGTATTGTGCTAAGTTGCTAGAGGATGAAAAAGTGATCGAAGATCAGACCGATTAGGAAGATTCTCTCTTGAGAAAACATATAGATACTGATTCTTTCAGAAACTAATATGCTACTAGGTTGGGCACCTATGTCATCTACGATGAAGATCAAGCACTCCCGAGGGTCATCAAAGAACCTAAAAGTGATCAAGCTTCAGAGAAATGGATGATGCACTTCGATGGAGCAAGATGCAAGGTAGGTGCAGGAGTTGGGATATGTTTGATATCCCCACACAATGAAAAGACATTGAGGTCTTTCCGCTTCCAATTCACTTGTTCAAACAATGAAGCTAAATATGAAGGACTAGTGCAAGGTTTAAGCCTTGCAGAGCAAATGGGTATCAAGCAACTAATGGTGTTCAAAGATTCTAAACTAGTGGTCAATCAAGTCCAAGGAATTTTCACGGATAAGAATGTTCGCATGCGATCCTATAGGCATCAAGTCTGGGACTTCATTGAGGGTTTTGAATCCTTCAACATTCAAACAGTGCCCAAGGAACAAAATATAGATGCACCTCACATGGCAGCAATTGGATCACAGTTTGACCCCGCCTCTAACCTCATTCACAACAAGCACTCTATACGAGTGATAGTACAACCAGTCATTCCAAACAATGATCAAAGCTGGAAAGTGTTCGACAGTGATGAACACATTGCCTCATTTATCCAGCAGTCAAGAAAATTTTCTGACCAGCTCCAACCGAAGATCGTTGAGGCCTATGACAGCCAAGTCATCTATTTGAAATCCAAGAAGCTTCTGAAAGGATTGGTCACTCTCTAAAACCTATTCGACTGTGATGATGCAAGGAATGACAAGAGGAATTTTGTAGCCAATAAAAGCAATTATGCAGATCGTTAGGTCAAAGATGGGAGAAAGGTCAAAGTCAGGAAAGATGTCTCGCACCATGATAAAGAAAGGCTCATTTGTTTATGTGAAAAGTATGGAGTGGTGGCCTAGTCATATGATGACCTTAGGGGATATGATCCCGATATCATCTAGCGTACAATAGAGCTAGCGGAAGGTGCAAAACTAGTCTTCCAAAAATAGAGGCTAGTGAATCCCAAGATTGAAGCACTAATGGTGCAAGAGCTAAAAAAGCTAATCCAGTCACAAATTTTCTTCTCAATCAAGCATAGCATGTGGGTATCCAACCTGGTCCCAGTCTGAAAGAAGAACAGAGATATCCGTCTGTATGTGGACTTTTGGGACCTAAAAAGAGCATCCCTAAAGGATCACTACTCGCTACCTTCTATGGATTCAATCCTGCAGACAGTGGCAGGATCATAGATGTTTTCCCTACTAGAAGGCTTCTCTGGTTACAATCAGATCTGAGTCAAAGAGGAGGACCAACATAAAATAATGTTCACTACTAAGTGGGCAATGTTCACATATGCTAAGATGCCTTTCAGCCTTTCAAATGTAGGAGCCACCTTTTAGTGAGCAATGGATATCGCTTTCAGTGAGCTAATCAACAAGATTATCCTAATCTATCTAGATGATCTCACTATGTTCTCTAAATCCAAGGAGGATCATTTTGACCACCTTGAGATGGTTTTCAAAAAAATTCAGTAGTTTGGGGTATCCCTGAACCCAAAAAAATGTGTCTTCGGAGTACCGCAAGGCAAGCTATTGGGACACGTAGTGTCCAAAGAAGGAATTTCAATTGATCCAAAGTGGGTGAAGGCAATCAAAGAGCTTCCCATTTCGGTCAACAAGAAAGGTGTTTAGTCTTTCTTGGGAAAGGTAAATTTTGTTAGAAAATTTATTTATGACTTTGCAGGAATAATTAGGCCAATCACCCTGATGCTGAAAAAGGATCAAACATTCAAATGGACAAAGGAGGCCAGAGAAGATTTTGAAGAGGTTAAGGATGTTATTCCTTTAGCTCATGTATTGGTTAATCCAAACCTATCAAAAGAATTCATTATATATGTATTCAATATCAAGTCAGGCATTTCTACTGTCTTAACTCAGAAAGATAATGAGGGCAAGGGAGAACACCCAATAGCATTTCACTCCTGGACCCTAAAAGAATATGAGACGAACTACTAATTCATCGAGAGACAAGCGTTTGCAATAGTGAAGGGACTCAAGAAGTTCCACCACCTAATATCTTGCAATAAGGTGATTCTTTATGTTGCACATTCCAGTGTGTGGGAATACATCATGGAAAAACAAGTCACTAAGAAAAGGGCCAATTGGATTACTAAGATCCTCGAGTACGACATTGAGGTCAAGCCTACAAAGGTCATTCAAGGAAGAGGATTATGCGAATATCTTGCACACGATGAAGAAATGGCTGCTAAAGAAGAGCAACCGGAGCTAGTTCTAATGAACTAGTCAAATTCTGAAGGCTATTGGCTGGCGGATAGAGTGAGATTTATGCATACTGGAAAATATTTGTCGAGCCTTCCTTCTCACAAGAGAAGATTTTACCAGCTGCAAAACAGTGGGTATGCACTCATCGAGGGGATCCTTTTCAAAAGTAACTTCAACATCATGTTGTTACGATGTGTCACCATAGAACAAACAAAGAGAATTCTTGACACTTTCCACAGCAGCATTGTGGGCGGACACTTCTCTGCTAAGACTACCACTATCAAAATCATGTATGCAGGGTACTTTTGGCCTACACTATTCAACGACTCCTATTCCTTGGTAAAAGCTTGCAAGGAATGTCACTTCTTTGCAGGAAGAAGAAATAATTTTGTAATGCCTCTCAATCCAATAGTAGTGGATGAGTTGTTTGCACAATGGGGCATGGACTTCATCAGGATGATCAACCCTACCTCTAGCACCAGACACAAGTGGATCTTAATGGCCATTGACTACTTCACCAGGTGGACCGAATTAGTGCCCCTAAAGAATGAGACGGAGGTAGACATAATGGACTTCCTCAAAGAGCTAGTAATGAGATTCGGCCCACCCAAAACCATCATCTTCGTCAATGCCAAAGCTTTCCTAGGCTCTAAGGTATGTCAATTCGCACTTTCACATGGCATATTCCTTAAAAAATAATCAAACCACTACCCGCAGGGGAATGGCCTAACCAAGTCAACAAACAAGAATCCGGTCTGACTCCTTAAAAGGATTGGTTCAAAACACTGAAGGAATGGCATAAAAACCTTCGAGTAGCACTCTGGGAAAATCACATAACCCCTAAGCAAGTCCTCAAGACTTTTCCATATGAGCTAGTATATGGAAAAGAGGCGCTATTGCCTTCTCCATGGAGATTCTGGCACTGCAATTGCTAAAATCCCTTGAGGTAGAGCGAAACGGCGATATGGAGGCTTGGCTAGCCAAGTTGCTGGAAGTGTAAGAGAAGAGGGAAAAGTCCATAATAGCCATGACTAACTGCCAACAAGTGGTTAAGCGGTGGTTTGACAGAAAGCGTCCAACCAAGGTTTAAAGTGTGGTGACTTGGTGCTAAAATTTAATGAAAGAGCTACAAAGCCAAGTCAGCACAAGAGGGTCCATTCAAAATAATTCAATGCAAGGAACACAATGCATTTGAGTTAGAAACTATGGAGCAACACGCACTGGGAATTCCGATCAACATAATTCACCTAAAATTATTTAATTAGGCTTACTCATGCTACCGATGTAAATATGTTAATAGTGTTTTATCCTTTCTTTCCCTTTTGTTTTGTTGGTCGATCTTTTTAATTTTATTAATTCTTTGGTTCGGGAAGCAGAGGTAAACATAACCCATCATTGCAAAGAATAGGGAAAAAAAAATTCATCTCAAAAGTGCAGAAAAAAATCAAGCACCCACATGTAGAATTGAAGTAAAAACATATATGTTAGAGAAAGAAAACATAACCCACATTGCAGAATCTAGAAGTAAATGAAACAAGATGATTATATAAAGCTATATTTTCATTATATATATGCTTTGGTATTTACATTTCCAAAATGGCTCAAGGGTCACACTTCTAAGTATATAACTATATTCTGCTTTCTTTTTCATATATTCTATGATAAAGTATTTTTCAGGCATATATACAAAAAACAAACTGACTGGTATGAGTTCTTAAAAGAAAAAGAAAAAATAGGGTAATATTTAGTCTACAGCATGAGTGGCAACAATGGACACATCAATGGCAGCATCCATAATTTCTTCATCAGCAGGGACAGCAACATCATTCATGGGGCAATGGCAAGCAGCGAAGGGAACACAAGGTTCCTGAAGTCTGTGTACCAGTCGATGTCATATAATGGCACCACATTGTAGATGTGGAAGAGGAAGTGACAAGGACAATTGACCCTTTGGCGGTGCTCATCCTGTGACTAAAGAAAAAAACCACTCAAGAATGGAAGCCACAGTACGACCGCATCTTCTTTGATGTATCTCCTAAGGTCACTTGTTGTTGGCAAGCCCAGTTCGAATGCAACATTCGCCACTACCTCTCTGAGGTCGTTCAGGTATTTCTTTGGAAAAATCTCTTTAACCAAATGCAGAACCAGTGGCTTGGGAATTGTAATATCAAGCATAGAGGCAATGAAGTACAAGCACACATCAATGTTAACCTGGTATTTATCTTCGTATTCAAGGCAATCACATCCCAGAACCCATTTCATGGCTATGATAGCTAGTGAGTGCTTGTTCTTGGTCATCCGCTTCAGGCGCCTAGTTGAAATCTCACCTAAAAATGTCATCTGGGATTTATGAGAGACTAGCCTAATTGGGGTATTCATGTTGGCAAACACTCTGCAACTATCTTCAAACTATCTTTGTACGAAAAGCCTAAGTCTAGCCTATGGAAATTCTATGCAACTGCTAATGCTAAAATGTTAAGCCAATTACCTATTGTCAAATTATGCTCAATCGCCAAGTGTGATTTCACTACTGCCTAAGTGCCTATTTATAGAAAAAGTGAGGAGATGTGTGGTAATTTTCTTACCATAAGCATAGGTCAATCAAGCACCAACTTGAATTTCATGCTAGGGCTTGCTCAAATTTCCCACCCAATTGCATCTATTGAGTACGGCTTGCTACGTGAAAAACTAATAAGGGATAATTAATTAGCCTAAGCTGGTGGCAATAATCGGCGGTATTATGCATGGCCAAATGTTGAGGTGTCATTCTGCATGTGTTTTGCAAACTCCAAGACAAAACTCATATCTTTTTAAATGTTGATCACATCTTTGCCTTAATCATTCCTTTTGGGATATTAATTGCCAACGCATGCGAATGCTTAAGCTGCTAGAAAATCATCAACTCAAGTTCCAAGGAAATCATGTTGTACAACGTGATTACCAATTGTAATTATGAATTCTTGTCATTTCAAAATGGCAAGTAATTCATTTCGCACAAGCCAAAAGGTTGGCGGTATATGACGAATCAAATGTAAAAAGGCAACTCTCGTCTACCACCCTGAGGAAAAATAGCTAAGTGTTGCATGTGAGTGTTTAAACACTTATAAGCTTTTTCAAACACACTACCCAGAGCAAAAGAAGTTTTGTGCATAACCAGAGCCGAGGTAAAATTGCAGAAAATTCAAGTTAAGCAGAAGCTTCTAGCAAGGGAAAAATGGTCGAAAGTTCACAAAAAGAGGCACAAGGAGAGAAAATGTAGAGCCTGTTTAAAGTTGTGTGAGGAGCACCCGCCATCTATGTCTTTGAAGACATTTATTACGCTACGCCTAGTATACTAGACAAGCAAAAGTGGGTGAACACACGAGAACTAGAGAAGCCCAAAAGCTATAGAAACCAAGCCCTAATCAAGGAGGACTGGGATAATGTTCATGATCCCAATCTTGCAAAGAACCCTAAGTCTTTGAGAGAGGTGGCCTACGAAAGGATGAAGATATCCACCGACTCACTGTCATCGGCACATAAGATATGGTTTGGCGGACTCCCATAGTATATGGTTTCATCTGTGCATTATTGCCCAGAACTTGTCGATGCAGCCATCAAACATTTCAACCCGAGCACCAACACTATTGAGGGTCAGACACTGAAGGTTAATATTCTCCCAGGAGCTATCTAGAATATGTTGTGCATCCCTGACCAAAGCTGGAAAAAAGAACAAATCGAGGCATTCAATCCTACAAAGGGGGAAAACATATAGAAAGGAATGCAAAAGGCTCTATACTTTTATAAAAAAGAAACCAAAAGGATTGAGGCAGACCACAAGAAGCTACCAAAGATCCCAGCGCAGCACGGTGCCTTCCCCTCAGACTTGCAGGAGGCCTTTTCAATGTTGGCATTTGTTTGTGGCCTAGACTCCGACAAGGATGTACATGAGTTTCAATTGGGTCTAGGATTCCAGTTTCGCAGGCAACACTCTTTCTTTTGGTATGATTTTGCAGAATTCATCATTGAGGAGATGATAAGGAAAATACAGCCTTCCTTTCTTGCCCATATGTTTTTGCATTAGAACCCTGATTTCTTCAATAAGCATGTGAAGTTGGCTATTTTTGATGAAAAAGGTAGAAGGAAGCCAGTGTTTGCATGGACTTCTCTCCTCTCTTCTACTTACGATTATTATGCATTTTCAGATTATTCTTGACTCTGATTTTGCAAGATTTACAAGGAGAGGATGGTATTAACTGGCTCACTAGGGAACAAACAGGGTATATGCAGAACTTCACTCCTAGATGTGACTGGTTTTTTGGAGTGGATTTCACATTCATTCAAATGTGAGGCTTCACTGGGGAACCATTCTGGCTTCTGAAATGTGTAACAAATTGAGTGCTAGCTCTTGAAAGGTTCTGACAAGCATCAATTATTGATATTACCTTCTGCCGAGGAAAACCCAAGAGGAAGGGATTTTTCACTTGCCCAATGAGTTTCAAGATAGTGATTATGAAAAAAAAGTAGACGCACCTGCTATTGCAGGATAAGATGGCTCATCTAGGGTTGGTAATGATCTGTGACAAATGGAATTACAACCCTTTTAATGACCTACCATATGAGCATATCAAAGTAACTCACAATTCTTGGCCTTACTGGGAAAAGAGGCGTAGCCCGCTAGAAAATGATGATGATTTTTTGGTGGACCTGATTCACATTCCTACGGATGATAGTAGGCCACCATGGAATAAGTTTTACTTCGTTGCAGCGAAGTATGATGAAAAGTGAAAAATGGGAGCCACCCTGTACAACAAGTTAAAAAAGGAAGAAGAATGGAGCGAGGATAGAATCAAAGCTTTTTGGGTGTATTGCGAGGAGACAAAACAGCTAGACCCCCCATATGGAAGCGTGAAATTTGATGAACAATTTGATAAGTTGTGGGATGATGAGCATCTAGATTCAGAGCTGAGAGTTGGCGAGGGCAATAACTCCGATAAGGAGTCCAAAGCGCAGGTAGAGGAAGAAGCAGAAAGTTCAACGACCTCCGCTCATCTAAAGAGAAATTTGGCAGAGCGACCTACCTATGTTGCTTCAAATGTGCAAATGAACATGTTGAGAGCCTCGTGGACACTCACCTGGGCCTTGAAAACAACAAAAGTGTCCTAGAAACCACAGCCAGAGACTGTCGAAGTGGAGGACTCCTCGCTCGCTAAACGATAGTGCATAGAAACTATTATCAAAGAAAGCTCACAAGAACCCGCCATAAGCCAGGTGCTCGCAGCGAGCCAGGAGCTCGTAGTGAGCCAGGAGCTCAAACTAAGTGAGGATCCAACAACAAGCCAGGGACCGCCATCATCGATTCAGCAGGTAATGTTTTCTCCCTCTTCTCTTCTCAATCTTTAGTATCCTCTACTATCTCTGTGGCACCCCTCACTACAAGTGTCGACCCTTCCTTTTCCACCTCTGCTGCAATGGTAGTGGAAGGTTTCTCCCAATTTTTCCATACAAGGTCATTTATCTTAACACCTCTGTGGACCCTTTCGCCAGCTACCGCTACCCAATCTCTTCTTGCCTCTCTTTCTATAAGCTCGGCTACGATTGGTACCCCTATTGCTGCTACTACCTCGAATCTAACCCACTCTGCCTAGCAAACGGACTCTACAATGACTACCCCATCACCGCAGCAACTGATGAGCCCTCCCACCAATTGGGAAACCGATCTTTGGCAAGTTCCTCATTTCTCTTTGTAGACTATCACTCTCCCGAAGAGGAAAACGTCTAGGCCTGGTACACTTACTTTCCCTTTTGCCCTACCTCCCAGTGCACCTTTCGCAAGTGGGCTTGTTTTGTCACCAAGCCAATTCATAGCACAGGGTGATGCTACTAAACAAGCACGAGCTCTCAGAATGCAAAAGAAAAAGGCTAAGGATGACAAGAAGTTGGTGGAACCAAAAGTGTATACGGTTTACAATGAAGCTCAACAAATGTTGAACTTCACAACCATGTACCCAAATATTGTCAAACCACAATGGGATATGTTGTCAGATGATTACAACATTTTTGTTGTGGGAATTGATTTGAAAGCAGCCCGACCATAGGAAAAAGTAGATCTCGTGGAAGAAACGCAGCGGGTGGTGACGACTGACTTCCTCAGGTCTGATCGTCAACTAAAAAAGAAAGATGAGGAGCTGAAGCTTGTGAAGGAAAGGGTTGATTTCCTGTAGACGAGGGAGAAAACACTGGAATCAGATGTTAAACTCTTATTAGAGAAGGTGCAGGTAACAGAGCTAGAGCAGAACAAACTTCAGGAGGAACTGGAAAAGTACCAATCCCTTGATCCCACTAGTCAATGCACTATGAAAGAGTAACCAAGACTATTAGAGCCAATTAGCCCTAGCAGAGCAAAATTTTCAACAAAAGAGTGAAGATTTTGAACATCAGCACGCTCATATATGAGAAAAAATTACAACAGAAGGATGTGGACTTTGAGGTCCGGAAGGCACAATTGGAAAAAGCTCCAGGAGATGAAGTCTTCTCTTGAAACAACGTCGGCAAACCACAACCAAGCCAAGGAGAACTAGTCTAAAGAACTAAGTCACATCTAGGGACAGCTTGTGTCCACAAATGAGAGGATTGTGGAACTAACACGGAATTCCAGCTCAAAGGATGCGAAGATTTCCCTTTTAAAGAGTTCTCCCCAAGCCCCTACTACCCAACCGGACCTTATTCCAGTGGCTCAGTAGCTATATGTTTCATACTGGGAAAGGGTCAAGTCCTTTTTCCTGACACTACAGCCAATGCTCCAATTCATGTCACAGGTGGCAAGCTTGAGCCGAGAGGTAGCCATTGAGCAATTTTTTCAATTTATCATAGAAAAGGTTCCTGAGGAAAAAAGATTGCTAAATAAGCTATACACGATCTCATATGAGTACCTAGCAATGACGGAGATTGAGGATTAGAAGGTTCTTGCAATAACTATGAACAAATTCACCCATTTCCATTCAGCCATCCTTCGTGCCAACGCATGTGTAGCCACTTTGAACCAAACTATGGATAGCATGCAGAAAAAATTCTCTCAGCTAACTGAGATGCGCTTGAAAGAGAAAGGATACCAAAAACCATGGTAGAAAAGTACAAGAATGAAATCACATTCTTAGTGAAAAAATATATTTGCATCTTTTCTTTTTGTACCTGTAACTAGAAGAATTGTTCATGTAATTTTTCAATTGTCACCTATATTGATCCATATGCATCATTTTCTAAGTTCAAAACACCGGATTCCATGTCAATATGGGACTCAATGGAGTCCATCTGATCCTTTATAATTTTTGTGGATCTTGACCATTTTAAGCAGAACTAAAACAAGGTTTTTTCCTCTTCTACACACTTTTGCACATCCTTGAGACTTTTTTGAAATTTTCTATGTGCAATGGCACATTTATCCATCATCTCTACCAACTTCTTGTCATCTATTCTCTTAGATACTTTCTTCAATTTTTTCTCTATTCTGCCAACATATTCCTTAAAGGAATCAAGTAAAAGCTTTAAATTTTAAACACCATATAAGGAGTTATCTATACTTACTCTTGGAATGTTCTCCTACAAAACCTTCACTGCTTCGTCTATGAGCTCTAAACTCTTTTGATGTGTCTACAAGATTTATTTTCTTGTGGGGTCATGAAATGCATCTCCCCGTTGTAGCTTGTGAATTGGAGATACCCTATACATATCCATTTGAACTTGTTGCATTGGTATTTGTAATAGTTGAGGAGAAATAATAGGTTGAAACTATAATTGCATGCTCAACAAACTCTTCAAGGGGTCTCTAGAGGTTCCAAAAGATTCTCCAACCAATTTTATTCTTTCTCCAAGGGTGATCCCACAATACTAGTTTACAATTTTTGGCCAAAATGGACATTGAACTGAATTTTTTTAACTAAATATTCACTTTCGGGCACCAATAACTACTAAACCACGAGGAATTTTAAGATGATGTAGACTATTGATTTGTGATATTTTTTCTATAGATTCTAAATATATTTTTTAAAAAAAATTTGAATCAGATTGCATTTCTTTTTCCATCTCCTTCGGAAACTAGTTTTTAGCAGTAAACACGATTTTTAAAGAGTGATGCTCACCGTAAACAACATAACTCTTTTTCTATGAAGGATTAATTTTATTTTTTTTGAATTTAGCTTTGTAACTACAATATAAAGCCTGTTCATTTCATTTCATAGTGTTTTATTGATTTTTTTTTTCTTAATCAAGTTTTGAAGTCAAACTAATTACAATTTAGACATAGGCAAACCATAAAAAACATAAAAAAAATTGTATGTATCGAAATTCTTTTTTTTTATTGGATCAAGGACATCAATACCTAGCTTGGACATATTATTCAGATTTATTTTTGATAATATACTATTTTTCCACATGTGTAGAACAAAGAGCTTTATTTTTGATGAAAATCCTATGTTTAATTTAACTTTAAAAAATACATAATAAAACCAAAATATATTAAAATCATATTCAATGGATAGCTCGTTCCGAGGACTACCATCATCCAGTTGGGTCTGTGAAGTTTCCTCCATTTTCATCCTCAAGCTAAGCTTTGAAAGGAAAATTTTTGCAGGAATTTGGTAGAAGAGCGGGAGAAGGTCAAACGAGGGGGGTTCTAGTGAAGCCCCCTTCGCTAAAAGGGGGGTTCTAGTGAAGCCCCCTTCGCTAAAAGGGGGGTTCTAGTGAAGCCCCCTTCGCTAAAAGGGGGGTTCTAGTGAAGTCCCCTTCACTAGAAGGGGGGTTCACTAGAATCCCCCTTCCCCCCTTCTAGTGAACCCCTCTTTAAATACAATTAAGAAAGAAAACCCATTAAAGGGGAGTTCGCTAGAAGGGGGGGTTCTAGCGAACCCCCTAATGTGTTTTCCCTCTGAAAATGCATTTTTCCTTCCACAAAAAAATTGTAAACCAATTTTTTGGGATCACCCCCAACTTTGAACTTTTCCTTGTCACCAATGCAAGCTTCTACATTTTTATCCTTTTCTATGTCAATAGCACTAGATACCTCTTCAGACTTCTTTCCATCATCAACTGATTTTGTATTGGTATCTAGAGGAGGCATTCAAGTTCTCTATTTTGTACCTTATTGACCTTTGGGTTGTCTTTTACAACCTCTTTTGTATTCTTATTTGTTTATGAAGGAGGGGAATGTTACCTATAAATGCATTTGACTTTTGCTTCTCGATATCTTTATTATATTCAAACATGTTCTCTTCTACCAAAGGAGTGCCACCTGCACTACCTTCTACATTATTTTCTTCTAAATTTGAAAGGGTGTCATCAATATAATTTTGTACATTTTCTTCCTTTACATTATGCCCATGTTGAGCATCACCATGTTGTGCTTTATCTACCACATTAACTTTCAAAGTTAGCATATCATCATATTCTTGCTCCTCTTCTTCCAGGCCCATTCCTAATTCCATTGCTATATTGTCAATCTTCTCAACAGTCTCTTTTTGGAGCCTCTCAAGATCATTTTGATCTATGCTCATGAGGGTGGTTACCCTTTCCTTGGTTTGGAATTCGTTGTTGTATAATTGAGCCAATCTTGCTTTATTTTCTTCTAAGAAGGGAGCAATGATCTCCGCCAAGGTAGATTCCCTCATTCTAGCATCATCATCAAATTCCTTTTGTCTCCTTACATACAATACTCCTCTCAAGTCCTTAGGAAGATGATATTTAATGTCCTTCATGTTTACATCCAATGCTATCATATATCTAACAATTGCTTCCTCAATGGTTAATTTATTAGTATCATCTGCATCTAAATACAAAGTTGCAATCTCCTAAGATTCCCATATGTAGCAATGCTTCTTACTAGGGCTTCAAGCTTCATAGGACTATGCTTTCTTGCCGAAGGAGAAGACTTCTTTTTATTTTCTTTTGGTATCTCCTTACCTTTACTGGATTTAGGTTTCTTCTCCCTCATTTGAATCTTGTACCCTTCCTTTTCCTTCTCAACTTTAGCTTCACTATCAATGGCTATAATGTCAATCTTTTGTTTCTTTGTACATGCTTCACCTTGTGAAGCTTTATATTTCCTCTTTCGGACCAATTGTGTTACTTCTTCTTCTTCTTCTTCATCTTCCACATTCACACCCATATACTTATCCCTTGTAGATTTTTCTTTACTCTTCTTCTCATAGGAACTAATTTATGTTTTACTAGAGTGTCTTTTCCTTTCTCGAGCACTTTCTGCCACTTTGTCAAAGATACTTTCTCCTTCACTAAAGAACTTGTAGATTATTTCCTTTTCTCTCCTGCTACAAGCTTAGTCCCAAAGTACTTGGGGATAGCTGGAGGAGTGGTTGTTGATCTACCAGTCTCATAACACTTTATGATCCTCCCAATAAGAAATATATGGATTTTTCCTTCTCAAATTGTTCTTTTGGAAGGACCATTGCCTCCACAACTGTTGTATCCATCTTCTCAATATTTTTCTTTATCTATTTTTTTCCTCTCATCCATGTGTACCTCCATGGATTTATCCTCATATGTACCATATCTCTCCTCAAAGGTTTCTTCTGGTTTACTCAGCATAAATTCCACTAAGCTAGTGATTTCATCCTCTATAATGTCATATCCCATCTCTAGGATCCAAACATTCCTAGGCTCCATAGCCTATATACTTTTTTTGCAGAATGTGCAATTGGCAGATCCTTTTTCAAGACACTTGTCCAATAGCATGGAGTGATGACGTGCTACAGCAAGCTTCAAAGTGGGGCAAGTAGACATTCTTTGGTTTTAGTGTCCCAAGTACTTGTCCATAAAAATAGCATGTTATGTATTGTGTAGGGAACTAAAAATATTTCATAAATGTGTTATATAAATGTAAAAATAAAATTCTTAATTTTTGGGCTCTTGCCTAAATGTTAGATTTTGCAAGAGTTTGCAACTATGTTCTTGTACATGCATCATTGAGCTCCTCAAAAAATTTTGATTGTGTTGCGTGCAATAGATTTGAACCTTGTGAACCAGTTCTAACTACATTTTTGAAAAGGAGCAGTGGCATGTCTATTTTTGAAAACATTTGATGTAAAAATGCACACAAATCTGTGTTGGCAGTTGGGATAACAACCTACAAAAGAAAATTGTTAATGAATTTAAGTAAATACGGTCAATTGCATATCAAAATAAAAGGAAGATGATTAGGTATTTACAGTTGCCATGTCTTCTTGGAGGTCTCCATCTTTCACATGTACTTCGAACTGGATTTTTTTGAAATGATAAGATGTCGCTATTGCTCCAAACGAGCCAACAGAATAGCTGGAGTTTGTTTCTATTAATTGGGAGATAGTGACATCTGGAGTTAATCTACATTTTTTGCAAATAATAGGTACACTTTCTTCTATGCTTCTACTGGTTAAGGCAAGACAGCAATCCACATCGCCTCTTTCATATAGAGTTTTATTTTTTATTAAAAAATTGGTGATGTGAATACTAGACCCAATGAACATACAGGGAAAAAATGTATTTATCATATTTGTTGGAAATAGGTTGCCATTTAATTGCAAATCCTAAACATTAATTATTTCATGTATCTCCTAGATTCTTGGAATGTGTTCAACAACACTAAGATTAGGATGAGATTAATATTTGATGAAATAATCATGATTATTGGAATTTGTAATTAATTCTAAATGTAAGAAGCATGTGAGGGCATCCATAGTGAGTTCCTAAATAATAGGGACACATGGGACACCCACATGGTAAGGTGACACTCACCTTGTGTTCAGTTAACTATACAGAGTAACAGTTAACACTTTTGTATGCATGTAAAGATCCTAGGAGTTAGGATTTGATGTTTGCATGCTTGAAGTTCAGTTCAAATCAGTTCAGTTCAGTTCAGAATCAGTTTAGTTCAGTTCAGTTATGGTTCAATTGTCTTCAGTTAGTTTCAGTTGTATGTTAGTTAACTTCAGTTAAATTGGAATGCATGGCTAATAACATTGAGTTGTATGACAGATAACAGGGACTACCTCCAATTAACAGGGGATGACCATTCTTTGGGAATGGTGTTAAGTGAATGTTTCAATTAACTAGAAATCACTTGGAGCCAACTTGGGCGCCCAAGATGCTTTCTTGAAATTAACTCCAATGCATGATAAGATATTTCTAAAGGCTCTATTAAGTGGGACCCTCTTTTGGGCGCCATCTTTGAGGAAGAGCTTTGTAATTATCACTGAAGTGAAGGATGAGTTGTAGCTTTAGTTTGGGATGCCCAAATGGGTAAAGCACATGTTCTAAGCTTTGGTCTTCATGGTAGAACTCAACTTGAAGCAATATGGCATACCTTTTCAAGGGCTTGAGCTTGTGCATTGTAATTATCACATTTGGAGATTACAAGGTTGCATATTGTCTCTATATCTCATTCAAGTTGAAGAGAGTTTTCATAATTGTTATTGCAGTGTGAAGAAGATTGGTAAAGGTAGAAGAATCATTCTCAAGCAAGAATTGGAGCTATTGTAATTGAGATTGAATAATAGAATAATTCTTGGTGGAGTTTTTTCCGAAAGGGTTTCTCCACGTACATCTTGTGTGATCTTTCTAATATCCTGTCTAGTTCTTCTATCAACTTCTCTCTTCATTCTACAACAGTAAAATGAATTAATCAAGATAATCACCCACAAAGAATATATGTAACAAAGAAAGAGCTTACTTATATCAGCAATATTAAAGTTTTACAGAGTATTAGGCTAAGAAAACACCTCATTTTTCAACATTTGGTATCAGAGCTGAGGTTGGGTAGAGTATTGGGACACCATTCTCTTAAAGTTTGAATGATTTATTGGCTTAGTGGGAGCTCTTGTTATTTTAGTAATTTTCTAATTTTGGAATTAAGTTTTTGTTACAATGAATTCAAGGTTAGATATTGAAAAGTTCAATGGTTCTAACTATGAAATGTGGAAATTAAAAATGGAAAATCTTCTTGAAGAAAGAGATCAATGGTTAGTGGTTAATAATGAGACAAATACACCTACAACTATGTCAGATGAAGATTGGGCTAAGTTAGATAAAAAGGAAAGAGGAACAATTAGATTGTGTCTTGTTGATACTGTTCTTTTAAATGTTTCAATGGAAACCAGTGCATATAAATTGTGGAAAAGAATAGGAGACATCTATCAAACAAAGAGTCTAACAAATAAGTTGTATCTGAAAAGGCAATTATATTCATTGAAAATGAAAGATGGTCATTCAGTAGCACAACATTTAAATGCTTTCAATTTAATTCTCAGTCAGTTAGCATATGTAGATGTAAAGCTTGAGGATGGGGATAAGTGCATTTTATTGCTTTGCTCTTTACCAGATTCTTGGGAAAATCTAATAGTTGTAATTAGTGATAATGGTGCAGATCCAAAGATGGACAACATCATTCCTACTCTCCTATCAAAGGAGATGAGGAGGAAATCTAAAACTGGCTCCCAAGATGCCTTGTTTGTAAGAGGTAGGCCTAAAGAGAAGGAATCTAAAGCAAACAAGAAAGGAAAGGGTAAGTCTAAAGGATGGTCAAAAACCCCTGGTAAGAGTAAGGTAAAGTGTTGGAATTGTGGAAAACCTGGACATATTAAAAAGGATTGTAAGATCAAGAAGAAGAGTAATGATGCTTCTACAGAAAAATACGATGACAATAATGATGCATTAGTCATTTCTTATAATACTATTGTTGATAACTCTTGGCTTCTTGATTCAGGTTGCTCCTATCATATGACTCCTAGAAAGGAGTGGTTCTCTAAGTATACTGCATATGATGGAGGAGATTTCTTCTTTGGAGACAACACAACAAAGGTTGTTGGAAAAGGAGAGGTAAAATTGTGTTTCAGTGATGGTAGTGTTAATACCCTTAATGATGTTTTACATATTCCAGGACTTGCAAGGAATCTACTTTTTGTCTCTAAGTTTAATGATTCTGGAATGCATGTGACATTTGAAAAAGGTGGTTGTAGATTGGTGAAAGGGAATATGGTGGTTGCTAAAGGATCTCAAAAATTGGGACTTTGTTTAAGCTGAATACCTCCAATGTAAATATTTTATCAAATGTAACTGAAGCTGAAAATACATGTATGTTATGGCACCATAGATTGGGCCATATAGGTGAAAAAGGTCTTAGGACCATTCTTAATAAAAATTTGGTTGACGGTATTCCTAATTATAATATTGGCAAAAAGGACATTTTGTGAGCACTGTGTGTTTGGAAAGCAATCTAGATCTAAATTTCCTAGTGGTACAAATAGAGCTAAAAGATTATTAGAGATTATTCACTCAGATGTAATGGGTCTTGTGGATATTGACTCTATTGGAAAATCTAGATACTATGTCACATTTATTGATGATGTCTCAAGATACACTTGGATATATTTTATGCATAACAAATTTGATGTGTTTAATAAGTTTAAGGAATTTAAGGCTTTGGTTGAGAAACAATCAGATTATAAGATAAAAGTGTTGAGATCAGATAATGGTGGTGAATATTGTTCTAAGGAATTTGATGATTATTGTAAGCATGCAGGAATAGTGAGATAGAAAACTACTCCATATACACCTCAACAAAATGGAGTAGTAGAAAGGATGAACCGAACCTTAATGGAAAGAGCTATTAGTATGTTAAGTAGTGCTAAGCTTGAACGGTCCTTATGAGATGTGGTTAGGTAAGAAACCTAGTGTTGCACATTTAAGGATCTTTGGTTGTGAGGCTTTTGTTCACATGCCTCAGAAAAGCGATCTAAATTGGATCCTGTTGATCGTGTTTTCTACACAATAACAGCCAAACAAAATATAATATCCTATCTCTCTTGAAAGGTAAATCTCTATCGGCAGGCCTCAAGAGATAACCCCAAGGTCTCTAATGTTAGGTCTTGACAGTGCATAAACAACTCAGTAACGAAATGTGAAAGTGCTGGTAATCACAATGGGACCTTACTACAAGCAAAATGCTGAATCAATTTTATCAGATCTAACAATCTGATGGTGCTTCGATCCTAGATTTAACCCAGAAATCAAAGAAATGAGAAAAGAATAAGGGTTTCAGAGAGATTTCTAAATCTAATACTACTCCTAAGATTAACAATGAAAGCAACCAACACTCGAATGGACCAATCCTTCTAAAACCGATCTCTGCTTGACCAAGATAAATCTACAATCTCGCAAAAAATAGTGCAATCTTCTGAGGTGTTAAGATTTTCAAATCATGAATATTCATTCAACAACCCCTTTTTGTAGTTGAAATGAACAAATCTTCACAATCGAACTAGGCACACGGAATATGAAGTCCAGGCTAACTTTGCAAAGAAACTGACAATCAGTTGGTTGCGAAAAGTATGGACTGAAGGATTGCTGCAACATTCAAGTATTAAATCACAAACATTATTAAATCAAATCTAATCTAAACATGAATCTTCTCAAAGAAATTTTAAAGATAGAATAAAAGGACCATGCAAAAAAGAAGAAGACAAGTATGGCACCAAATCACAATGTCATTTCTTGTATTCAAATTATCCACTGTAGCAACAATTCCAGATTTTTGTTACAACATTTGCTTGAGAATACCTACTTGCTACTAACTACCTCTACTTCTAACTATTTTTCTCTCTAACCATCTGACTATATCTAACTATATTCGAACCTATCTAACCTAACTAACTTATCTAACCGCCTACAAATGAGGTGACATGCCCAATATATAGAATTCCCTAGAAATCCGTCGGCCAGGCAGGGGTTCTGCAACATTAATGGCACAACTCGGCCAAGAGATTCTTCGAAATGGGTCAAACGGGCACTGAATGCATGTCCCGTCCAAGTCGGCCTGAGATCTGCAATGCAGTTCGGACTGAATCAAGGGAAGATAATGGGGAATCATAAATCGTGCTGCAGCCTATCATTAGCTTCCTTCCCCATTATCTCTACCATGATCTGACTCTTCATGTACTTTCAGGAATGTCTCATCCAGGCCCACGACTGGTGGCAAGGAAAAAACCCTAAGTCGATTTCGGTGGACGCAATCTCTTCCCTTGAGTGTTTGACCAACCTATCCCAATCTGCCTTATGCGCTAGGTATTTTCCAATAATTGCAAGGTAGGTGGCCGTATCATCTAGCTGGTGCTCGGACATAGAATCATCATTACTTGGTGCATAAACGTCCTACCACCATCTCTCAACTGTTCCAGGCTCAAGTGCCTGGGCGCGATCTTCCTTCTTCATGTCATTATCTCGAAAAAAGCAACGCAGCCATTATATACATTGCTCAGGGTGTCATCAATGTGTCTTCTCTGTTTATAAATCTTCTTCAACATTCCCTGCCTAATCTGCAGTGACTTTATTCTCAAGGATCCTGCTCTTAATGTCCAGCTTAATCTTCTCTACATCAAACAATGAGGAACCAGCTGCTACCTTGCTTGATTCATCCTACACTCAACATGAAAATCATAGTAAAAACCACAGGACAGAGCCATGTTAATTCATCAAAACACCATTAGAATGCATCTCATATAGTCAAGGTGTCATTAAATCTCATATAGAATGACCATAACACATTTCGGGTTTCAAGACCATCCGCGGAATCTGAGCCAGAGAGGAATTCGGGAAATTCCAGACCGATCAGATTCCAACGGAATCACCAAGAAACACCTACTTATCCATCAAACTTGATCATTTTTCATCAATAAATCACATGAGAGATCAAAATATGACATAAAATAATCATTAAATGCATCATGAATTGTAAACGAATCGAATTATTTCATGTTTCTTCATGTTTCATCAAATTTCGGGGAAATCTGTGAGGGATGGATTTCCGCGAAGAAGGCAAAATCTCGGACAAATGAAGATTCCCAGAATGAAGGTTTCGGCAGGAGTCAACCATCTCGCCGAGAAGTCTCGATGACTTCTGGGAGTCTCGCCAAAGGATGCAATCAGAATAGGTTTCACCAAGAGTCAATTGTTTCGATGTAATGTCTCAGCGAAAAGGGACATAGCAAACATATCGGTATGAGCCAAGGGTGGTCGGGGTAAGGTCTCGGCGAATTCATCTTGTCTCACTGACCATTAGAGTTTAAATAATCACTTCGGCCAGACTCAAGCTTATCGATATGAAGTCTTGGCGAAGTCGCGACATTATGCCGACTAGGGCTCGGCTTGGATTTGGCCAAAGGTCTCAGCGAAAAGACCTGGGCTCGCTAAGAGAAGGAGGCTTCACTACAACGTCTTAGCAAAAGATGGATGTCCCTCTGATAGCAAGACTTCGGCGAAAGCGATAGTCCTCAGTGAAAGGTCTTGCCGAAAGTGAAAGTCACAGCAACAGAACGGAAGATCGGCAGGACTTTAGGGACCCGCTATAACATCTTGGTGACCTGGGCCTACCTTGCCGACAGCGAAGGGAATTTTATCAATGTGAGGGACAATACTGTCATGGCGACAAGTCATGAACTTAAGAAAGCCCCTCAGTGGAACACAGGGCGATCGATATGAGGTCTTACCGACGAATGGATGTCTTGGCGAAAGCAAAGATCTCGTCGACTGATAGGCACAAGGAATTTCATCAGTGTAAGAACAATAGTGTCATGGCGAATAAAATTCGAAAGGGATGGACAATCCCGGGCTGCGATGCCGAATCAAGACTTCACCCAGATACCGAACCGACTATGGATTTTGAAAATCTTAACTCAGGGCAAGCCGAGGATGGACCTTTCATAAATCTTCTTTGCATTCAAGGCCCGTTTTAAGACAACATGACTTGAAATGACATTGCCCTAGGTCTAAAACCCTATACATCCACTACTAGCACACAAGAAAGCTCAGAATTCAGCTAGGAGATGACAAATGACGCAATACTGAATGACCCTAGTGTGAAATAATCCAAGGGACCCAGAAACCAAGTTAGATGCACCCCTCAAAGCACGCACGAAACCAACAACACAAATGACAGGACAGTCAGAAAACCCAGGAAACCGACGACAAGGTGAAATCCGGGGAAATTCATCCCATGCGGAAATCTGCGGATCCCCAAAATTCCCAAACAGCAATGGTCCAGCTGGAGATCAAGCACGATCCGGGAAAATCCGACTAGGGCGGAAAATCCTGAATCAGGGCAAAAGCCCGAAATTCATCCAGAACTCAAGATTTTCAATGAATAACCTGGGGAAAAACTTAGGCATTCAGAATAGAAATTTAAGCACGTGCCTAAGTAAGACAAAACCTCAAAAGAAAAGGGCCAAAAACACCAAAAATGAAGCGAAAGAGGGTCCCTGCTTCTAGCGGGGTGTGTGTGCAAAAAACCGCACAATAGATCCTAAAGCACATAAATGCATATTCATAGGTTATGGTGAAAATGTAAAAGGTTACAAGATTTGGAATCCACTAACAAGAAAAGATTCTTTATCTAGAGATGTTATTTTGAGGGAATTTAGAGCTTATTCAGGAGAAGAACAACCAAAGGAAAAGGATACTTCTCGAACAGTGCATTTTGAGACAAATACTGAGAAGCAACAAGATGCACATGTTGAAGAACAAGTGGATGAATCACAAGAAGAGAGTTTGGAGAGTTCTTTTGAAATAGAGGCTCAAGATGAGCATATTGAGGAACCATAAGAAACTCCTTTAAGGAGATCCACCAGACAATGGAATCTCGTTGATAGGTATAGCCCAACTAATTTCTGTTGTATTTTTTCATTAATGAGTACTAATGATGAACCCAGTTCTTACAAGGAAGCTTTGTCCTCATATGAGAACAAGCTTTGGTCACAAGTTATGCATGAGGAAATGGAATCCTTGGATACTTGTGACACATGGGATCTTGAGAGTTTTCCCAAAGATAGAAATGCCTTTGGTTGTAAATGGATCTTTAAAAAGAAGATTGTTGCAGATGGTAATCTTGAAAGGTACAAGGCTAGATTAGTAGCCAAGGGCTACTCCCAGAGAGAGGGATTTGACTTTAATGAAATCTTCTCTCTTGTTGCTAAATTAACTTCTATTAGATTCTTCTTATCTATTGTTGCTGCTTATGATTTTGAAATTGAGCAAATGGATGTGAAAACTGCTTTTTTGCATGGGAATCTTGATGAGGAGATTTATATGAAGCAACCTAAAGGTTTTGTTGTAAAAGGAAAAGAAGAATTGGTTTGTAGGTTAAAGAGATCTTTATATGGATTGAAATAGTCACCCAGAATGTGGTACCAGAAGTTTCATTCTTTTGCATTAAAAATTGGTTATGTTAGGAGTGAGGAAGATCATTGTGTTTACATAAAAATTATTGATGATCAGCTTTTAATTATTATCTTGTATGTTGATGACATGTTGTTTATTGGTAACAACAAGGTAATGATCAGAGAATTGAAAGCACAACTCTCGAGCACATTTGAGATGAAAGATCTAGGGGCTGCAAAATATATCCTCGGTATGGAGATCAGTAGAGATAGAGGTAACAGAAATCTTTGCTTAAGTCAGAGTAATTATGTTGATACTATTTTGAAAATATTTAACATGCAGGACAGTAAACTGGTTAATATTCCTTTACTAGTTGGCACGAAGTTAAGTTTAGATATGAGTCCTAAATCTGATTTTGATTTTGAGGAAATGTCTAAAATTTCATATGCTAGTGCAATTGGTAGTTTAATGTATGCAATGGTCTATACGAGACCAGATATAGCACAAGCAGTGGGAGTTCTAAGTAGGTTTATGTCTAACCCTGGTAAAGAAAATTGGACTTATGTTAAGAGGGTATTTAGATATTTACGAGGTACTTCAGATTACTATTTAGTTTATCACGGTTCTAATAATATTAATATTATGAATAGATCATTGGACATATAGGGGTTTGTTGATTCAGATTGGGCAGGAGATCTGGACAGATAACTTCTTGTGGTGCAGGAAGGCCATTGGCCTTGAGTCCTGTACTTGATTTAAATTGATTATTCCTTGTTTAGAATAATTGCAATGTATAATGTCAAGTGGGAGAATGTTGGAAATAGGTTGTCATTTAATTGCAAATCCTAAACATTAATTATTTCATGTATCTCCTAGATTCTTATAATGTGTTCAACAACACTAAGATTAGGATGAGATTAATATTTGATGAAATAATCATGATTATTGACATTTGTAATTAATTCTAAATGTAAGAAGCATGTGAGGGAATCCATAGTGAGTTCCTAAATAATAGGGACACATGGGACACCCACATGGTAAGGTGACACTCACCTTGTGTTCAGTTAACTATACGGAGTAACAGTTAACACTTCCGTATGCATATAAAGATCCTAGGAGTTAGGATTTTATGTTTGCATGCTTGAAGTTCAGTTCAGTTTAGTTCAGATCAGTTCAATTGAGTTCAGTTCAGTTCAGTTTAGTTCGGTTCAGTTCAGTTCAGTTCAGTTCAGTTCAGTTCAGTTCAGTTCAGTTCAGTTCAGTTCAGTTCAGTTCAATTCAGTTTAGTTCAGTTATGGTTCAATTGTCTTCAGTTAGTTTCAGTTGTATGTTAGTTAACTTCAGTTAACTTGGAATGCATGGCTAATAACATTGAGTTGTATGAAAGATAACAGGGACTACCTCGATTAACGAGGGATGACCATTCTTTGGGAATGGTGTTGAGTAAATGTTTCAGTTAACTAGAAATCACTTGGAGCCAACTTGGGCACCCAAGATGCTTTCTTGGAATTAACTCCAATGCATGATAAGATATTTTTGAAGGCTCTATTAAGTGGGACCCTCTTTTGGGCACCATCTTTGAGGAAGAGCTTTGTAATTATCACTGAAGTGAAGGATGAGTTGTAGCTTTAGTTTGGGATGCCCAAATGGGTAAAGCACATGTTCTAAGCTTTGGTCTTCATAGTAAACTCAACTTGAAGCAATATGGTGTACCTTTTCAAGGGCTTGAGCTTGTGCATTGTAATTATCACCATTTGGAGATTACAAGGTTGCATATTGTCTCTATATCTCATTCAAGTTGAAGAGAGTTTTCATAATTGTTATTGCAGGTGTGAAGAAGATTGGTAGAGGTAGAAGAAGCATTCTCAAGCAAGAATTGGAGCTATTGTAATTCAGAGATTGAATAATAGAATAGTTTTTGGTGGAGTTTTTTCCTGAAAGGTTTTCTCCACGGTACATCTTGTGTGATCTTTCTAATAGCCTATCTAGTTCTTCTATCAAATTCTCTCTTCATTCTATAGTAGTAAAATGAATTAATCAAGATAATCACCCACAAAGAATATATGTAACAAAGAAAGAGCTTACTTAGATCAGCAATATTAAATTTTTACAGAGTATTAAGCTAAGAAAACACCTCATTTTTCAACAAGATTGTTTCTAATGTTTACAGTAATAGTCATTTGACCATAGGCATCTACTAGATCCACATGTACTATTTCTGCCTTTTTTGGGTGTTGTTTCTTGTAGAAGCAGGACCATAGACAACAAGGACATCGCCTTCGAATACCGAACCAGTTTGCTCTGTGGAAATATCCAATATTGTACTGGGTTTTTGGTTTGTTGAAATTAGACTATCAAAAATATATTATGTAGTTAATTATGTATTCTAAATATGCATTATAGTTGTGAACATTGAAGGATAGAAAATGTATATTATTCTTAATTATGTGGATGTAAATTAAAGATTTTTCACTATGTATGTTAGTGTTTGTAGAAATATTTGGAAAATGTACAACCATATACGTACATTTTTTACTATCTATGGATTGAAAGAAGAGTATTGAAAATTAATACCTTTGTTTCTTGCTTTCAGTAGTCATTTTGGTTGGTGATGTGCTATTTAGTTCAATACTTTTCAACTGGTTGTAATAGGGAATGAAATTGTTAGTCATGAAATTTGTAGATGTTACTATTTAACATTTCATTATTTTGGAAGAGTTGACAATTGTCACTGTTTTGTTATGTATTCTTATGTAGTTACTAAAAATGTATGCTATTCTTAATTGTGTGAACATAAATTAAAGTTTTTTGTCTAAGTATGTTTGTGTTTATAGAAATCTATGGAAAATGTACTTCTATATACATAGCTTATTCATAAAAATAGGTAGAGAAGAAGACTAAAAAATGAGTACCTTTCTTTGTTGCTTTCAATGGTCAATCTCATGGGAGAAGTGGTATTTAGTTCAATGTCTTCCAAGTTCATGTAGCAAGAAATGCAATTGTTAGTCATGTAATTTGTGGAAAATACTATTTAATGTTTAACTAGTTTGGAAGAGATGTCATGTCTTACCATTTTGTTATGCATTCTTTTTCAGGTGCAACGAAAGAATCATCTAGATCATCTACATCGAGGTCCTCTTCACTGATTTCCATGCTTTTGAAAAAGTTGCACAATACATTTTTTTTTACTTGTATAGTAATCTATTGTTAAAGTAGAGTTTTTCCTATTACATTTACATATATTCCTTATATAATTTGAAATTGTTTTGTAATTTTTTTTCACTAGTATAAATACCTTTCATCCAATGTAATATTGGTTGTATGCACAGATGTTGTTGGAGTGTTGTTAAATTTGACGATGTCCAATTGGCGTTGACAAAACAGACAGGTTAGTGAAGTATGGTTTTTCAAGAGGATATTTTGTTAAAGAAAAAAAATTGTGTATGTTCTCCATGTAACTTACTCTTTATTTGTTCCATGTTGTGATGTTGCGGGTAGTGCAGTAGATACTTTGTTTTTCTCAATGTTCATTATTGCAAGTCACCTGCAAAACAATATTTGCTAATTTTTTCTTTATATGAATAATGATCTGTAGAATAGTAAAAGTAATGAATTTAAGTACTTTTTTTGAGTAAGAGTTAATGTATGTAGACAATAAAATATTTTTTCATATAAAATTGTTGTATGTGATTACCTTTTCCAGAATGCAAAGCATGGCTAGATGATGTTGGCAACATGGAATAGAAGAGTGTCATGATCCGTCCAGTATGACTCGTATCTTTGAATGTTTGTTGTATTTTCATAATTATTTGTCCAAACATGATCAATAATGGTCCTTGACAAAAGTTTTGTATTTTCCTATAATAACAACTTGTGTATTTCCATGTTTTCTTTTAGCATGTCTAGTTTTTTTGAGGTGTTGGAAATGTCAATGTTAAAGTCACCTGCAATGTAAATAAGGCTTCCAGTGAGAGCAAGTGTCATTGCTTTGTTAACAATTTTTATGATATTTGTAAGTGATCATGCTGGTCTAGCATAGATATTACAAATATAAAGGCTTTGTTTAGTAAATATTAGTGTACTCAATATTGCTTCAACATTGTCTTCTGTAAGTGGAATTCCATTTGCTACTTATATATGCTTTTTTGTGCAGGTCATTATCCCATGTATATGGTATGATGTAGACCAATTATATTCTGATAACACATAATTTTTTAAATTTGTTTCCAAATATGTCTCTTCCACACAAATAATGTCCGATGACATTAAATCTTTGTCATGTTTAATGTCTTGTTTGTGTGGTTGGAAATGACAAGTGTTTAATGTAGATATGGTAACACATGATGTTTGAGATTTGTAATGTGTCATTTTGTAGAGTCCACTTAGCTACTGATTCTAACTGTGTCATTTCATCTATGATTTCTCTTTGTACTTTAAAAAATTTTACTGTTAGAGGGCTTAACAAAAATAATGTTTCAATTGTTGATGTGTGGGAAAGGGCTGTGTAAGTTAACCCATGTTGGTGTACACCTAATGGTTCAAATGCAAGACCATGCATTGTAAGTCCTTGTGATCTATGTATTGTTCGAGCACATGCTAATTGTACCAGGAATTGTTTTCTAACAACATTTTTATGTTGAGCATTTAGTTTTAAGATTGGTTTGGCAACTCAGAGTATTGGTACCCATCCATTGATAATATATGTTTGGTTTAAATGTGATAGTTTTGTGGCTTGAGCTTTTCCTATACGATGATCATTGAACTCAATCCATATAATGTCAATGTAAGCATGATGAGTATATTTTTTGAATATTCCATCTGATCCATTTACGAGTCATCTTGTGTATCACAGTTTCCACTGTGAATTTCAACTAGTATTTCTTTTTTTAACATAATATGGTCTGGTAGATTTGTATTATTTTTGAACAATTGTTCTACATTAACATAATTATCATATTCGTCAATTGCATTGATTGTTATTAGTTCTCCAGAAAGAGAAAATAATATTTTATGATTGTGTGCATTAACATCTTTTCTCTTGTAAAAAAGGAATCGAAATGTTGGATCAGTAGGTGTAGGACGTAAGCATTTGTTATTTAGGTATGCTATGTCACTATCTGTTTGAGAGTTTGTTCATATTTTGTTTAGAATTTTGATGAAGACTTCATCTTTTTGTCTCATTGTTGTTTGTAAGGTATAGCATTTGATGTTTTCCCAGAAATTACATGGAACTAGCTGGGTCACTAAATTTACAATTTGGAACAATTGACAATCATGTATAGGTTCCGCTTGGTAGAAATCACCAGAAAAAATAATGTCTAAACCACCAAAATATTTAGTAGGTGTTTGCATGATGTCACACAATCTTTTATCTATGCAACACAAGAGTCTCACTCCAACTAATGAGATTTCATCAATAAGTATAATACACAATTGTTGATATTCTTTTGTCAATATATCTAATTTGTTTGAGCTTAATGGAATAGTAGTGGATTTTTTAAATGGTATGAAAAGTGCAGAGTGCAAAGTTGTGCCTCCAATATTGTAAGTTGCTTTACCTGTGTATGCAAGCAACAAGCCTTTATCTTATCTAGGTCACTATCAATAGATTTATTGTATATATGTAGTAGGCCTTGGTATATAGCTTTGGCAGTGAATGTCTTTCATGTTCCAGCACCTCATGTTAGAAACAAATGCAATGGTTTAAGTAATTTTTTTTTTTTTTACTAGTATGTCCTTTACTATGGCTTGTTGCTCTTTTTTTAGCATTCTTCGAAGATTGTAGTATTCTATGTTGTCAGCTAAGTTTGGATGCTTAGCAATTTCAAATGGCCTTCTGATTTGTTTGTTATAGAATTTAAGTTTCAATCTGTCTAAATCCGATTGCAAATTGTATTGTTCATTATATTCACTATTCAAGTTGTGAACATTGTTTGTTTCTGTATAGTTCTCATTTTCAATATTGACATCATTAATAACATTTTCCAAATCACCCCATAGCTCATTTATATGGTACATGTACTTTGCTTGATTAAGTTTTACTTTTTTTTCTTTAGCAATGAAAGCCTCTTCCCATGTTGTGAAGCCTCTTTTCAACATGTTTTCATCTATGGAAAATGGGACATATAGTAAAATTTGTTCCCTATAATAGTTTTTAATGTCAATGTGTTTATTGTATCTTATATATCGAATAATGTGTGGTCTCTTTATTTTTTTAATTGTCCTTTTCTTGTTTTGTATTTTGTGAAAAATTCTGCTAGACAAACATTTGCCAATATTTGAGGACGTGCAATATAATGGTCAATTAAATTTTTACAAGAAACATTTTGTGAATCATCTGTCTCATTTTTTATTTGTGAAATTTTTTAAAATAAATGTACGATTTTCAGAAGTTGATGTGTCTATGAATATGCATTTCCTTGAACTATAATTAAGAGCAACAGGAAAAAACCTTGACATGTCAGTGAAAAAAAAATTGGGTCGATGCCCCGAACCCCATATCTTGCTACGAGTGTACAGTATTTGCATGATCGATCAATACATACCAACATACATCCTATCAACAATAAACCGTATATAATTGCAAGGTTGACACATTTTTCCAACAAACATGAGATGCTATCACTTATGGAGGTATTCTCAGGATACAACCAGATCATGATTTCCAAGGAAGACCAACACAAAACAACATTTACATGTCCATGTGGAACCTATTGCTAGAATATGATGCTATTTGGGTTGAAGAATGTTGGAGCTACTTATCAGAGAGCAATGGAATTGATCTTTCATGACATGATCCACAAGACTATAGAAGACTATGTGGATAACATTTTAGCCAAGTCAAGAATGAGGAAGGAATTTATAGAAGTATTAGGACCAATCTTTGATGGACTTGAAGAGTACAAGGTGTGGTTGAATCCAAAAAAGTGCACCTTTGGTGTAACATCAGGAAAACTCCTAGGGTACATTGTGTCACATAGAGGAATTAAGATAAATTCAACTAAGGTCAAAGCAATTCTAGATATGGAGCCACCAAAAACACTAAATAAAATGTGAGGTTTACAAGGGAGATTGCAATCTATCAAGAGTTCTATAGCACAAATAACAAATAAGATCCATTCTTTTTCTCACCTTCTTCACAAGGGGATAGCATACAAATGGGATGAGAAATGTGACAAAGCATTCCAACAAATCAAATATTATCTACTAAGACCTCCTATCCTTATGCCACCAATACCGAATAAACCTTTGATTCATTATATCTTGGCTACACCAATAGCTTTGGGTGCTCTTCTTGCTCAGCATGACGAAACAGGGAAGGAGAGAGCAATTTACTGTATCAGTAGGATTTTGGTGGGATACAAAATGAATTACTCATCTATTGAAAAGGATTGCCTAGAAATGGTGTTTTCTTCAAAAAAAATTAGACACTACATGCTTTCACACCAAATAAAGCTCATTGCTAAGAATGATCCATTGAAATATTTGTTATCAAAGGCAACTCTCACTAGACGAATGGCTAAGTGGGTGATGATCCTAAAAAAATTTGATATAGAGTATATGGATCAAAAAGCTATCAAGGGACAAGTTATTGCAGATCAATTGGAAAAGGCACCTATCTATGTAGAGAATCCATTGGTATCTGAATTTCCTGATGAGTCAGTATTTGTCCTCAACATAGTGGATTAGTGGAAGATGTACTTTGATGATTCACATACACAACATGGATCTGGAGCAGGCATTCTCTTCATCACCCCACAAGGTGATTGTATTCCTAAGTCATATTAGCTATCTTTCGAATGCACCAATAACATCACCGAGTATGAATCCCTTATCACAGAATTGAGAATTGTGATATGGTGGAAAATCCAAGAACTGAAGGTCTATGGAGATTCACAGGTGATTGTAAATCAAGCCAATGATGATTATTAGACCAAGGGTGAAAATCTCATACCTTACAAAAAGATGGTGGAAAGTCTCAAAGATTTCTTCATCAACATCACATTTGAGAAAATGCCACATATCAACAATCAAGTAGTTGATGCTATGGCAACTATTGGGTCCTTGTTAGATATGTCGCATAACATTCTTAAATGTGAATTCCTCATCAAGAAGCTTCTCATACCAACATTCGAGGTACCATAATCTAAATTCGTATGCGAGATTGTTTATATCGATTCTCCCTAGTATCATGACATCCTCACCTACCTACACAGAGGTATCCTCCCATCTAACATTACTTTGAATCTTAAGAAAACCTTTGTCAAGAAAGCATCTTGATTTGTTATCCTAGGTAACACCCTTTACCATCAAAGTCTTGAAGGGACATTATTACGATGTCTTAACCAAGAGGAAGCTTTGACTGCATTGAAAGTACACAAAGGCATCTATGGATCACATTCGAGTGGTATGAGCTTGGCTAAGAAATTGTTAAGGATAGGGTACTACTAGCCTACCATGGAATGAGAAGCTCATCAATATGTCAAGAAGTGCATGTAGTGTCAATAACATGGGGACCTCATCCATGCGCCGACTCAAGAACTCCAACCAATTGTTACACCTTGGCCTTTCTCGTAGTGGGGACTTGACCTCATAGGAAAGATCACCCCTACCTCATCTAACGGTCACAATTTTATCATTACAGCCACTGAGTATTTACCAAATTCGGTTGAAGTGATCCCTATGACCTACATCATGGGAAAAAATCTCTAAATTCATCCTAAACTACCTCATTTTTTTCTATGGTGTTCCATAAGCCCTTTATCTCAGACAATGGAACACCTTTTAAAAATTAGGATGTTCGTGAGTTATGCCAAAGGTTCAATATCCAACATATGTTTTCTACTCCATACTATCCCTAGGGCAACGATCAAGTTGAGGCTTCAAACAAAACCATCCTAAAAATTCTCAAGAAGATAGTCAATGAAGTTGACTATGACTGACATCTCCAATTGAACCCAGCTTTATGGGCCTATAGAACCAATATTTTCATTCCTATAGGTGCCACACCCTTTTCCCTAGTTTATGGAACTGAAGCTATCCTACCTATTGAGGTTGAGCTCCCATAGCTAAGAGTATCCTTGCAAAATCTCATTACCGATGAAGAGTATAAAGTGTCCTAGTTGAATGAGCTAGAGCTGCTGGATGAGTGTCATCTTGATGCTTTTAATCATTTGTAGGCTTATCAGAACAGAAATCAAAAGGAGCTATAATAAGAAAATAAAATTTGCTCCTTCTAGGTGGAAGATCTTGTATTGAAGGAGAATTTGAAGAACATGTTGGATCCAGATATTAAAGGTAAGTTTGAGCCTAATTGGCTAGGACCATTTGTTGTTACTAGTTATAGTTCTAGAGCCCATCAATTGTCAACACCTAAAGGAGAACCCTTGCAGGAGCCTATCAACAGCTCACATCTCAAAGAGTTTTATGACTAGGTTGGAAGGGTATAAATTTGAAAAATCAAAGAAAATAAAAAAATAACAAAATCCAAAAAAATAGAAAAAGGATTACAATAGTAAATAAAAAAATCATCCTTTAGTGAAACCCACTTTGGTGGAGTTTTGGCCAAGTACTTTGATGAAAACTTGGAAAACAGGCGCCTTGTGTAAATAAGCATCATCCATCCATCATTCACTCTTCAGCTTATCTTGCTTCACCATTCATTAGATTCATCCTTCAACCTTCATTATCCTATCCATGTTTGTATCATAGCTGGATATTATGTAAGTATCATATTCCCCTTTAGTACTACTTGGCACATTCCTAAGGTTAGTTTGTCTTGCCTATATCGAGGTAGTCTCTCGCATCAAACTAGGGGCATTTATCTATACTTGCATCTGATCAAGTTCTTGTATATTCTCTTAAGGTTATTTTCAAAATCTCTCAAAATCCAAAAACATTCGCAAAACCTCAAAATCTAAAAACAGACACAAAATCATCAAAAATCCAAATATAATCAAAATCTTCTATAGCCAAAATCCAAAAACATTTGAAAATTTGTAAAGTTAAAAAATCCAAAAACATTCAAAACATCTTGAAAATCCAAAAACATCCAAATCACATCAAAATCCCTAAACAAGTCTAAAAATTCAAAAACGTGGTTTTTGAACTACATTGTCTCTAAGCTTGAACATAGGTAAGGCCATAATCGATGAGCCCTCGAAGTATTAGGTCAGTACTTAGGAGTCTGTCATAATAAACTGACAATCCATTACTATTCATATATCATCAATAAATGGTTACGGGTCAGAGTGAGTTGAACTATGTCATCTTTGTGTGTATAACATAGGCAAGGTCTTCACTGATGAGCCCCCAAGGCGCTAGGTCAATTTCCCTTTAGGTCTTGGTCAAAATCTCAAAAAACACAAAACATTTGAAAACTTGAAAACCCCAAACATTGGAAAACATTCAAAAAAACCCCAAAACATCCTCAAATAACCTGAAAACCTGAACATTTACATACACCCAAAAAGACCAAAAAATAGCCTCCAAACATTGCAAAACATCAAAAATATTGAAATATTCCAAAAATTTCAAAATCACCCATCCCATTTCTCTTTCACTCACAAAAAATTTCCATCCATAATAAATCAATCGTCATCATCAACCTTTCTTAAAACAAGTAGAAACACGTGTGGCAACTCATAAAGTATAAACCTAAATGTAAAAATCTAAAGTTTAGATCATGAATGAACAAGTTGGTAACGTTTGTATCAACAACCTATCAAAAAATTTGTCTTATTCAAAACATCTGATAACATGTCCTAGGATGTATCCTTCCTACAATGGACATCATCATTAGAATTCATTCTAGTTAAAACACTTTGGGAAGAGATATAAATAACACTGACTGTTTGTTCATTTGATCTGTTCTTATGATTTATCTTATTGACCCATTCCAACAACCTCTCAATGATGTCTATTTAAAATGATTTAGAGAGAAAGGAATGGGAATTGATCATAATATTTCATTTGTTGCACTTGTTGAATGTTCTTGTAATATAACCTTGGTGGATACTTGCTTTGTTGTGTGTAGGGAGGTTGTTTTGAATAAATTGTTGACTATTGTGTATGTTTTGTTTTGAAATGTTCTAAACTTCTAAACTGCATTCCAACAAGGTTTCCATATGTCAAGTGTGAGCAAGGATACTCCTATCTGTTTGCAGATTCAAATTCCATTGCATTAGATACAACGCCATATTGGTTATCAACACCTTGATGCATCATGTCTATGTTATATCAAAAATAAGGGATAAAATGATGAAGTATCCCAATCCTTGAAACAAGGAAATCATCACTCTCATCACCAAATTTAATAAAGTTTCGAAGAATCATAGGCTTATTGAACTTCTAAATCAATCTCAAAATCTATGGTTAATCCATTCATTCTATTTTTTATCTTCTTTCCATGCTAACATGGTATCATGACAGTCAAAAAATAATAATAAATGCATCCATCTTGCATCCATAAACCATTAGCATACATACATCCTGCATAATCATAATCATAATCATAGCATGTCATCATCGTATAAAAAATACACAAAAATAAATGCATCCACCTCATAACATGAACACCCTGCATAATCATGGCATATCATATAGAAAAGATAATAAAAAATGAAATAAATCAATCTAGCACATTTGCATCCATGTCATAAACCATACATTGCATGCATCCATATGACATCATGAATCATAAAAACACATCGCATCATATGCATAATAAAGGTACACATCCATCCATAAAAATATGCATCCATACATGATCATCAAACATGAAATAAAGAAACATCACATCATAAATGTCGCATCGGATCATCTCATATATATATATCATCAAAATATTATATATATATATATATATCATCAAAATATGACTATCATAATACAAAATCTGAGTTAGTGTGTAATGTCATCAAAAATGAGTATACATGAGGCTATCAAAATTAGCCAATGAATGTATATACATATCCAATCAGGGCTATATATAAACAAAGTGTCTATACAAGGCTATCCTCGGCTTTGGCGGTCCTCATGACGGGACTAATCTTGATGGCCCACTGAAGGTTGTTGGTGGCTGATACCCACAAGTTGATGAATTGAAGGTCTCCCTGAACCATTAGGAGCAACCCCACTCCTCCGTGAAAAATATGGCTCACGTTGATCTCTGGGAACCTCTCTGTGGTATAGAGTCTTGAAGTAGGTGGCATCAAACATGGTCTTACCATACATGTGAGCCAACATAACCTGTCCTTGTGCCTGCATTGTAGTAGCCTCTAGTTGTTTCCTATGCCCTAGCTCCTAAGCAAGCTGAATAGTCAGTTGCTAGACCTATTGGCGCTCCTAGTTGCACTCCCCAGTCATCTCCTGGACTTGTTGTCTCAATTTGTCCCTCTCTGCGGTCAATGCCTGAATCTACGCATCTCAAGGAGCAGGTCCTTGTGGCTACTGTTGATGTGGTGGTGGTCATGGCGGTGCCTATCATAATGGTTGAATCAGAGGAGGCTGCCTCGACACTTGTCCCACACTAGGCTACTACCCAACACCCTATTGTCTCTAAGCCTGTGACTATTGATTTTACTAGTACCTATCACTTAGCACTTGATCCTACAGCTACTGCTACTACCCATTGTGAGGAGGTTGATGTACCCTACCCTGTCTCTGTCCTCTCCCCCTACATGGAACATGTCCTTCGACTAGATTTGTGAGCTATACCAACACATTTTGTAGAAACTATTGAAGTGAGCAACCGAGATCTTCAATTTGCAACACCAAATAACCTCCACAAGAAATAGAGAGAAGCAACAATGGAAGATTTTATCCCACCAAATAATAATTGTAATATGATACAATATGCAATAATACTACAATACAATACAAAATATGCTAGAGATGCCTTGCTTATAAAGGCAAGGATGAGAGATAGGATAAGACAAGATCATGACAAGTGTCTTAATCCTATCACATGAGACAACTAACTCATAACTACCTAGGATAATGTAAAGTCTAGATAAGATATCTATGACTTCTAGATAAGATAACTAAGACTTCTAGAAGGAATCTTTTATCCTAAGTAAATTTAACATGTGAACTAAGTCCCCTAAGTCCCTAGTAAAGAATTAACTAGGTACAAGACTTTATTCACACCAACACCCTCTTTAAGTGCAACTTAGGGAGGAAAAAACCAATAAAAATATGCAAGAGATGGGTCCCGACAACAAGGCCTGATGAGGTACCCATGTGAAAAACAAAAAATCTCTCACAAACAGAGGAAAGGAGAAAAACCATGTGGGAGAAAACTCCTCTCCAAAAGAGAGAAAAAGCTGAAAAGAAAACTGAAGAAGGAAGGACTCCTCAAGACCCCCCAAGGAAAACTTCCTTCACCCCAAGCATCAATTGCAACTAAAGATAACGAGGTGATGCCAAAGGTTTAGTGAAGATGTCTGCAACCTACTGATCTGTAGGCAAATACTCCAAGTTGAGAACACCATCCTAGAAGAGTTGCTTGATGAAGTGCATGTGGATCTCAATATGCTTAGTACGTTGATGCTCCACTGGGTTGCGAAAGATATGAATGGCACTTTGGTTGTCACACCAAAGAGTAGTGGGTTGAGTGGAAGGAAATCTGAACTCATTCATCACCTGACAAAGCCACGAAACCTCATGACTAGCAAGTACTGCACCTCGATACTTAGCCTTTATAGATGATAATGCAATAGCAGTCTACTTCTTGCATGACCATGCAATCATACTAGAACCAAGGCAAAAAACAAAACCAAAAGTAGACTTTCGATCATTGACATCACCAGTCCAATCTAAGTTAGTGAAGCCCACAAGCTAAGAAGTGCCTAATGTGTAATGAATTCCAAAATGAGTAGTTCCCTAAATGTATCTCAAGATACATTTTGTGGCCTTCCAATGACTCTCATGGAGATCTTGTGAGAAGCGAGAGACAAGTCCAACCGCAAAGGAAATATCAGGATGATTATGTGTCAAGTACAAAAGACTGCCAACCAACTGCTGATACAAGGTAGGATCAACTGTAGGAGTAGTGCAACTGGTAGACAATACAACACCTGACTGAAAACGAGTGGGGTCAGGCTTGCAATCATCCATGCCAAATCTTTGAAGCAAATCAATAGCATAATTTTTTTGGAAAATTTAGATCCCCCCAAAATTCTGATGAACCTAAAGACCAAGGAAGTAATGCAAAAGACCAAGGTCGGTCATATCAAATAGCTCCATCAATGAGCTCGTTGTGTACTCTAAATCATGGAAGTTGAACTCCCTATGAGAATCAAATCATCCACATAGAGCACAAGTATGAGTAGATCCTCTTCATGTCTTTGAGGAATATCTCTGGGATCAGAATGATGAATTTAGCCAAAAGCAAGCAAGAAACTATCCATCTTCTTATACCAAGCCTGAGGGGCCTGTTTGAGTCCATATAATGAACATTGAAGCCTACATACAAGTGAAGAATCTTGCACCAAAACCTGGTGGCTACTCCATATAGATCTCCTCATGAAGATCCACATGCAAGAAAGCACTCTTCACATCCATCTAATACATTGACCATCCCTGTGATGCAGCTATAGAAAAAACAAGGCAAATAGATTCCATCTTGGCAACATGAGAAAAGGTCTCAAAATAGTCAATTCCTTCAACCTGAGAAAACCCCTTTGCAAAAATACAAGCCTTGTACTTTTCAAAGGAACCATCTACTGCATTCTCGATACGATACACGCACTTGCACCGAACCAACTTTCTTCCTTTAGGAAAAGGAACAAGATCCCAATTATGATTCTTCATCAAAGAAGAATACTCATTAGCCATAACACTATCCCACTCTGGAATACCTAAAGCATATGAAAACTTCTAAGGATCATCTAAAACAACATGACTCAAAAGACTAATCCTTGAAGTCTGAGAACGAGTGCAATGAGTGTCTATAGGATCACCAGTAAGAGGACCAACCTCCTCAAGAGTAACACAAGCCCATCATGGCCTAGTGGGTGAATTAGGAGGTGGATCAAGACCATCATCAAAATCTTCCTCAAGTAGAAAAACATCATCAACTAAAGAAGATTGAGTTGGTTGTGATGAAGAAGAATTCAAAGGATGATTTGACTCAGCAAACTAAACATCACATTAGAAATGAACCTCTCGTGTGTCAAGATCAAACAATTTGTATGCCTTCACATCCTCACAATAGCCAACAAAAATGTATCGTTGACTCTTCTTTTCCATTGATTTACACATACCATTTGGAATAAATTCCCAAGTCTCACTACCAAATATTATGAAGAAGGATACATTAGGCTTGTGATGAGACCAAGCCTCCTCAGGAGTCATATTTTGCACTACCTTATGGGGCATATATTTTTTAATATAATTGGCACAATTGATAGCTTTAGCCCAAAATGCAAGAGCCATGGACCTAGACTGAATCATATGTTGGGAAAATGTGTCTCAACTTTGAAATTATATATGGTTTATTGTTGATAGGATGTATGTTGGTATGTGGCGACTAATCATGCAAATATTGTACATGTAATTTTTTTCACTAACACGTCAAGGTTTTCCTGTTGACACGTCAAGGTTTTTTCCTGTTGACATGTCAAGGTTATTCGTTAACACGTCAAATGAAAAATGACCTTGTAAAACCCTAATTCTATAAGGTTCCAAAAAAAGCTTGTTATAAGCGGTTGGGATGTATGTAGACGAGGGGTGTATTATGAGAGTCTGATAGCGATCATGTTGTCTCTTAATCTATGGTGACGATACTCTTGTGAGAAGCTTGCTCTGCAAGTATATTGTAATATTTTGATTTCTAAATAATATATTGGATAGATTTTGGAGTGTGGAGTTTTTCTCCCGAAATGGTTTTCCTCACATATATCATTGTGTCGTGATATGCATGATTTTCGTGTTAATTTTTGTTTAAGTTTTTGTAACTGTTAAAGATTTGTAAATTTTTGTATTTTTCTCCTCTCAATATTAGTGTAGGAAGTTGTTTTGCTACCTTAGCTTCCTTACAAGTGGTATCAGAGCTTGATCACCTTTGGTTTCAATTGTGGGTTGTTGGGTTTTTTGAACTAATCCAGACTTGAGTGGGAGCTTGTGTAGAAGACACTTTGTGATCTTGTTGTGGGAATTTTCAAATGACAAATTTATTAGGGAGAATAGAAGTGGAGAAATTTTTTAGAAATATTTTTGAGATTTGGAAGCTAAAGATGGAGGATTTGTTGATAGATCAAGATCTATGGGATGTTGTTGATGAGAATGTTTCAAGGCCTACAGATCCTACTCAAGTTGCTCAATATGATGTTATGGACTGTAAAGATAAGGGTCTAATCAGATTGCACTTGACAGACTCTATTTTAATTAATGTCCATGAAGAGACATCTACGCAAAAACTATAGAAGAAGCTTGGTGAGATATATCAGTCCAAATCTTTAGTGAACAAGATTTTATTGAGGAAGAAGTTGTATTCCTTGAGAATGGAATAGGGTGGATGAATCACAGACCACCTAGAAGCATTCAATATATTGGTGGCTCAATTGAAATTAGTTGGTGTCAAAATGGATGAGGAGGAGAAATGTTAGATCTTGATTTGTTCTTTGCTTGATTCGTGGGATTCTCTTGTTATGGCTATTGGAAGTACTTTTGTTATATTGAAGACTGAAGATGTGGTGGGTTCTTTACTTTCTAAAGAGATGAGGAGGAAGGTATCCATCATTTCCAAGGAGATCCTAGGTGTACATGGAGGACCTAAGGAAAAAGGAAAGAAGAATGAGAATCGTGACAAATCCAAGTCCAAGGGGAGATCTAAATCTCCTGTAAAGTCCAAAGTTATTTGCTAGAACTACGGTAAGCTTGGACATGTTCGTAAGGAATGCAAAGAAGAAAATAAGAAGAAAAAGAAGAAATTTGATTCTGATTCTGAGTTTGAGAAGGAAGATGGTGACACATTCATTGCAACTTTGGCAACTCGTACAGGTAATGATGCATGGTTAATTGACTCAGGTGCATATTTTTATATGAACTTTAATAGATATTGGTATTGTGAATATGAAGAATTTGATGGAGGCAAGGTGTACTTGGGTGATGATTCTCATTTAGACATTGTTGGTCTTGGTAAAGTTAAAATCAAGTTTCTTGATGGTAGAATAAAAAGGATTAATGGTGTGTTGCATATCCTTGGATTAGCACAAAAAAAATTATCTGTTAGCAAACTAATAGATGTAGGTGTGCAGGTAGTATTTTCTGATGTAGGATGTAAGATGGTTAGAGGTTCTATGGTGATTTCTAGAGGTGTCGATAATGGGACATTGTATAAGCTTGATGCATTCATTGTTGAGTGCAATAGTACTTTTGTGAAAATAAATTTTGTAGAAGTGAGGGTTTCACCTTCAGCAAATGGTCATGGATTTTGGGTACCCAAGGGTTCTCTTTCTTCTGAGAAAAAGTTACTTACAAAGAAAACTATATTATGGCACCAGAGACTTGGCCACATTGGAGAAAAGGGTCTAAGGACCTTGAAAATTAAAAACCTTGTTGAAGGTTTGTCTGATTGTAATATTGAATTCAATTTATGTGAGCATTGAATTTATGAAAAACAAAACTGCGTTTATTTTTACTCGAGTTCTCATAAATCTTGTGGTGTATTAAATCTTATTCATTCTGATGTCTTTGGTCATGTAGATGTTCCTTCAATTGGTAAATCAACATATTGTGTTTCATTATTGATGATTATAGTAGGACATGGGTATATTTTGCAAGGAGTAAATTTGAAATTTTTCAGTCAATTCAAAGAATTTAAAGCAATGGTTGAGTTACAGACTAGAAAGAAAATAAAATGTTTGAGGACTGATAATGGTGGTGAATTTTTCTCTAATGATTTCAATAGATTTTGTAAAGATTGTGGTATTCATAGACAAAAGACAACTTCGTATTCTCCACAAAAAAATAGAGTTGTAGAAAGAACGAACAAGAAATTGATGGAGAAAGCTAGGAGTATGTTGAGTGGTGATAGCCTAGAACAAAGGTTTTGGGTTGAATTTGTTGCCATAGCCTATTACATGTTTAACAAGTCTCCTACATCAACTCTTGTTGATAAGATTCCTATAGAGGCATGGCTGGGTCGCAAGCTTTCATTAATGCATCTTAGATTTTTTGGTTACAAGGCATATGCACATGTGGCAAAGGAGAAGTGAACAAAGTTGGAGAACAAGGCTATGAAATGTATCTTCATCGGATATAGTTATGGTGTGAAGGGATACAAACTTTGGGATCTTGTTGCACAAAAGGTAATACATAGTAGAAGTATTATTTTTAGAGAAACTAAGCCTTCTTCTATTACATTGCAAACAGAACAAAGTAAACATGAATATGTGATTCAATTTCTTTCTACACCTGAGAAATTTGAATTGAGGCCCAAGGATAGACAAGAAGTTGAGGAGAGCTCATCTAGCTCTGAATCTTCAGAAGAGGAGGAAGAACCTCTAACTCAACTTGTTCATAGGTTTACAAGGCATAGACAATCACCTGAAAGGTATTCACCTGATGATTAGAGATGTATTTTTGCTTTGAATACTAAAATGGATGAACCTAGATCTATAAAAGAGGCACTAGGTATGAATGATGCAGAATCTTGGAAGATTGTTATGGATGAAGAAATGACATCTTTGAAAAATAATGATACATGGGATCTTGTACCATTGCCTAAAGGACAAAAACCTATTGGTTGTAAATGGGTATTCAAGAAAAATATTGGTTTAGATGAAGGTATTGAGAAATACAAATAAAGGTTGGTTGCGAAGGGTTACTCTCAAGTTGAGGGTATTAATTATGGTGAGATATTTTTATCCCGTTGCAAAAATGACATCCATTAGATTTTTGCTTTCTATTCCTGCTGCTTATGATTTAGAGGTTGAGCAAATGGATTTGAAATTTTATTTCCTTCATAGTGATTTGGAGGAGGATATTTATATGACACAGCCAGAGCACTACGTGGTGAAAGGTATAAGTAATTTGGTTTGCAAATTGAAGAAATCTGTGTGTGAATTAAAATAGAGTCCTAAGATGTGGTACTATAAATTTGATACATATGTGTTGAGTTTGGGATTTGAATTTTCTAAATCAAATCATTGTATTTATTATAAAATTGATGGTGATTGTTTCCTATTTATTGTATTATATGTTATTTATTGGTAAAGGGAAAGGTATGATTTCAGAACTAAAATATCAACTTGCTGCTAAATTTGAAATGAAAGATCTTGGTGCAGCTAAACACATTCTTGGGATGGAAATTAAAAGAGATAGAGTGAACATAAAGCTATGGCTTGGCCAAAACAAGTATGTCAACTCAATTTTATAGAGGTTTGATATGCAAGATTGTAGACCATTGTGTGTTCCTATTTCAATTGGAACAAAGTTATCTATTTTAGATTGTCCAACATCTCCATTAGAGATGTAAGACATGAGCATAGTGCCTTACCATAGTGCAATTGGAAGTTTGACATATGCTATGGTTTGTACTAGACCAGAAATTACTCAAGCAGTGGGAGTTCTTTCTAGATATATGTCTAATCCTAGTAGAGTTCATTGGATGCAGTTAAAAGAGTCTTCAGATATTTGCAGGGTACCTCAGATTATTCCTTATGTTATTATAGTGATATGACTAAAGATGAGATTTCCCTTGATATTCATGGTTATGTGGATTCATATTGGGTAGGTGATGTTGATAGCATAAAATCCACCAGTGCTTATATTTTTACTTTATTTGGTGGTGTAATTAGTTGGACGAGTAATCGATAGGCTGTGGTTGCTTTGTCCACTACTGAAGCATAGTATATGATAGCTACTCATGCTTGTAAAGAAGTCATTTGGCTTAAGATACTATGTTCAAATATTGGAATAAAACAAGGTGCAGTGACAATTTATTGTAACAGTCCGAGTGCAATATGTCTAGCCAAGAACCCAACATTTCATGCCAGGACCAAGCACACTGATGTACAACATCATTTTGTTAGAGATATGGTTGAAGATGGAAAGGTGAAGCTGGTTAAGGTAGAGACTTTGATGAATGTTGTGGATTCTTTAACTAATCATGTAAGTATAAAGAAGTTTAGATGGTGTTCAGAGACTATGGACCTTTCAGCCCCTAGCAATTAAAGAGATGATGGTTACACCCTCATGTTGCTATTGCAAGGTGTTCAACAAGTGAGAGATTTGTTGGGAAAATGTGTCTCAACCTTGAAATCATATACGGTTTATTGTTGATAGGATGTATGTTGGTATGTGGTGACTAATCATGCAAATACTGTACACTCGTAACAAGATATGGGGTTCGGGGCATCGCCCCAATTTTATTTCGTTGACATGTCAAGGTTTTTTTCCCACTGACACGTCAAGGTTTTTCCGTTAACATCTCAAATGAAAAATGACTTTGTAAAAACCTAATTCTAGAAGGTTCCAAAAAAATCTTGTTATAAGCAACTGGGATGTATGTAGACGGGGGGTGTATTCTAAGAGTCTGATAGCAGTCGTGTTGTCTCTTGATCTCTAGTGATGATACTCTTGTGAGAAGCCTGCTCTGCAAGTATATTGTAATCTTTTGATATCTAAATAATATATTGGGTGGCTTTTGGAGTATGGGGTTTTTCTCCCAAAAGGGTTTTCCCCACGTAAATCATTGTGTTGTGGTATGCATGATATTTGTGTTTATTTATGTTTAAGTTTTTATAACTGTTAAATATTTGTAAAGTTTTGCATTTTTCTCTTCTCAAGATTAGTGTAGGAAGTTGTTATGCTACCTTAGCTTCCTTACATCATACAATTGGCTATCTCCTTGAACTTCTTGTTCTTTCTCTCGGCCACACCATTCTGTTGAGGAGTGTAAGGAACTATGTGGTGATGAAGAATACTATGCTCATTGCAAAAATATTGAAATGCATGATTAACATACTCCCCCTATTATTTGTGCATATTCGTCGAAGAGAAAAGCCTAATTGCTTCTCCACAAATGTTTTTGAAGGTCTTGAAGATGGTGAGAACCTCACTCTTGAGTTTTAGAAAGTAGACCCATGTGTGTCGGGAAAAATCATCAATGAAGGTAAGCACATACTTTTCCCCTAAAAAAGGAGTTGGGAATGACATGAGATCACCATGAACCAACTCAAGGGGTGTGGTTGCACTAGTAGCTTGACCCTTAGGAAAAGGATCTTGATATTGCTTTCCAAGAACACAACCTTGACAAACACCATTTGTGCAAGAGATCTTTGGAAGACCAACCACTAAGTTATGTGCATGCATCTGCTGAAGATATCTATAGTTCAAGTACCCAAATCTCTCATGCCAAAGCTTGCTCATTGAATTAGCATGATCAACAAAACATGAACTAAATGAAGACTCAAATCCATCAAATCAATACAAATGGTTCTCATGATCAACTATCCCTGTAGCAACAACCTTCTCAAGATCATGTAACTGTCTAATAGTCACATTCTGTGGAGTAAACTCGATTGAATTCCCATCTCCATAATGAAAAATCTAATGTATGGAAAGTAGATTCGCTGAAAAATCAAGAACAAGTAGAACATCCTCAATGCACCCATCTAGCATATGAGCAGAGCATGTCCCCAAATTTGGAATCTACAAAGAGTTCCCAACTGCAATCTGAGAAGTAGAAGTATGAACAATGGAATCAAGAAGATCAGGTGAACTGGTCATGTGATGTGAAGCACCTAAATCAAGAATCCAACTGTCTAAAGATGAATGAATGGTCTGTACTGAAAGAGATTTCCCTTTACCCATGGAAGAATGCTTAGACACTAAAATGTTATGCTTCTTCATAGCTTCATCCAAGGCTTCTAATCTCTTAAAACAATTATCCACATCATGCCTAGTTTTACCACAAAAGGAACAAGGATCTCCTTTCTTTTTCTTAAAATTAGAAGAAGAATCTCTAGAGGTGGAAGAAGGAGATGGAGTGGACTTTTGATTGTTCTTCAGTTTCAATTTGGAGGGAGTCTCACTACCTGAAAAATGATTTTGTCTTGGGTTTCTTCTTATTTTTTTCTTTACACTTGGATGGTTGAGCCATTAGAGCATGATTCTTAAAACTAGGTAGTGCATCCAACTGAATCAACTTGGCCTCCTACCTAGTAAGACGCTCAAAAAACAACTCAAATGAAGGCATTTTATAATCTTTCCCCATGACATCTGTAGACACTGAAAAATGTCCTAAACCTACAAATGTCATTTTCATATCAATTCCTCATTCTACTTGCATAATCTTCTAAGGTCATATTCCTCTATTAATTAAATAATTCTTAATTATTTAATTAATTCATTTTCTCCTTATTCTTCCCTTGATTAATTAATTATGTCACTAATTAACCCCTTCCTCTCTATAATTAAATAAATGTTTATTTATTTAATTATTGTCATTTTTCTAGTATAATTAAATAATCATTTTAATTATTTAATTATTCATTATCCTCTTATTCTATAATTAAATAAATTTTATTTATTTAATTATTTACTAATTTATTTTTTTCCTCCACTTTTGAGTTAAATTGTTATTTTAATTCAAAAGTCAACATGCCATTTCGTTATTTAATTATTCACTTTCCCTTCCAAATTAAATAATTTTATAATTATTTAATTTTCTCCAACAACCTTTTTTTATGTGCCAACCTTTTTATCCATGTCATTCTTATCTCTTCATGTCTCATTTAATTTTAGCCCTTGATTGAATTATTTTATAATTCAATCTTAGCCATTCATTTCTTGTCATTGCCCTAATTTAGCCCTAACCCTATTTCATACTACAACTTTCATTCTTGGTCATTGATTAAGACATCTTATTGACATTCAATCTCATCCCTTCATTCAAAATTTGTTTTTCTACAAAAGACCTTTATCCTTGTCATTTTTATATCTACACTCCATCTACATCTAGACATGAACATTTTTTATGCTAATGCCATGCTGCTAGAATCATGAGAAACCACATTCAAACTTCAACAACTCAACATACTACATTCAATCTGTAGACACTGAAAAATGTATTGAATCATATTATACACTCGAATCGAGTATACTAACATCATTTTCTCTTGAATCCCATCCTTTTTTCGCTTAATTAATTAAATTATCCTAGCTAATTAATTAAATGGCATCATTTGCATCTATTAATCTAATTCATTTAATCGGGTTAATTCACCCATTTTCATGCTAACACTTTGTTCTGTTAAATTAAATAAATCAAACTATTTAATTTAAATCCCTAAATCTTCTTATTTAATTGAATAACCCTAAGTTATTTGATTAAATATCATTTCACCTTTCCCCCATTCATTAAATCATTTTATTTAATGGATATCATCTAATTCTTCTAAATCCCCTAATTGCATAATTAATATTGTTTAATTATCAATTAAATCAAATTCCCCCCACTTGCAAGGGAATATTCTTCCTTTGCACATTCCTCCAAAAGGAATATTCCCATAGAATATTCCTTCCCCTTTTGCACAATTTAATTTAGTTTTAATTAACTAAATATCCTTTTCCCTCACCCATTAGAATATTCCAAAGAATATTCTCTTTCCTCACTCATTTAAAAAGGGGAATATTTTTTTTTCTCAACAAACTTACTTAGCTTCTTGAGCAAGTTAACTTGTGACCTCTTGTGCAAGTTAACTTATGACCTTTTGGACAAGTTGAAAGTGTGTTTGTTTGAAAGAATGCAAAACCTTGATTAAATCTCATCTTGCATTCTCATATGTTGATGAGAATCCATGATCCATGCCTCTTCTTTCTTTCATCCTTGACCATTGATTGATCTTTTTTATCTCATCCATTGATCTCTTTTTACCTATTCTATAAATAGAGCTTGCCTCTATTGAATAGGGATCCATCTTTCAAAAGCAAACTTATGTTGTTGAAATCACTCATACTCACACACATTTAGCACACATTTAGCACACATTTAGCATCTTTTAGTTCATTTTAATTACATTTAGTTAGTTTTAAGCTTCCATGAATGGCTTCCATGATTACATAATGCATCCATTTAGCTTGTTTATTAATTAGGGTTTGAATCTTTTAGTTTAAAGTCCATCTAGATTAGCTTAGATTTTGCATAATTAGATCATTTTAGCATAAAATCATGTTAAATTAGCTCGCATCATGCTCATTCAGATTAAAACCATGTTTTCATACACATCACAACTGTTCCATCAGTTTTCTTCAATAAAACTTACTAGAACAAGCTCATTTATCCATGGGATTGGGAAAGGGTCGTCGTTCCACATCAACACGACACCACTCCCACAACAGGATAAGTTTCAAATGGATTAGAGTAGACATTTCATAGTTTAAAATGCTTAGTTTTGATAAATGTTTAGTTTAATTTTTATTTGAATGACCTGTTGAGATTTGACGTTAGTGGCTTCATTATGCTTTGATTCTTCATGGATCAAGTGCAATCGTCCCATGCTAATCTGTCCAATCACACAATCTTTTGAGGTTTGCATTGCATTTGGTTTGATTTAAATTATGTTTTATGAATATTTCTATTTCTATCCATTTTGCATGCATACATTTTGGTGAACCCGACGTGAACCGCCTAACTGATTTTTGGCTCAAGATTTTGACAAATTTTGAGGAATTTTGGAGTTGGATCCTTTTTGGTGCAGGTTTTGTTAGCTTTTCGTTGCAGGTTTTGCTTCATTTTTCAACAAAACCCTAGTTTTCAAATATTTGACCATATCTCTCAAACGGCTATAAATTTTTTCACAAATTTTTTTTGGAGGTTGGGGGCAGTATCAAGAGCCTTCAGTCCAAAAATCATAATTTTTGGATCTGTTTGATTTTTTTATAATTTTTTAATGATTTTTCATGAAAAATTAATTTTAAGAGCAAATCAACGAATTTTTTGAATTTTTTTATATTTTTAGAAAGCTCTCTAAATTCTAATAAGGCCTCTCCATTCTCCATATTCTTGAGCTATTCTTGCCATGTGTATGGCCACCTTGAATGAAAGCCCTTATTATGAACCAATTGTTTAGAAGCCAAAAACCTTTATGCTTGTTGGTGCAGGAACGGTCGTTCCGAAGCTGCCCCACATTTGTACTATTCATTATTAAAACAAAAAAATCCTTAGGATCTTCAGATCTTTAGGATTTTGAGATTTGGTGGTCCTAAGAAGTGTGTGTCGTGGAGGGGAGCCAGTGTCGCAAAATCTCTAACTGTTCGCATTGTCTTAGTGTTTGGAGAAATTTGAGTGGGGATTCAGTAAGCAGTATCTTTTGAGCCTGGGATGATAAATGCTTGTGAGTTAGTTTAATACTTTGCTTGGTTCCAAAGCATTACAAACAAATATTCACAATATTTTCAAAATTTCAAACCCTTTGCTCTAAAGTATGGATACCTCTTGAAATAGCCTTGATATTAATGCTTGTCCTAAGGATTTCTATCCTTAGAGATTTCTAAATATCTTGACTTATATCGCAATCCATATTTTCCCAAAGTTAACATAGGAAACTATGGCTTGAACTTCATCCTTTTCATGAAATGGACATTGTGAAATTTATGATGTTTTTTACATAGACATCTAGTTTGAACAATTTCAAGACAAATGTTTGTGGTAAAATAAACTCACTTAAGCAAGATAAGCTTGAAAAATTGAATCCCACACGACCATTTGGAGACCAATCTCTCCCATTGAACAACCTGACCTTACACTTGCTACTATTCAACCAAACTTTGAACTCATTAATGGAGAACAAACTGATATAATCAGTAGTTTGAGAAGATTCACTTTTGAAACAAAAGAAACACCCGCTCAGTGGAGAAACACTGTAAACATCTTAGACAAAGAAGAGGAACAAACTGAATTAAGGTTGGAAGGCCCCTATTACCACCACCTATGTGGCAATAAATATCCTCTTTTTTCCATAGACTTAGACTTCTCTAAATGATCTCATGCAAAATCAGAATCCCTAAGAGAAGATATACAGGTCATCATTTCAAGCTTAGGCACCTTACTCTAAAAGCTCTAAAAAAACACCTTGCAACACTTCACCAAAATATAACTAAGTTGTTATACTACTTCTACAAACATGTTTCAAGGAACAATCCATAATTGTATATGTTCTTTTCTAGTCAAAACCCTGGTCTTTTTCATGATAATGAACCTATCTAAAACATTGGGTCTTTAGGATTTGAAAACTTTAGAGGTCTAGCATGTTTCTCACTACCTTGGTCTTATCAAACAAAGGTTCATTCTAAGTCAACATTAGGTCAAACATTTCACTCACCCCTTCATCAAATTCCAAACTTCACTTTACCAAACTTTGCAGAAAATTTAAATACACTAACACTTTTTGACTTAAACATCTATCAAACCAATCCCTAACTTAACTACTTTGTATGTGAATTGTATCCTTTTCCATGCACTTGGTTGAGCTAGTTATCATCTTTGAGCTAGTTTCTCTTGAAGGTAACGATTCTACCCTAAATATTTCCAAGTTCATAAACAGCCTTTATCAAACCTAAAAACATCAAACTCTTAAGTCAAAAGTGTTGTCCCAAAAGGTTTGCAAAGATCACTTTCCACATCATCCACCTTTTCATCCCCCATTATCATCATTGCTCCAAAAATACTTAGAGCATCCCTTTTACCTAAATTTGAGTCAACTAGAGAGTTCAAACATTACAGATCACAACACATCTCTCCAAAAGTTGACCCAAAATTTATGGTAAAGACAAGATCACAACACAAGAGAATCATGGAGAAAACCAAATTCACATTTACATCGTGATCCAAATCCTCTAGAATTTGATCCAATAAGTCATGTTACTCCATCACAACAACCTTCATCACCATCAGGGCCATATGAGATAGAAGACATCACAAACAATCCATTTAGACTTACTAGGGAAGAAACCATGGAACATCAAGCCTTTGAAAATGTAGCTCCAATTTCCCCATCGTTTGTTGCACAAAATTTGACACAAGGCTTCACAACTCCATCACTAGGGCTAGATCAAACATCCACTCCTAGTCTTGCAACTAGTCTTGCCAAAGACTTTGGTATAACTCTTTCATTTGAAAGCAACACACTTGTGTGTACACTCCATACCAATCCTCCATCCCAAACCACTACTTGGACACCTACCTTTGGTGCTCCTTGATAAGCCTAGTTTTTAGTCCAATTTTGGGTAGAATCTATAGTTTATTTGTTGGAAGTTGTCATGGACTTTGATGTTAAATGTTGATATTTTCATAATGTTTCCCTCAAACCATAAACATTGGGCTTAACCCTATTTCTGCAAATTTTAATGACATTGGCATTTTATGTGGATTATCTATATTGATTTTGCATGTGGTTAATGAATGTTCCTTAAGGTGGTTATAGATATGCAGTTATTGTGCGTACTAACATTGCCATGCAAATTTAATTTGACTGAACTAAGTTGAGGAAGACACCACCAACTGGGCATGCACCGTAACATCCAGCAAAGGAATTGCCCAAGGTCAAAGGAGCTCTGACCAGATTCCATGGATGCTTAACTACCACTGCTCCACTGTCTTTATTTTCCCTAAATGGCGTCCTCCCAGTCCTGGAGTTGACTGCCTTCTTTAGTTGATAGTATAAATAAACATCAGATCCTTCTTCTTTAGGGTTGTTTTTGTTACCACGAGATTTGATGATGTACTAGCATTCTTCATTTTCAATACAATCATGCTACTATTTTGTATTCACATCTTACAATGAATAAAATGACATTCTAAGTTTGAGCATTTGCGTTTATCTTAATTTCTAAGGATACTCATCCAAGGGGCCCCACTTAATGAGCAATCCATCCTTTAGAGTAGTTTAGTCTAGTTATTATTTCCTATTCAGTACTTAGTTAAAAATCTAGAACTAACTGTTCCTGCAACCACTAGAATTCCATTATGTGACTGTTCCTGCAGCCAAAGCAGATAGAGTAGTTTCTTGTTTGTTGCTCAGATCTTTATTCTTGTCATGCATTTTAGCTTAGTATACTCGTTGATTGGTGTTCAACATTTGTTTCATTCATTTCCAAGCAATTTACTTTCAGTATGGTGTTTTTCTTAGTTGTAGAATGAAGATGGCTACTTTGAGTTCCTAGTGCACATATTGTGCTGACCCATTTCAAGTTCACGTCCATAGGTTGACAAGTTAAATCCACCTTCATTATGATTGAGATAGATATTCAGGTTAGATGTCCAATCTTTGAATCATGGCTGCAAAGGCTCAGTTATTGAATCATTATAGGATGCCAACATTTTTGGCATCGTTGTCGGGGATGGTGTCAAACTAGGAAGTTCTTGGAAGTCATTGATAGTTTTTCCTGCTGTAGTATTTCTAAAGTTTATTCTTAGAATACCCCTCACTTAGGCAGTAATAACCCACTATTCTTTTGCTCATTCTTTGTGTGAGTTGGTTGATGTTGAGTTGACACTGCATGCATAGAGGGAGGAGAAGAGATTCTTATGGTAGATTCCTTCCTAATAATCTTGATCCATTCCAGCTAGAAGAGCTTCCAAATCTACCTAGAAATGAAGAAGAAGAACCATTTCCCTTTGTTGATGCATTTCCTGATCTGACCAGTTCTGAAGCTTCCACTGAAGATCAAAATTTGATTGACAACCCCTTTGCTCTAGAAATCCATCAAGAAAACATGGGTGATGCAAATAGAAACAGACCTAACCAACCAACCTTTCCTTTCCCCATTGCTCATTAGAATGAAGTTGATAACATCAAAAATATCCCTACTTCAGCACTTCCCAAGTTCTATGGACTTGTTATAGAAGACCCTGATACCTTCTTGTTTGAGTTTGACATACTCTGGGGGAGTTATGATTATACCACTGATGCTCACAGGCTTAAGCTATTTCCTACCACTCTAAAAGATGTTGCACTAAGATGGTTTATGAGCCTAGGCAAAAATACTGTGGAGACTTGGGAGGACATGAAGAAAAATTTCCTTAAGAAGTACAAGGAATATTGCAGTGGAAGTGATATGAGAGGAGATGACATCTTTAGGATGCAGCAAAAGGAAGATGAGAGCTTGGAGGATTACATTTCAAGATTTCAGTTTTTCCTGCAGAAATCTCCACACCATACACTCAATGAATAATCACAAAAGATGCTTTTCCTTAGAGGAATCAATGAGAGTTGCACTGATTCTTTGGACCTAATGGAAGGAGGGGATATCACCCAAGTTCCTTGGGAAGATATCAAGAAAATATATTAGAACTATTCTAGGGTAGCTTCAAAGAAAGGGAGAGCTTACCAATCCTCTATAGGTAAGTCATCCACTAGTGGAGTTTCAAGGATGGAGATTACTCATTTGCTAGCAGATTTCAAGCAAGATATTATAAACAATCTGGCTACTTAGTTGGATGCACTTCAGGCCAAGTAGAAACATGAGGAGGCAGAGGCAATGCTGATAGAATATTGTCCTCATTGCAGATAAAAGAAGAGGGACTGCAGATGCAAGATGGTAGCTAATATTGACAGCAAGCAAATTCCACCTGAGTTCAAACCAATTCAGATTGAGGCAAATCAAGTCTACTTTGTTGCACAAAGAAAGCCATGGGCTCCAAGACAAGGTATACCACCAAATCCACTATCTTTTTTTGGGCCATATTTTAATTCTTATTCATCTGGTAACCAATAGAAACCTCCATATTCATCCAACTATGGAAGATATCCACCACAGTCTTGGGGTAACCCTCCAAATGCTTGGCCCAATTATCAAAATTCTTCACCCCAATGGTAGCAACCTCAGGGGAATTGGCAGCAGTTTTAGGGATCTTGGCAGCCACCTCTTGGAAACTAGCAACAAACATCTCAATGGAGAGGAGGACAGCAATGGCCAAACTAGACAACCAATTACATGCAATCGCCTTCTTAATCCCAGCAACTTGCTATAATGCCTCCACCTACTAATTCAAGCTTTAATATACCTAAACCTACTCATTTACTAGCTCATCCCACACCCAATACGAATAACAAACCACAACAGCAACCAGTATACTCTATTGATCCAAATCAATTTCATGCATGTGTTGTGAGTGGGAGTGACATCCATTTGTGTTCAGGACCACTTTACCAACTCTTTCCACACCCATTATTACTGAGCTTCCTGTGGAAGAGGAAGAGGAACTTTTGAGTGATCCCATTAAGCCAAATGCACCTAAAAATTATGAACTAGTTCCAGTCAAGCAGATTGCACAAGAACCACCATTCCCTCAAAGATTGGAAGTTTCCAAGCACAAGGAAGACAAAGATGATACAACTTTTGACATCTTAGATCATTTGAAGCATAGATGTGTCCAGATACCCCTATTCCAATCCATAAAATATGTTCTTATATATGGCAAAACAATCGAGGAAGTATGCCTCAAGAAGCCAGGCAGGAAAAAGAAAGACCCAACTATAGTTCATGTGGTGGGGCAGCTAGCTGACATCATGCTTGGAAAAGTGACTATCCCCAAGTACAATGATCCAAGTAGTTATGTGGTAGCAATTTTTATAAATGGGATTCAGATAAAGAATGCTCTGATTGATTTGGGAGCAGCAATAAATGTGATGACTAAGGACATCTTGCAGCAACTACACGTTGCAAGCATGAGATCTACTCCTACTGTCCTGCAGCTTGCTGATAGTTCTATCGTTACACTTGATGGTATAGTAGAGGACCTTGTAGTGATTTTAGACTCTTGGGAGTACCCAGCAGACTTCATGATTCTTTCTCCTAAAGCTACACTAGGTAGATATCCTATTATTCTTGGAAGGCCATGGTTAGCAACAACAAATGCCTATATTGGATGTCGGTCAGGTGACATGACCATTTCTGACGACAGGAGCACCAAAAAGCTTATTCTTTATCCTCTTGCTCAGCCATCCCGTGATGAGGAGAATCCTGTATAGCCACATGTTGGTGAAGAGGCCGAGGAAGTTAACTCTATGGTGCAGTTTATGATGTTAGGCGGAAGTCCTCTCCTGCAGCTTCAAGATGAAGATGAAGTGTTATCCAACATAATTCAGAACCATTGTGAAGTAGAGGAAGCATCATCCTCTCATGCATCTAGTTCTGCTAATCCCATGAAGACACTTCTGTCTGCTCTGCCTGCTCTTCCTACAACCACTTTTCCTACACACAAACTTCCTGTAACCACTCTTCCTACAGCCACTCTGCCTGCAGACAAACTTCCTACAGTAACATGTATGTTCCATACAATACTGCCATATGAACTCAAGGTACCATGTATTAATGAAGCAGCTATGGTAGAGTTAACTACACAAGTACAGGTGTCTGAAGGGAAATATTTGAATATTAATAGCAAATTGAGTGAAGGACAACAGTTGACATTGGTAGACTTATTGAAGACTCACCAGCATGCATTTGCATGGGACTATCATGATATGAAAGGACTGGATCCTAGGCTTTGCACTCATAGGATCTACATCAGAGATGATTGTCAATCAGTAAGGCAGCCACAATGAAGAATCAACCCTGCATTGAGAGAGATTGTCAAAGCAGAACTGCAAAAATTGCTAGATGTAGGATTTATCTACCCCATTTCAGATAGCCAGTGGGTATCTCCATTGGTGATTGTTCCAAAGAAGGGAGGAAAATGGAGAGTTTTTGTTGACTACATGGAACTTAATTTTGCCACTAAAAAAGACCATTTTCCCTTGCCTTTTATAGATCAAGTCTTGGACTCGCTTGCAGGAAAGCAGTACTTTTTTTTCTAGATGGATTTAGTGGCTACAATCATATTCAAATTGCACCTAAGGACCAAGAGAAGACAACTTTCACCTGTCCATGGGGAACATATTCCTATTTGGTACTTCCCTTTGGCTTATGCAACATACCTGCAACTTTCCAGAGAGCAGTCATTGGCATATTTTTAGACATCTCCCTTGACTACATGGAGATCTATATGGATGACTTTACTACCTATGGTGCTGATTTTAATGAAGCATTGGAAAATATCAAGAAGGTCCTACAGAGATGTGAAGACCAAAAATTTTCTTTAAACAGTGAGAAGTGTTTCATGATGATGCAGGAAGGTGTAGTTATTGGCCACTACATCTCTCACAAAGGAATTCAGGTAGACTCTGCAAAAATTGAGGTAATCACTAATCTTCCTATACCTGTAAAATAAAAGGATGTTAGGAGTTTCCTGGGACATGCAGGATATTATAGGTGTTTCATCAAAAACTTCAGCAAAATGACAGCACCATTGTACAATCTCTTAACCAAAGATGTTGAATTCCAATGGACAAAATATTGTGACAAAGCATTTTCTAACTTAAAGGCAGCTCTGACTCATGCTCCTGTTCTAAAAGGGCCTAATTGGGAGATCCCTTTTCACATTCATACAGATGCATCAGATTATACTATAAGAATAGTTTTAGGACAGAAAGAAGGAGCCATTGAAAATGCCATTTAGTTTGTCAGTAAAAATATACAGTTAGCTGAATTCAACTATACTGTGATAGAAAAAATAAATGTTGGCAGTAATCTATGCCCTAAACAAATTCAGGCACTACATAACAAGTTACCAAATTTTTGTACACAACAATCATGCAGCCATTATATATCTCATGAATAAACCCCTGATCTCAGAAAGATTAGCAAGATGGTTATTGTTAATGCAGGAGTTTGACATAACCATTATGGATAAACCAGGGAAGGCCAATGTTGTTGCAGATTTTCTTTCAAGATTGACCATATCAGAGGACAATCAAGCCATAGATTACTCCTTTCCTGATGAGAATCTATTTTCCATTAGTGTTCAAATGCCTTGGTATGCTAACATAGCTAATTATCTTGTAACAGTGAGAGTTCCTCCTCACTTCTCACCAAAAGAGAGAAGAGTGCTCATTGAAAAATCTTTTCCTTTTTCATGGATTATTGGATGCTTGTTTTATACTGGACCAGATCATGTCATAAGAAGATGTGTGAGGGAAGATGATACATATGACATTTTGCATGCATGTCATGATGAACCCTGTGGAGGGAATTTTGCAGCCAAGAGGATAGCAATGAAGATTTTGAACACAAGATACTATTGACCTATACTCCACAAGGATGCAGGAAGATAAACAAGAAAATGTGATAGGTGCCAAAGGATGGGCCGACCAACCAAATCTGATGAGATGCCACTTTAATCCCAAGTAGTAATCACTCCCTTTGACAAGTGGGGATTGGATTTTGTGGGACCCATTGACCCTCCATCAAATGGTAAGTCGTATATCTTGGTATGCACTGATTGTGTAACTAAGTGGGTAGAAGTTAAGGCCATGAAGCATGCAAGAGACAATAAGGTTGCATAATTTATTTATGAAGAAATTTTCACAATGTATGGAGTCCCAAGAAAAATAGTCACTGATCAAGGAGCTCAATTCACTTCAACCCTTGTTACAGCATTGGTTAATGAGTACAACATAAGGAATAGGAAGTATACTCCTTATCACCCTCAGGCCAATGGCCAAATTGAGGTGACCAACAGAGAAATTGAAGCCATTCTGACCAAAATAGTAGCCATCCACGTGAAGGATTGGGCAAGAAGATTACCAGAAGTTGTTTGGGCCTACAAAACCACTTGGAATAAAACTACAGGCTTCACTCCATTTGTTGTTGTATGGGAAGATAGCTATGATGCCCATTGAATTCGAACACAAGACTCTTAGGACTATAGTAGACCTGGGGATGGATATCTCTGAGGCACAAAAAGAGAGAGTCATGCAATTAAATGTTTTGGATGAGATGAAGAGAGCAGCCTTGCACCATACAGAGGTAGTGCAGAATCAAAGAATAAAATGGCATGACAAATTCATCAAGGAGAACAAATTTTAGCTAGGTGACTGGGCACTGCTATACGACTCAAGGTATCAAGAAAATGTAGGAAAATTGTAGACAAGGTGGCTAGGACCATATGAAGTCATTGAGGTCTTTCCTAATAGAGTTGGTTAGCTTACTACCATTGACCCTGTCAAATTAAAGTTACTTGTCAATGGTCATCACCTCAAATTATATCACAAGCCAGCTTCCAAAGAAGAGTTCCTGCAACAATTCACCCAGCATTCAGCACCCGAGCTTCCTACAGTCGAAGGAAGTGGACCTACTGTCCCTCCTTCTAGCTAATTAAGGTACGTACTTTTCATAATAAAGACTTTCGCTCTTGTGGAAGTCCATTTCTTCACCCATCTTCTCATTCACCCATCCATCACCACATTTCTCTCTCTTCCATCACTTCATTCTACCTCACCTCATTCCACTTCATTTTCATTAATTGCTCAATTTATTCCCTAAAAATGCAAATGGTACTTTCTCAACGATCTTTGCAACAAATCCTCCACACATTCAGGTATGTGCGCATTAATTGCTATCTTTTAATTATTTTAATTGCATTCATGTAATCACTGTACGTTAGTATAAACATTCACATAACATGTCATTATTTTCTGTCAAATCACCACTCCCATCTCGCATGTGTAGACACATGTCCAAATTTAGGTTAGGGGGGAAGAAAAAGATGCAAATATATTTCCCATGTGTCAACTCATGCTAGGCTATGTCAAAAAAATTTAAATGAGCTGATTTGAAATCTAAGTGAGAGGACGGATCACATGTGTGAAGTGACACTAACTACATACGCCATTTCTTCCCATCATAATTCTCCTTTATCACTCTTTTTCTTGCCATTATTGACCATGTCGTAATCCTGAGTTGCAAGCAAAAAGGTAAAACAAAAGAAAGGGAAAATTCAGTCGATATTGACACTAGAAATTTAGCAAGTATTGCAGGAAGGTGTTTGGCTTTCAGACAGGAATTACAGGAAGGAAATTTTGCAGAGTGATAGTTGATTGCAGACAATGGGAGGAGGGATAATTCTAAATGAGCCCTCAGTTCATAATGTTTTATTGTAGGATGCACAATGCCTGGCCTAATTTAGAAACTGTGGATGGTTAGATTACTTCCTGAAGCTGGATGGCTTTCATGAAGGCATTGCACTAGAATTCGCCCAGAAATTTTCTAAAGGAAAAGCCACAGTAAAAGGGATAGAGGTTGTGGCAACTGAGGAAAGAATTGCAGAGGTTATAGGGTTACCTGCTAATGGAAAACATTACCCACCTCCAGAGACGCCAGGTCAGCTACAGCTAAATTTATAGGTACATGGTGACCCTCCAATCAACGTGGATAAACAGGGTGAAAAAATAACCTCTATCTGAACCATGGAAGCAGACAACCATCTACATTATAAGGTATCTCACCTGTGAAGGTCATATATCGAACCTACATTCATTACATTTCAAACTCTTGAGTCACATGAGGTACGGGAGGAGGATGAATGTGTCTAACATGCTATACAACCTTCTCTCCATCATAGCGGCCGAAACTCAAAAAGGTAGGGACAATTTTTTTTTCCCACCATTGTCTGATTAAATTGCTAGTTGAAAAATCTCTACATGATGTGTCTGGAATGACCTAGGAAGAATTTATAAATGTTGATCAATTTAGACTTGAATAGTTGCAACCTATGGTTTTACCTCAACCTCGTAGGTCTAGCAGGAGATTAAGCATGGTTGAAGCCACTTCTAGTGCTTCAACCTCTGGTGCTAGCTCTAGTGAAAACCCTCCTATAGTAGAAGAAACCATAGACATTAGTTATTTTGAAGCAAAGCACTCAAAAAAAAGAGAGCTCTTCATCAAATTCTGATGATGATGTTCCCCTTGAAACCCTAATAAGAACTAGGGTAGGGAAGAGGGAGGTAGAAACAAGAAAAGGGAAAGCTAAAACACAACCTGTAGAAAGAAAGGTGTCAAGTTCTAAAAAGAGGAAGGCTGACACTGTTCATCCTGCAGCCAAATAAAAATGTGAGAGCCTTCCCAGGAAATCAAGACCAGCTGGGCCAGCATTTGGTACACCTCCATAGGAAATCCCTAAGCCTAGCGAGACATCACATGAGGACACTAAAGCTCCAATGGGGCATAAGAATGTCGAAGAAGAAGACATATTTGAGAGAGCAACAAATATAACACTGGTCGATCTCGCTACATTGCAGAAGAGTTTGAGTTCCTGCAGCCACAACAAGAACAAGAACAAGAACAAGAGACCTTGCAGCAAGAAGTGGGAGAAGAAATAGTACCCCCACAGCCAGAGACAACTGGACAGCCTAAGTCCATGTAGATAGTACTATATGGGGAGAAACCATCGACAAAAATACTGGTAGGGATTCATAATCCTCCTGATTTTACAGTACATACGAAAATTTTGAATTTATGGGAAGAAATACAAAGGATGGAGGAAGAATGGAAAAAGGAAAAACAAAAATTGAAAAAGGAAATTCAAAAGAGGGATGAAGTCATTGAAGAAAAGAATGAGGAAATTGCTACTCTGAAGAAGAAAGTGGACAACATTGTGACCTTGGTACCACAGATCTGGGAATGCAGAACCCCTCCAAGGGTCTATGCTCTGCACCTGAAAGAGAAATATCTATCTTTTAGGTTGTCAAGGATTGTCTCAGGTTTGAATCCTTCTATTGACACTCCTGGTGGATTTTTCAATGTTTATAGGATTGCCTCCCCTGAAATAAAGAATTTGCTATGTGAGTTTTATTTGCATAATTATGTTGTAACTAAAGATCATGATTGGAATATGTTGTTGTATGTTGGGGATGTCCAATTAAGGGCATTTATGTCTTGGGTACAAAATGAGATTAGTTGGGGACAACATGGGGCATATAAGCAATTGGAGTCTAACATCCCTCTACCCATTAGGGTTGAATCAAGCAACCCAAGGGATATTTACAAAGAATGGCACATAATGCTTCTCAGACCTAGTTATGGCAACATGATTATGCCTTGGATTGAGGCAGTTTACAGTGAGTATGAGGTAAAGGCAACAACAAAGAAGGAAATTATGAGGGGATACCTATCACAAAGATGGAATAGCCTAACTGATGAGTTGAAATAGGCTGAACCCCATTCTATCCAGAATTATGCGCAACACTAAAAAGGATTGATAGGTATATTCAGATTGGGAGAACGAAGGGGCGATTTTGGCTTCCCCTGACTTTTCAACCACCCATTCTCATGTGGCCCGTGCCAAACTTTAGGTTCTACCAATATGACATTGCTGCTAAAAAACAAAGATGGAGCATATTTGATAGATTAGGAGGATTCTATTGGGACCCTGATTCACGCTCAATAGACACTGGTGTTGGGCAGCTATTAGTTGCAAATTTCAGAGCTTTAACCAAGTAGAAGAACAACCCTTGCCCTACTGGAGGACCAACAAAATGTTAGGTTGGGGGGAGTGATAAGCCTAGATTTTAGTCCAATTTTGGGTAGAATCCATAGTTTATTTGTTGGCATTTTTCATGGACTTTGATGTTAAATGTTGATATTTTCATAATGTTTCCGTCAAACCATAGACATTGGGCTTAACCCTATTTTTGCAAATTTTAGTGACATTAACATATTATTTGGATTATCTATATTGATTTTGCATGTGGTTAATGAATGTTCCTTAAGGTGGTTATAGATATGCAATTATTGTGTGTACTGACATTGCCATGCAAATTTAATTTGAGGAAACTAAGTTGAGGAAGACACTGCCAGTTGGGCATGCACCGTAACGTCCAGCAAAGGAATCGCCCAAGGTCAAAGGAGGTCAATGACAAAATATTTCTAATGCAAACCAAATGTAACTACCTTGTAGTGGACTTTAATGATGGTTGAGCAGATGCGGGTGTTACTATTATGCTAAATCTATGTTTAGACATGCATGTCTGACCAGATTCCATGCACGTGTAACTGTCGCCACTCCACTTTCTTTGTTTTCCTTAAATGGCATCCTCCCAATCGTGGAGTTGACTGCCTTGTTTAGTTGATAGTATAAATAAGGATCAAATCCTTCTTCTTTAGGGTTGTTATTACCACATGATTTGATGATGTAATAGCATTCTTCATTTTCAATATAGTCATGCTACTATTTTGTATTCACATCTTACAATGAATAAAATGGCATTCTAAGTTTGAGCATTTGAGTTTATCTTAATTTATGAGGATACTCATCCAAGGGGCCCACTTGGTGAGCAATTTGGCATTTAGAGTAGTTTAGTTTAGTTATTATTTCTTGTTTAGTACTTAGTTAAAAATTTGGCACTAACTGTTCCTGCAGCCACTAGAATTTCATTCTGTGACTATTCCTGCAGCCAAAGCAGATAGATTAGTTTCCTATTTGTTGCTCAGATCTTCATTCTTGTTGTACATTTCAGCTTAGTATAGTCGTTGATTGATGTTAAAAATTTATTTCATTCCTTTCCAAGCAATTTACTTTCAGTATGGTGTTTTTCTTAGTTGTATAATGAAGATGGCTAGTTTGAGTTCCTAGTGCATATACTGTGCTGACCCATTTCAAGTTCATGTCCCTGGGTTGACAAGTTCAATCCACTTTCATGATGATTGAGATAGCTATTCAGGTTAGATGTCCAATCTCCAAATCATGGCTGCAAAGGCTTAGTTATTGAATCATTGTAGGAGGCCAACACTCCCCTCGTTCTCAAAGATCCCCAACATCCATATAAACCCCTTGAAATTCATTACTTCACATATCAAGGAAACCCCTCTTCATCCATACTCATGAGTACCAAAAGTGTGCCCACCATCAAACAAAGCAGTACGGACCAAGTGTCTCAAAACAACACATAAGGGCATGCCAACACCATAACACAGAGTCAACCCTTAATGCAAATTGGTACATCTCTACCTAATCCTCCAACTGGTCCATCCATACCATTGGCTTCAAAAAACACACCCATCCCATCCATTATCAACCCATCTCAAAACAATCCCTTGGTCAAAAATCCCATCAACCCAAGTAATACCTTGTCCACATCCCTAATGCAAGGAAATCCTCAAGACATGGGACAAGGGAACCTTTTTAATCAATGGACTCAAGGCCCTAGTGTGTCATTATCATCACAAAATCTAATGGTACCATCCTCATCTTTCCCCACGATCCCCTCCCCCATGCTAAATCAAATGGGACCTCAAACTAACATTCCTCCACCTTAATCTAGTATCTTACAAGGAATGTTAGACCAAGGGAACCCCCAACCTCTCGTCACCAATCCACTACCCACTCAAAACATTAACACTCACAATCCATCATAGATGTCACAACAAACACTTGATCCCACATTGCAAGTGCATGCCTTAGCTTTACAGCAAGCACAAGAAGCCATACAACAGTAGCAACAACAAGTAGCCCTAGCAGCACAACAACAACAACAATAATAATAGCAAGCAGCCTTAGCAACACAACAACAATATCAACAACAGCAAGCAGCCCTAGCAGCACAACAATAGCAACAACAACAACAAGCAACTTTAGTAGCACAACAAGCATCCTTATCCTAGCAACAACATCAAGCCCATCAAGCAACCTTAGCAGCACAACAATAATAGCAGGTCCAACAACAAGCCCTTTTGGCGCAACAACATAGTAATCCCAACAAGTAGCCCTTGTGGCTCAACAACAACAACAAGCCTTGCTAGCTCAGCAGTATACCCAACAACAACAACAACCAAGTTCCTACCATAACCCACAACAGAACATCGTCAATACAAACACGTTAGGAACATATACATCAACCCCTCAATCACCTTCACAGAATATCACACCACCATACACCCCATATAACACCTATCATACCAAAATCCTGCATACAACGCATCTGTCATCCTACCATATGTTCCTCCACCAAATTCATAAGACGATCTAGCATCACAACTCAAGGTGTTGTCACAAGAAATGTAGGATTTTTGAATGGGCAAGACAAAGAAGCCCCATACACAAAACCTATGTCCCTATCCATTTGATCGAAACATTGCAATGGTCCCATTCCCTCTCGGCTTTGAAATCCCCAAATTTGATAAACACAAAGGGAGAGGAATTCTTGTGGACCATGTCAAATAATTCAACGTTATGTGTATGGAGGTGGCCTACAATGATTCTTATTTAATGCACCTCTTCCCTCGAAGTTTAACAGGTCCTGCAATGGATTAGTTTTCTCAACTACCTCTCGGTATTAAAACTTTCCAAGAAATCACTGATAAGTTCATCGATCACTTCTCCTTTAACCTTGACATGGATGTAAACATAGAAGAGTTATACACTCTTAGACAAAACAAAGGAGAATCTTTCGCTAATTTTTTGCAACTGTGGAGACAAAGAGCTAGTAAAAGCAAGTAGCCTCTTCCTGATGAACAACAAGTGGGGATCATCATAGAAAATCTATACCCCGATCTATCCTTCCATTTGAAAATGTAGTGCATCACATCTTATGATGAGCTTGTCCCTAGAGCCCTTAACATTGAGAGAGCTCTAATCTTACAAGGAAATACTTAAGCTTACAAAGACAATCACCCATCAACTAGTTCAAATGACAAGCCTCATGTCTGGGCTAAGAACAAAAATGTAACACATGATGGTGTGGTAGATGCTAAGGTAGTCCTAAGTGCTCCTGGCCAAACAACAATCAAGTTGCTAACATTCAACCAATTGTGCAACAAAAAACACCCCCTCAAAATAATTAGATCAACAACACTAACACCTAACAAGGGCGAACCCCTAACAAAAACACCTATCCTAAATGCAAGTACATGCAATTTTTAGAACCTATCGAGACCATCATGAAGAAATTGGTAGAATCAAACTTGATAACACTTCCAAACATTGAAAACTGACAAGAACCACAAGAGAAACCATCCTAGTATAACGAGAACAATCTTTGTGACTTTCACAAAATCAAAGGACACAAAATGACAAACTGCATGTGACTCAAAAATATTATCCAAGACCTAATAGGAAACGACACCATATCTGTTGAAGTACCAGCCAGGAATCAGGATCTTAAGATATACAAGAACCCTATGCCAGATCATAGCAAAGGGAATAGCAACGAAAAAACCAAGGATTACACAAATGTGTAGCATACCTATTCCAACGTGGTTGCTTCCTGTGATAGCGTCATTACTATTGTCACCATCAAAGGGCCTAGTGTGAAGTGTGGAGTCACCACACGATGTGGAAAAATTACTTTCCAAGGAGTCCCATCTCAATCTAGGGCACAACCTACTTTTCCAACATCCCATCCTAGTAAGTACAATCTCCCATATTAGCTTAAGGAGACCCCCACATAGATATCAATCTTAGAACTATTAAGGCTATCCCCCGCGCATAGAGAAATCTTAGAGAAAGCTTTGTCAAAATCATATGTCCCCAAGGATATTGATATATCAGTTTCAAGCTATGGTAGGGTATATTGCTAATCACCTTCTCACCTTCTCAGAACAAGACCTAATATCACAACCATCTCATAGTTGTGCTTTACACCTTAAGGTTGTCATTCATAAGAACAAGGTCAAAAGAGTCCTTGTAGATAGAGGTGTCGGTTTGAACATTTGTACCCTTCAATTGATCAAAAACATGGGCTATTCAGGGATATTATTGAGAAAGCAAAGAGTACCACCATCAGAGCATATTACCCATCCAAGTGGGACCCATCATTGCATAGACTACATGCCAAGTGCAAGACCTTGATCTTCCCTACAACATCCTACTTGGTCGACCCTGAACCCATACCCTAAAAGTTGTGGCCTCGACCTATCATCAATGTGTAAAGTTTCCCTTCGAGGGAAAAGAAATTACCATCCATGGAGATTTTGAGCCTTTTTACTACTGCAAAAATCTTGAGGCCAAGTTCTATAAAATCCCTCAAATACCCAAGAATGATGAAGGGCCTACACCTTCTACCTCATTTTATGACCCATCAATGATGGATGTGAAAACTATAAGGTAATGAAGAATACCTTTGTCTTAGGAGAGCTACCTCTTTCTCCTCAATCTCATGGGAAACCCACACCAAGAAACAATGTACCTAAAACTATCAAAATGGTCGCTACTACCTTCACTAAGTGGGGGGGCCTGAACAAATAAGATGTCAATGAGGAAGATGTATCTAAACTCCTCTATCAGGATGAATGACCTGTTTCTGTTCTTCCCATGGAAGACGACAATAAAGGCTTGCAGCTAATGAAGGTATGGGGCTATAAAAAGAACGAGAAGTTAGGAAATAATGATAATGGTTTGCTAGAACCCATCATTCCTAAGAAATTTCCAAAGAATCTTGGCTTAGGTTGTACTACTAGAAAGGTCACCCTTATTGGCAAAGGTACTTCTGTTAAATGGGATGAGGCTTCCTCTTGGTTACCTACATCACGTGATACAACCTTAGATGACTTCCCCCTTGATATTGCTGACTTATTTGAGAATAACTCACTCTTCATGATATCCATAACATCCTTCACTCCGAGCAATCAACTAGTTCTAAAATACGCCTAGTATACCCGCAACTCATTAATTTTGACCAACAAAGACCATTGATTCTAGATTTATTCAAAAATTGATGAAGTGATCTCAGAATTCATGGGACTCTGTGACAACTTACCATGGGCAGACCACAAAGCAAGTTTTGACATAGAGCTAGACACAATCCAGCATACTATGGGGAGATGTTTGAGTCCTTCAGTTGCAAAACTGATAACATGCAACTAACTTGAAGATCTTTGAGTGAAAACCACAGTGTGGCACTTTTTGATCTCAAAATAGTAAAAATAAAGGGCGTATCCAAGTGTGAAAACTTCTCTGAGGCTCCCAAGGATGAGGGATTCAATCTCCCCTTAGTGCAATACATCTAGAGAAATCAGTCACGCTAGCAAAAAAGGCCACTCAAGTCAATGCGGGAACAAAAGAAGCACCCAAGATCACTTTCTATGTTGAATCCCTGTTGGATGAAGAACATAAAAACTAGTAGTATTCTTGAAAGAGAGAAGAGCTAACTCCGCATGGTCATACACAAATATGCCAGGACTTGATCCAAAAGTGATTGTGAATTACTTAGCAGTCTATCATGAAGCCAAACCAGTAAAGAAAAAGTTAGGAAAGATGCACCCTCAAATAGCACTCTTGGTCAAACTTGAGTTACAAAAGCTTCTTGATGTTGGATTTATCTGACCAACAGATTATCCTGAGTGGGTTTCAAACTTGGTACCAATCTCAAAATTCACTGGGGGCATCAAAATATACACTGATTACAAATATTTAAACAAAGCATTCCCAAAGGATGATTTCCCTCTTCCTAACATTGACATCATAGTGGAATTAACAGAAGGGCATGAAATGCTATCACTCATGGATGATTTTTTAGGCTATAATCAAATCATGATCACCAAGGAGGATCAACACAAAACTGCATTCACTTGTCCATGGGGAACCTATTAGTGGAACATGATGCCGTTTGGGCTAAAGAATGCAAGAGCAACCTATCAGAGAGAAATGACCCTCATCTTTCATGACATGATCCACAAAACATTTGAAGATTATGTGGATGATATTTTGGAAAAATCAAAGAAAAGAAGTAAGCACATACAAGTCTTAAGACCCATCTTTGACAAGCTTGAAGAATACAAAGTAAGGCTAAATCAAAAAAAGTGTGTCTTTTGGGTTACATCAGGAAAGCTTCTTAGCTATATCGTCTCACAAAGAGGGATAGAAATTGACCCAACAAAGGTAAAATCCATCCTAGACATAGAACCACCACAAACACTAAAGCAGATGGGAGGGTTACAAGGAAGATTGTAGTCCATCAGAAGGTACATAGTGCAACTATCAAACAAAATCAACCCTTTTTTACATCTTCTCCATAAAGGAATCAGCCTGCTCAGCATTGGTTTTTGTTTCACAAAAATCCAAACACTACATGTTGTCACATCAAATCAAACTCATTGCAAAGATTGATCCATTGAAATACATGTTATCCAAAGCAATTTTCACTAGGTGAATGGCTAAATGGGTGATGATATTAATGAAATTTGACATAACGTATGTGGAGCGCAAGGAAATAAAAGGACAAGTGATCGTAGACCAACTAGATAAAGCACCTATCTATGTAGAGAACCCATTAATATCTAAATTCCCTAATGAATCAGTGTTCCTTGTCAATCTCACAAATCAGTGGAAAATGTACTTTGATGGATAATTCACCCAACATGGATCAAGAGCGGGTATTCTCTTCGTCACCCCTCAAGGTGATTGCATCCCAAAGTCATATGGGCTATCATTCCCTTGTACCAACAACATTGTTGAGTATGAAACCCTAATCACAGGTCTAAGAATAACAATTCAATGGCAGATACAAGAAATAAAAGTCTATGGAGACTCACAATTGGTTATCAACTAAGTCAATGACGACTACCAAACTAAGGACGATAAGCTTACTCCTTACAAGAAGATGGTAGAGAATCTCAAGGAAATTTTCATTGACATAACTTTTGAGCAAATTCCTCGCTTGAACAACCAAGTAGTGGACGCCATGGCGACAATCGGGTCACTGTTAGACAATGTTGAATGTCTTGCAATGTGAATTCTTGGTAGAACAACTTCTCATACCAACTTTTGAAATCCCAGAATCGGAGTTTGTGTGTCATTTTCTATCCTGGATCCCCATGGTATCACGGCATATTCATCTACCTAAGTAGAGGAACCCTCCCATCCGATATCACGTCGAACCTTTAAAAGAACTTTGTTAAAAAGGCATCCCGATTTGTGATCCTAGGTGATATCCATTACCACCAAAGCATCGAGGGGACATTACTATGATGTCTTAACCAAAAGGAAGCCTTGAACACTTTAACAAAAATATACGATGGCATATGTGGTTCCCTTTCTAGTGGCATGACTCTAGCTAAGAAACTGTTGAGGATGGGGTACTACTGGCCAACCATGGAAAGAGAAGGCCATCAGTATGTGCAAAAGTCTATCCAATGTCAACAAGATGGAGATTTGATTCATGCTCTAGCTCAAGAATTACAACCAATGGTCACACCTTAGCCTTTTTCACAGTGGGGGCTTGACCTCATAGGAAAGATCACTCCAACCTCATCTAATGGCCACAAGTTTATCATAATAGCCACTTAATACTTTACCAAGTGGGTTGAATCCATTCCTATGACCTACATAACAGGGAAGCAAATTGCTAAGTTTATCTTGAATTACCTAATCTGTCATTATGGTGTTCTATAAACCCTCATATCAGACAATGAAATGCCCTTCAAGAATCAGGATGTGAAAGAGCTATGTCAAAGATTTAACATCCAACACTGATTCTCTACTCCTTATTACCCCCAGGGCAACAATCAAGCTGAGGATACAAACAAAACCATTCTAAAAATCCTAAATAAAATGGTCAATAAAGCTGACTGTGACTGGCATCTACAGCTAAATCCTACTCTTTGGGCCTATCAAACTAGTATCTGAACGCCAATAGGTGCAACCCCTTTCTCCTTGGTCTATGGATCAAAATTCATTTTTCCTATTGAGGTTGAGCTCCCATCATTATGAGTTTCACTACATAACCTAATCACAGTTGAGGAGTATAGAGTATCTTGGCTAAATGAGTTAGAATTCTTGGGTAAGCATCGTCTTTACACCCTTAATCACTTGCAAGTATATAAAAACCAACTGAAATGGACCTACAACAAAAAGATCAAATGTCGGTCTTCTCAAGTAAGAAATCTTGTCCTAAAGCAGAATCAGAAGAACCTTCCAGATTAGGATAGTAAAGGAAATTTTGAGCCTAACTGGTTGGGTACCTTCATCATCATAGCAAGTTATGGATCAGAAGGATACCAATTGTCAACACCTGAAGGTGAACCCTTGCAAGAACCAACTAACAACTTGTATTTAAAAAAAATTATGCCTAGTCTTGAAGGGTATAAATCAAAAAGTGATCAAAATCCAAAAAAATGAGAAAAAGGATTGAAAACAGTAAAGAAAAACAATCATCCTCTAGTGAAAACCACTTCAGTGGCACTTTGGGCAAGTACCTTGGTGAAAACCTGTCAAACAAGTGCCTTGCGTAAATAAAGTACCTCCATATACTTGGGCTCTTTATCTTATCATTCCATCCATCACATCGCATCCTTCATCCTCTTTCATCCATCCCCCATCCATGTATGCATCATAGCTTGATATTGTGAAGTATCATATCCCCTTAGTACTTCTTGGCATAATCGAAAGGTTAGTTTGTCCTACCTATATCAAGGTAGTCTATCATTTCACACTAGGGGAAATTCATTATGGATCGAATCAGGTTCTTGTATATCTTAAGGTCATCAAAAATCTCAAAAAACATTCATAAAATCTAATCGAAATCACCAAAAACATTCATAAAATGCTCATCAAAAAATCCAAAAAATCCAAATCCTGTACAACTAAAATCCAAAAGCATTCAGAAAATTGTAAAGTCAAAATCCAAAACATCCAAAACACATCAAAAACCTTAAAAAGGTCACAAACATTGAAAATCCAAAAAATAGTACCTTGTCGAACTATGGGTCTCTGAGCTTGAACGTAGGCAAGGCCATCATTGATGTGCCCTCGAGACACCATAGGTCAATCTTTAGGAGTCCATCATAATAAACTGGCATGCCATCATCTGTTCATCTCTCATTGTCAATAAATCAAGTTAGTCGAACTACGTGGTCTCTGCGTGTATAACGTAGGCAAGGCTAATCTTATATCAACCCCCGAGGCCCCTAAGATAGGTCTTTTAGGTTAGGTTCTTGGTTTAAACTTGAAAAACCCAAAACATTCAAATATCATAAAATCACAAAAACATTGGAAAACCTTCAAAACCCTAAACAACCTCAAATAATCGAAAACCAAAACAATCGCATAAAATTTCAAAAAGATCAAAAAAAACCTCAAAACATTTTCAAAATACCAAAAAAATTAAAATATTCCAACAAATCCAAAACTACCCAACCATTCCACTTTCACTCGCAATAAACCTCCATCCATAATAAATTGAGTGTCACCTTTAACCTTTAGCAAAACAAATAAAAAGCAAGTATCACAAGTCATAAAGTGAGAACCTAAGTGTCAAAATCTAAAGTCTAGATCATAGGTAAACGAGCCAGTGAAGCTTGTATCAACAACTTATCAAACACCTCATCCTAATCAAAACATCTAATCAACATGTCCTAGGATGAATCCTTCCTGCGATGGGCATCAGTATCAGACATCACCTTAGCTAAAATTAAAATGGCAATAGATATGGATAACACTGACTATTTGTCTTTTGATATTTTCTTATGATTTATCTTAATGACCCATTTTGAGGACCTCTCAATGATGTCTATCAAAATGATTTAGAGACAAAGGAATGGGGCATTGATAATTATCTTTCATTTTGTTGTGGTTGTGGGTATTCTTGTATTGTGTTTAGGGAAGTTGTTTGGAGTACATTGTTGACTATTGTGTATGCTTTGGTCTGATATATTCTAAAGCCTCTAACTTACATTCCAACGAGGTTTTTGTATGTCAAGGTGTGAAAAAGAACTATCATATTTGTTTGCAAATTCAAAGTCCATTACACTAGATACAACACCATATTGGTTATCAATACCTTGATACATCATGTCTATGTGTTATATCAAACAATAAGGAATGACAGAAAATCCCAATACCAAGATGTGAGCAAATCATCATCATCATCATGCATTTCTCATCACCATCTCTAATAAAGTCTCAGTGGATCATAGACTTGTTGGATCTTTTGAAGCAATCATCCAAATCAATGTTCAATCATCTTGTTTCTTATATATTCTCTTTGCGCTAACCTAGTATCATGACAGTCAACAAAAAAATCATCAATGCATCCATCCTGCATCCACAAATCGTCAACATGCATACATCTTACAACATATCACAACATACATCCTGCATCATCATTACCATTTAAGTTGTAATGAATAATATAGATTTGTTATTCTAAGCATCTTAAATCATTGCATACAAATCATAAACATACATCACATTATCATATCATAAGCATGAACATCTACATTATCAATTCATACATCCTTATGCATACATCATCATAAAAATGCATAAGAAAATACACAAAATAAATGCATCTATATCATTTGCATAAGCATAACATCTGCATATCATATCATCCATCCCATAACATATCATGAAAAGATACTAAAAAAGAAGTACACCCATCCATTGCATTGCACTGCACCGCATATCATATATACCATCACATATCGCATAAATAAAATAATTGCATCCATACATGATAGTATATAAGCATATCACATCATATCCACATCATATACATCCATTCACATGCATAAAATACAAGGAACACATCGCATCATATCAAATCTCTATCATATATATATATCAAAAAATGACTATCATGGTACAATATCTGAATAAGTGTATGTATATCGATCAAAAATACAATATCCATGAGGCTATCAAAAAGGAGCCCATGAATCTATGTAAAGAATCGAGCAATAATAAAAAAGTGTTTGTAAAAATGAGTTAGCCCTAATGGTTGCTACCCTCACCAGGTTATCTCTATGCTTGATCCTCGGCTCTAGGATGTGCCCTACTCCTCTGTGAGTAATCTGACTATCTAAGCGTTGCGGGGACATCTCGATGGTAATGCATCCAATCGTAGGCTACCTCAGTCACGACCTCTCTATACAATATGGCAGACATTGTCTACCCCTAGGCTGCAACTGTCATAGTCTCTAGCTATTGACATCGCTCAACCTCCTTTGCTGACTACACCTCGATGATTTGTCTAAGCTGCCACTCATGATCTCTCTTTGTCGTGACAGCCTGTACTTGTTACCGATCCTGATCTCTCTTAGCAGTAATTACCAAAATCTATTGGTGAGCTTGATCCCTCTCACCCGTAATAACCTGTATCTACTCTTGCAACTATTGAATATGAGCATCGCGGGGATCTGGCCCTAGCGATAGTGGTTGCACTAGTTGTTGTTGAATTGGAGGTTGTTGTGGAGGCTATTGATGCCCTAGTGGTGCTCCTAGGACCTATCCATCTTGTTGATCCTGACCATCTTGTCCTCTGCCTTTTCCTGCACCCCTCCCTCTCGGTCTTCCTCGTGGAGGTGCACCTACTGGATCTATCAATCGGTGAGGGGGTGTGAACCATGCATCATAAGCAAGCGTCATTGAGCATCTGCCTATCCCTGCTCATATGTCCATGGTCAAGCAACCAACTAACGAAATCCCTTGACAACCTCATCGACTAGGATCATAGGTTCCCACACTACTGCCTCTCGTGCTGACCTAGCAAAGATGGTGGTGTATGCATCATCTGGCATGTCCTACCTGTCCCCAAACTATCTCGCCACCCTATTTGGCATATATCTCTTGATGATGGTATGCTCTCAACCCTGCATATATTGAGTTTGTCGAGCGAAGAAAATTTGTTGAACATCAGGATACCATGCTAGCATCTGAAGCTAGGGTCGCCATCTGAAAACTATCATATCATTGATGACCCTATACAAGTAGGGAATTCTGAGTTGCCCTATATGTTGTAGTGTGATGGAACCTTTGTACCTCTAGACAATAGGATCATTTGGCTCTACATCCGCCATCTGAACAATCGGTCAGAGCACAATGATATGCTCCCAGGCCCAAATGTGTAGTAAGGTGACCGATGTGTCGATCGCCCTACCATCGCAGTATACAAAATCATGCATACCATGGTATAAGGAGGCCAACATCACTGTCCCCCATGCATACTAAGTCCTCTAGAATAGCATCCTATGCCAAGCCAGGCCCCATCCCAGACTAAATCCTCTGCTCTGTTGATCTGAAGCAACCCAACCTAAGATGATCACAACAATAATCAATCTGAAGGTAGGCATCCGACCTCTGTACATCTCAAGGTCAATCTAGGAAGTGACTAGAACAATGTCCTCCAGGTCTATCACCTCATGGCATACATCATAGCCAACATTTGAGTCATATATCATGCACTCACCATGTATCGGCAAACACAATATTCGCGCTATACATCCTCTAGCATCAAGGTCGCCTCGCTGGAAGGAAGGTGTGTTGAAAATTGAGGTGTTATGTAGCTTAATACTTTGTAAAACTTTATGATTGATGATCTAAATATGTATTCTTTGTTACAAATTCTTTGTGGGTTATTAATTTAAATAATTCATTTTATCATTTGTAGAATGAAGACAGAAGGTTGTAGAAGAATTAGAAAGGATATTAGAAGATAAACAACATATATCATGGAGAAACCCTTTCAGGAAAAAACTCCACCAAAAATCAATGTATTATTTAATCTCAGAATAAGATTACAATAATTCTAATCCTTGCTTGAGATGCTTCTTTTCCTTCAACAAATCTTCTTCACAACTTGCAATAAAAACTTATACAAACTCTCTTCAACTTGCTTGAGATAAATAGGCAATAGTCAACCTTGTTAAATCCAAAGAGTGACAATTACAAAGCTCAAAGGTTATCACCAAAAACCTATGCCTATCTCTTGCAAGTAGAGTTCAACCGTGAAGAACAATGTCAAATCAACTCCATCTATTTGGGCATCCCAAACTGAAGTCATAACTCAACCTTTATTCCAAAGATATCTTCAAAGCTTATCCTCAAAGTTGGAACCCAAGAATGGGCCCACTTAACTCAGCCTTCTGAAATATCTTAACATGCAAAAGTGTTAACTCCAAGATGCCAACTTGGGTGCCCAAGGTGGGTCCAAGTCAATCTCTATTAACTAAAACATATCTCTCCACCATTCATGCAAGAATGATCATACCCTATTAACTGAAAGTAGTCACCTGTTATCTGTCATGCAACTCAAGTCATTAGTCATGCATTCCAAGTCAACTGAAGTCAACTAGCATTCAACTAAAACTAATTACATGCAACTAAAGATAATTGAACCATAACTGAACTGAACTAAACTGAATTGAACTGATACTAAACTGAACTAAACTGAACTAAACTGAACTGATCTAAATAGAACTTCATGCATGTAAACATCAATCCCTAACTTCTAGGATCTTTACATGCATTATAGAAGTGTTATCTTTTACTCCAAACAATTAACTTAACTCAAGGTGGGTTCCACCTTCCATGTGGGTGCCCCATGTGCTCCTATTTTATAGGAGCTCATCTTGGACACCCTCACATGCTCCTATCATTTAGAATTAATTACAAATGTCAATTAACATGATTATTTCATTCAAAATTAATCTATTTCTAATCCTAGTGTTGGGGAACACTTTCCAAGGATTTAGGAGATACATTAAATAATGTTTAGGATTGCAATTAAATGGCATCTTATTCTCAACATTCTCCCACTTGACATTATACATTACAATTATTCTAAACAAGGAATCATTATTATAAATCAAGTACAGGAATCAAGGCCAATGGCCTTACTGCACCAACTAATCAATCCATGCCAACTTCAAATGCAACATGCATAATCATGAAGCTCCAAGCAAATGATTAAAACCAAGAGAACTTATCTGTAGGAATTGGTTTCATAAGATAATCTGTAGCATTAATTAAAGTGACAACTTTCTCAATTAATACCTTCCCACTCTCAACCATTTCTCGCACAAAGTGGTACTTAACATCAACATGCTTAGTACGAGCATGATAAATAGGATTTTTGGCTAAACACATAGCACTCTAACTATCGCATTCAAGTTTAACTTACTTGCAATTAAAACCAATACCTTTCCCAAGTCTCTGTATCCAAACTACCTCTTTGGAGGCATGTGAAACTGCCGAATGTGTTGAACTCACATCCAACCAAGGTATAGGCTTTTCAATAATTACTATTGAAAGAGCTTTTCTTACAAGTAACCATTCCAACATATATGTCTTACAATAAGAGAACTCAAGCCTCACATATTTCTCCAAGTATCCATGAGGACCTATAACCAACCAATCTATGCCAAACTCCAAATGCAACATAGCACTATCATGAAGTAATCAAGCAAATGATTAATGCACCCAATACATAAGAGAACTACACAAGATCAATTCCAAATCTCCAATCATGAATCAGGAACACAAACATGACAACATGATCTAACCATCTCCTACTAGGAGATCACATGCACCATAACATACATCCCGGTCTCAAGAGAACATGTAATATGCCAAAACTCTAATCTAGAATCAAGAGTAAACCATGACATAATAGCAACCACTCTAAACAGGCAAAAAACCATAGCCCCAATCACATGAAGATAACCTTACCAATGATGCATCCACGTCACTACCAACAACTCCCACTGAACCGTGGTACCGAGTCACATATAGCATCGTGACTACCATCCTCTCTATGAAGATCACTTTGAAACATCAAGCAAAGAGTTATCACAAAAAATATTAGCTGAAATAACCAATGCATCATTACTGTCATCCAAGGATTCCTCTGTAGAAGAATTAGAACTCTCTTTCTTGTTCTTACAATCCTTCTTCACATGTCCCGGTTTCCCACAATTCCAACAAATTACCTTACTCTTACCAAGGGTTTTAGACCATCCTTTGGACTTACCCTTTCCTTCCTTGTCTCCCTTAGGTTCCTTTTTCTTGGGCCTACCTTTTACAAACAAGGCATCTTGGATTCCCTCTTTAGACTTCCTCCTCATCTCCTCTGAGAGGAGAGTAGGAATTATATTGTCCATCCTAGGATCTACACCACTACCACTAATAGCAACAATTAGATTTTCCCAAGACTCTGGTAAAGAACAAAGTAACAAAATGCATTTATCTTCATCTTCTAGCTTTACATATACAGATGCTAACTGACTTAGAATCAAATTAAAAGCATTAAAATGATTTGAAACATAATCACCATCTTTCATCTTTAAAGAATACAACTGTCTTTTCAGATACAACTTATTAGTAAGTCTTTTAGTTTGATAAATATCACCTATTCTCTTCCACGACTTATATGCAGTAGTTTCTTCTGAAACATTCAACATAACAACATCAACAAGACATAATCTTATGGTCCCTCTTGCCTTCTTATCAAGCTTAGCCCAATCCTCATCTAACATCATTGTAGGTGATTTTGTCTCATTACCAATAGCTAACCACTGATCTCTCTCTTCAAGGAGATCATCCATTAATTTAGTTTCCACATCTCATAATTAGATCCATTGAACCTTTCAATATCTAAACGAGAATTCATTGTAACAAAACTTATTTTCCAAAATTAGCAATAACAAAAAATAATAAAAGCTCCCACTACAGCCAAAAAACCTTCAATCTTTTAAGAGAAAGGCGTCCCAATACTCTATGCAACCTCAGCTCTGATACCAAATGTTGAAAATTGAGGTGTTTATGTAGCTTAATACTTTGTAGAACTTTATGATTGCTGATCTAAATATGTATTGTTTGTTACAGATTCTTTGTGGGTGATTAATTTGATTAATTCATTTTATCACTTGTAGAATGAAGACAGAAGGTTGTAGAAGAATTAGACAGGATATTAGAAGATACACAACATATACCGTGGAGAAACCCTTTCGGGAAAAACTCCACCAAGAATCAATGTATTATTTAATCTCATAATAAGATTACAATAATTCCAATCCTTGCTTGAGATGCTTCTTTTTCCTTCAACAAATCTTCTTCACAACTTGCAATAAAAACTGATACAAACTCTCTTCAACTTGCTTGAGATAAATAGGCAATAATCAACCTTGTAAACTCCAAAGAGTTACAATTACAAAGCTCAAAGCTTATCACCAAAAACCTACACCTATCTCTTGCAAGTAGAGTTCAACTGTGAAGAACAATGTCAAATCAACTCCTTCATCCATTTGGGCATCCCAAACTAAAGTCATAACTCAACCTTTATTCTGAAGATATCTTCAAAGCTTATCCTCAAAGTTGGCACCCAAGAATGGGCCCACTTAACTCAGCCTTTTGAAATATCTTAACATCCAAAAGTGTTAACTCCAAGATGCCAACTTCGGCACCCAAGGTGGGTCCAAGTCAATCTCTGTTAATTGAAACATATCTCTCCACCATTCATGCAAGAATGATCATCCCCTGTTAACTGAAAGTAGTCACCTGTTATCTGTCATGCAACTCAAGTCATTAGTCATGCATTCCAAGTCAACTGAAGTCAACTAGCATTCAACTAAAACTACTTACATGAAACTGAAGATAACTGAACCATAACTTAACTTAACTTAACTTAACTAAATTGAACTGATCTGAACTAAACCTAACTAAACTGAACTTCATGCATGTAAACATCAATCCCTAACTTCTAGGATCTTTACATGCATTACAGAAGTGTTATCTTTTACTCCAAACAAATAACTTAACTCAAGGTGGGTTCCACCTTCCATGTGGGCACCTCATGTGCTCCTATTTTGTAGGAGATCATCTTAGATGCCCTCACATGCTCCTATCATTTAGAATTAATTACAAATGTCAATTAACATGATTATTTCATTCAAAATTAATCTCTTTCTAATCCTAGTGTTGGGGAACACTTTTCAAGGACTTAGGAGATACATGAAATAATGTTTAGGATTGCAATTAAATGGCATCCTATTCCCAACAAGGTGGAATGACTAGATCTCGCTGTGCCATCGCTCATACAACACTGTCATCATCGCCAAATGTGTCTAGACGATGGGCATTTACACAATGTACCACAATCCAATCTCTCCCAAGTGCTCTTGTCGCAACTCAAATAAATCACCAAGTCTGGAAAAAATTGTGGGTTAGTGCTCATGGGACATCAAAGGCGGGATCACCTCCGACACCCACAAATCACATGACGTCAATTTTTTTTTTGGCTAAGTTTGGAATTTTCATCCCCAAAATGACAATAGTGTCACTATACATGATAGCGTCACTATAATTTAAATTTCAAACTACAACGACCGAGGCATTTAAATTACAAATCACAAGTTGCGTCACCATAAACACATGAGTTGCTATTTGGACTTTGAAAAACCCTAACCCTAATTTTCAAATCAAAAGAAGCATCACTAAACACATATGCGTCATGATTTAGAATTTGAAACCCTAATTCTAAATTATGAACTATGTCGCAATACACATATGCGTTGCTAAAATTCAAATTAGCATCAACAATTCTCAAAATAGTGTCACTCTAGAGTGACGTTGCCAAAGTTTAAATTTCAAATTGCAATAAATGCACCAAAAAGTCAAATTCCAAATCAAGTTTCGAATCACATATCGGTGGTCCTGTGCCTGGAAGCCTCTGGTACTCTCGAACCCGGTCGGAAATATGTCATGGGAGCACTCGTTGCGCCATTTCATCAAAGGGTCAGACCTCAAAATGCAAGAAATCCTGAAGTTGTGAATGCATAAATGAATTGAAAGCGACCCTTCCTCACCTATTTATGCTAGAAAATTAGGGTTTTTTGACTTGATTCAACCATAAAGCTAGGGTTTTTCATCATTTTCACCAATTTTTCCAAACTGAACCTTATTTTGCATCATTTTTGGCACGTTTTTTTGAATCCTGGAGCCTTTCTGGACCCCTTGGGCAGCATTTTAACCTTTGTCAATAAATCAACCCAAAATTCAAAAATTTTGCCTGATTTCTCGAGGAGCGGGGAACCAACTTATTCCTTCCATTGGGGCAACAGTGGGGCATCTAAAATAATTTAAGCAATAGTTTTTCATTTGAAAAGTATTAGTCTTTGAACCGAAGCAGTAGGTACCTCGCTTCAAAGAAGGGAAAAATGTAGACATTGAAAAATGTCTTGAATCATACATACACTCGAATTGGGTATACTAACATCATTTCCTCTTGAAGCCCATCCTCTTTTTTGTTATTAATTAAATTATCCTAGCTAATTAATTAAATGACATCATTTGCATCTATTAACCTAATTCATTTAATCGGGTTAATTCACCCCTTTTCACGCTAACACTTCATCCTGTTAAATTAAATAAATCAAACTATTTAATTTAAATCCCTAAATCTTCTAATTTAATTAAATAACCCTAAGTTATTTAATGAGATATCATTCCACCTTCCCCATTCATTAAATCATTTTATTTAATGGATATCATCTAATTCTTCTAATTCCCCTAATTGCATAATTAATATTGTTTAATTATCAATTAAATCTAATTCCCCCCACTTGCAAGGGAATATTCCAAGGGAATATTCTTCATTTGCACATTCTTTCAAAAGGAATATTCCTATAGAATTTTCCTTCCCCTTTTGCACAATTTAACTTAGTTTTAATTAACTAAATATCCTTTTCCCTCACCCATTAGAATATTCCAAAGAATATTCTCTTTCCTCACTCATTTAAAAAAGGGGAATATTCTTTTTTTCTCAACTAACTTACTTAGCTTCTTGAGCAAAGTTAACTTGTGACCTCCTGTGCAAGTTAACTTATGACCTCTTGGACAAGTTGAAAGTGTGTTTGTTTGAAGGAATGTGAACCCTTGATTAAATCTCATCTTGCATTCTCATTCGTTGATGAGAATCCATGATCCATGCCTCTTCTTTCTTTCATCCTTGACCGTTGATTGATCTTTTTTATCTCATCCATTAATCTCTTTTTACCTATTTTATAAATAATGCTTGCCTCTATTGAATAAGGATCCATTTTTCAAAAGCAAACTTATGTTGTTGAAATCACTCATACTCAAACTCACATTTAGCACACATTTAGCATCTTTTAGTTCATTTTAATTGCATTTATTTAGTTTTAAACTTCCATTAATGGCTTCCATGATCACATAATGCATCCATTTAGCCTATTTATGAATTAGGGTTTAAATCTTTTAGTTTAAATTACATCTAGATTAGCTTAGCTTTTGCATAATTAGATCATTTTTAGCATAAAATCATGTTAAATTAAATTGCATCATGCTCATTAAGATTAAAATCATGTTTTCATACACATATCACAACCGTTCCATCAATTTTTTTCAATAAATCTGATTGGAACAAGCTCATTTATCCATGGGATTGGGAAAGGGTTGTTATTCCACATCAATGCGACACCACTCCCACAATGGGATAAGTTTCAAATAGATTAGAGTAGACATTTTAACGCTTTCATAGTTTAGAATGCTTAGTTTTGATAAATGTTTAGTTTAATTTTCATTTGAATGATCCTGTCGAGATTCGACGTTAGTGGCTTCGTTATGCTTTAATTCTTCATGGATCAAGCATAATCAGCCCATGCTAATTTGTTTAATCACACAATATTTTGAGGTTTGCATTGCATTTGGTTTGATTTAAATTATGTTTTATGCATATTTGTATTTCTATCCATTTTGCATGCATACATTTTGGTGAACTCGACGTGAACCCCCTAATTGATTTTTGGCTCAAGATTTTGAAAATTTTTGAGGAATTTTGGAGTGTGATCCTTTTTGTTGCAGGTTTTGTTAGCTTTTTGTTGCAAGTTTTGCATTATTTTTGGTTAAAACCCTAGTTTTCAAATATTTGACCATCTCTCTCAAACGGTTGTAGATTTTTTCACAACTTTTTTTTCGTAGGTTGGGGACAGTATCAAGAGATTTCAGTCCAAATATCAAAAATTTTGGATTTGTTTTGATTTTTTAATAATTTTTTAATGATTTTTCATGAAAACTTAATTTTGAGAGCAAATAGGTAAAAAAATTGGATTTTTTTATATTTTTAGAAAGCTCTATAAATTATAATAAGGGTTTGTTCTTTATGTTTTTACTTTGGATGAAAAATAATTAGATAAAAATCAAATATTTGAAAATTAGGGTTTTATAAAAATTTGCTTATATCTCACAAACAGTTGCAAATATTATCACAATTTTTTTTTTGAAGATTTGGGATGATGTTAGGAGATTTCAGTAAAAAAATCAGAATTTTTAGACTTGTTTTGAATTTTGTATAATTTTTTTATTAGTTTTCATTAGAAAATAATTTTTGGTACAAATTAGCAATTTTTTTGGATTTATTTACATTTTTGGAAAGTTCTTGAAATTTCAGTAAGGGTCTATTCTCTATGTTTTTATTTTTTATGCCAAAAACATTTCCAAAAATCATATTTATCTTGATTAAATAACCCTCTAATATTAGTGATCAATTGTCTTGTTAGGGTTTTGGCTTTGTTGTTGGCTTTGTTAATGTGTAGAAAAATAAACTCCTCAAAAGGAAAACTGGATCAAATGGACAAAAATTTAGAGCTAAAGAAAATCCAGGTGCACACTTTTCAACTCATATCTTTAGCTTAACCTTGTTTACAACATCACATTTCAATTCAGGCTTATAAAGAACAAGTGTCTTCTCATAATCACATTTCAATTTGGGCATAAAAAGAACAAGTGCTTGCATTTCTTAGTGATCTTGTTTGTTTTTAGAGGTTTTTATGCTCTTCCCTTGCATTTCCATATGATCTTGGTGTAAGAGAGGGGGCCAACCACGTCAAGGCTCCAAGTCACGGACAGCCAAGAGTGGAGGGTTGTCCTAACTTACCTCACTCTAAAGGATTTCTTGGGTGAGGATCGAGAATAAAGATCACTATGTAGTACTTCTATCACTCTATAGACCCAAAGTTCAGGTTTAGGCTAGGCGAGTTGGTTATTCACTAACTCATTTGACTACAAAATATGATGAAACTTTCTGACGAAAGACGTACAATTAGATGAATCATCGTGTACATGTGTACTTTTCAAAAAAAATTAAAATTTGTGCCCGACATTCGTCGAATTTTGATGATCCTAATTTTTTGTTGATATTTCGACGAAAAATCAGGATTTGACGAACGTTTTTTGAATAAATCATATTTTAAAGCTATATTTCCTCACATTCATCAACATTTTTTTTCTTTCAACCTTTATAGCTCTATAATTTTTTACACATTCTCTATGCTACTCCTTTCTTTGGTGCTAGAATTGGTAGTATTGCACATGGAATGAAACTTTATTTTACAATCAATCCTTCAACAATTATGCAACTTGCTAGTTCAATTCTTCATTTTTAGTTGGTGTCAACCTATGTGTCACTTTATTAGGTAAACTTTCTCCTTAAATTAGATACATATTATGACTTCTCTTTAGTGAAAATATTTCTAAAAAACTATTAAAAATAATATCAATATACTATGTCAACAAGTTAGAAAATGAGGATGTACTCTTGCATTTTCTTCTCCCACTTTTGTGTCATCTTCTTTTCTCGTGAAATAAAAAATGAATTATTTTATTTCTTCACATTCTTAGGAATTTTATGCAATTTACTAACATTACTCTTGCAATATCAATCATTCATTCACCACCCTCTTTCAATGGTAGAAGTACATGTTTCACTTTATCTTTTGTAAATCTATAAGTATTTTCCCTCCCATCATGTATATGTTTCCTATGAAACTTCCATGGTCCACCCAACAAAATATGACAAACATCTATTGGTATAATGTCACAAAAAACCTCATCTCCATATACTCCAATTTAAATTTCATGATATTGTTCACTAACCAAAACTCTATGATCATTTTGTAACCAAGATACTCTATATGAATTAGGATGCTCTAGCATTTTCAAAATTAATTTCTTCACCATTTTACTTGAAACTTGATTGTTAAAACAATCACTATTAAATTTACCAAATTTACATAGAGTTCTAACTAAGAAATTATTTGTAATAGTTATTTTAGATCTTTACAAGACTAGCAAATTTATTTTTAGCAAGAATGATTCTCCTTTTGCTAGCATACTTGTTCAAGTTATTAGAAGAAACTTCTTTATCAAGATGTGATGATCTTGTGGTTCTCTTAGATCTTCTTTAGTATTCTCCTTGTGACTAATTACACAAATAATCTATGACCTTTACCTCCACACTTAAAAAAAGTGGTTCCTCTAGATTACCTTCCACCACTTATTCCATATCTACCTCAACCTCTTTTATAGTTATATTTTTTATTGCACTAACTTTATATACTTTTTGTTTTAGCATCATCATCATCATGAGCTCCTCATCCACTTCCATGGTTCCTACCTTTGAAAAAAAAATCGCTTCTTCCCCTCTTATTCTCTTTATTTTTAAATCTAAAATTTATGTTATCTTTATGATCTAGTGAAATTAATATGATTTATCAACATAATAGATAGTTAATATATTCAATTCTTCTTCGATTGAACCCCTTCAACTATTTAATATATACCTAGACACCTTCTCTTGGTTACCTTCTTGATGACCAACTCTAATTGATAACTTATAATGATCCTTGGTATAATGTTTCTATCTCACATTTTGTAACCTATTTAGTAGATCTAGTTGATAAAATATAGGAAAAAACTTAGAATTCCATTTATTTACCATCCTTTCCCATTTTTCAATTTTAGGCTTACCTTTCCTATTTTTCTCCAATTGAGTTTCCTTACATTAGATTGTAGAATAATATTTCAACTCTATCTTACCAAAAATTACTTTATTAGGATGATAAATATTCTCATATTTAAAATATCCTTCAAGATCATTAATCCAATCAATCAATTCTTCAGGATCTAGACTATTTGAGAAATTATGTATATCCATTTCACTTTTCTTACCAAATCTTGTAAGTGATTTTACTATTATATATTTGTCTCTTTCTTCTTCAACTATGAATGCTTCTTCTAATCCAACATCATCATGTTCATAATCACTATCATCCAATTTAGGGTTAATAATACCTCTTCTATCATGTCCAACCAAATATGGATATTCCTAATCATAGTGAAAATTTTCTCAATTAATTCTAAAACGTAATTTTACCCTCTATCCATCCTTCTAGGTGGCATCTTTAAATTTTGATATGAACTACATCAATATTTGTTATTCTATCGACTATAATTTAAATTATGAGAATATTCTACACAACATTATCTTAGTAGAAGACTTGTGGTGTCAATTTTTAATACATCTTGATTTACTAACCTTACTATATTACTCCAATATCAACTAATATCAAACCTTGCTTTACCCTACTCTAATACCAACTAATCTACTCAAGGTAGCCTAGTCTAGTTAGGCATTATCCAACCATTCATCCAATAAAACTTTCATATATCAACCTTATTTAAACATGGTCAAAATTTATAGAAATCAATATGCAAGGAACAACATGATATCATTTATCGAATTTGCATAAGAGTTAAATTACATGTTTAGGCATCAACCTTTGGTTACAAAATAGATATTATGATCGATCACATTTTATTTTGATTTTTGGCTCGGCGCGCATAGGAGCACGACACAACTCAGTGCACAGAGACCCTAACTGGAAAAACAAGGCAATAGGAAAGCCAAAGTGACGAGGTTGAGGGCACTCTGAAAGGGAAAATCGACGACCAAGGGACAATGAGTACTGCAAGTGATTTATATCTTTTATATTGGCACCCCATTCTCTTTAACCTACAATTTGCTTACCAATCGACGACCAAGGGAAAACATAATGAAGATAAGAATGCAAAGGAATAGGGATTATAAGAGGCCATTGGAAAGGAAATTAGGAATACAATCCTTCTGCAAATATGTTCAATGTAGTAGCTTCAAAAACCCTATAGCATGAGATCTAATCAATGAAAAAAATTGTATTGGGAGAAAAATTGTGATAGCTTTACATCATGCCCCAAGTCTAAATGACCATTTGAAAGCATGTTAGGGAAACTTAGAGATTAGGGTTATAGCTTTGTGTAAAATTTCAAATTCCCAACTTAACACAAACACTAGCGTTCAGAGTGCATAAGTGTTGAGGACAAGTGTTTGGAGGGCGTAGGTGTCTTTTTGGGTTTAGATCTAAAAATCTTGGGGTAGTTTTTATGGGTTTGGAAAGGCTTATAAGTGATTTTAAATCAGTCAAATCCATGTTTTAGAGGAGCACAAAGCTTAATTACAACAACTTCAGTGCTGGAATCAATCTCTTTTTAGTAGGGAAAAAATAAATCACAATTTTGTGGTGGCTCTGTAATGCCTAATTTTCATTGAATTAGCATGACTCTGTAATGCCTAATTTTCATTATAAAATTGGCTTAGGTACATCCCCATTGTTTAGCGTAGTGTTCTATTGTCTGTTAGGTCTTTGATGATATAACCCTCTATTCTAAAAAAAATTATCATGTTCTTAATCCTTGTAAGCCCATTAGTTACTTGTGCAAGTTTCTTCTTTAATTCCTCTCATTTTGATGCAAATGTGAAGTCTAATCATGAGATGATTGTGTAACACTTGATGATATTCTTGTCTAATTTTTTGATTGCACAATAGTTGTGGAAACTTAATTTGTTGCTTGTTTATCAAATAGTGTGTTGTTAAAAGGCTAAGGTACATTAGGAACAACAAGATTATTTTTAAGTTGCCCCAAATAAGGTGATATGTGGGTAGGATAAACTTGATTTAGGGGTTTCTAACACATAAATTGATTCTATCCTTAGGAGCAATGTTTGGTATGGAGTTTAGTAAAGGTGTACTATTTATTAGGGCATTGTGGATACGGGGATCTAGTTTGGCATCCCTGAATATCCTAATGAAGGTAAAGATCCTATGTCTCCCCCTATTATAGGGTCCATTTCTTGTTTCAATATCACATCCTTAGTGTAAGTAACACCAAGAGTAGTTATATTTGCTTGATTTTTCCTCAAGAATAAGCCAGTGAAAGGATCTAAGGCCTTAAGGTAAATGTAAATAAAAACTTCCTTTGTTACCTCAAATAACATTATAATTCATAGGACCAAAAGCATTCACAATCTAAGCACTATTACACAAGTCTATCCACACTTTCAATTTGGGTTCATTAGTACCAAAAAACATGTAAAAATAATATATATATATATACACATTTGTAGAGAAACAATAAAACCACCATAAACTTGAATGTCATTTAAAACATCATTATATATACACATAATATGAATCCTACAAACTAAAAGTAAAACACATTACACTTTTGTTCTCGTTGACTTGATGTACTCTCCAACATCTCTCTTCTCTCATGTGGAGAGTTATAACTGCTTGGCCATGCCTTTACATCATTAGGGAAGTTTTTCTCTTTTTGACAATGTTAAAAGCATGGTTGCATACAAATTAGGCAAAAGACCTTTCCTTGGTAAGATTAGCAATGCACGGAAGATTCAAAAAGTATCCTTGATATTACAAAAAGATATGTGTTTATACACTTCAATTGTGCACATCTTGTTTAAACTGTCCATTTTAAAATAGAGCCAAAATCATGAATTATTAAAAGCCTTCATGGCATAATAAAAGACTCAATCATATCATCATATCCTTATCTACCACCTAGATACTTTGCACCATCCATTCTTATTGACTTGGTATATATTTACATATATCTTATATTTAAGCTGTGAAGAAGTTTATTCATGAAAACTAAAGAGATTACTATTACGCATAGCATACTATATGGTATAACCTATAGAGAACAAATATGAAAAAACAAGAAAAGTAAATGTAATTCACAATTAGATATTTCTACCATATATTTATTTATATAGAGTTGTAGATTTGTTTCATGTTAGATATGTTGGCACAACACTGAAAGTAGGTAATATGACTAGGATAGTTGTAACCTCAACATTTGGAAAAAATACCTCTATATGTTATACTTTGATGGATGTCCATACCTCAATCAAAGCTTCCATATTGAAAGAAACAATAAGGATATTAATGAAGGCTATGGAATTTAGCTTTGTACTTTCCAAATACATTTGCTTAGAGGAAATGTTGCATGATATTAGATGTTAGATCAAACTCTTTATGTTGAAAGCCTTTTATTCATCTATCTAATTTTAGTTTCAAAAGAATCACCTTCTTATCATCTAAACTTGAAACTATCTATGATAAGTTAGTGCTTTGCACAGATAGCAACAAACCTCTCTTACTTTGCAAAAAGTTGCACTCTAGCATTGAAACATATACCTTGTGATTATTTGTAAGCTTCATTTCATCACATAGTTATTAATACATTATTCAGATTGGTATGACAAAATAATCTTCCTCCCCTCATCTAATATTGCTACTTGTTAGCCTATTTTTCCGATTCATTTCAAAATAGCCTTCAAACAGCTCATTAGGTTATTTTCCAATTTTTAGGGGGTTTTGGGGTCATGATTGATCTAAATTCATGGTTAATAGAGAAAACAAGATATTTGAAAAATATGACCTTGGAAATCCAAAAGCAAAGAATTAAGGCTTTATACCATTTTAGAAGGAAAAAGCAAATTTGTCTTTTTTGAAATTCCTAAAAGGAGTTATCCACGATGCATGAGTAAGTTTAGAGTTTATTTTGAAAGAGTTGTCATGCTTGCGTGAAAGCAGTTCCTTTGTTGGGTTAAACTACATCCATGATTAGAGGAATATGGCATGTAGCATGGAAAGATAGATAAGCTTCACAGGTTTTGCTTAGTGTTTTATCCAACAAGCTAAAATATGTGTGAATGATTGTTTATGGAGTCTCTATCATTATAAAGGTGTCTTGAACACACACAATTAAATAGGGAACTGTCAAGTATGAGGAGGTTTGTCAGGTGCAATGCTAGTCTACAAAGAGAAGTCTGTCACAATCATGACTGTGCAAAGAACAATAGGGGTGAATGAGAACATTAATTAAAAAAAATGACAACTTTCACAGTATAAAAGCCATGGCTATAACAGTTATCATATACAATTATTTAGGAGACAGAGCACAGATACCTATTTTTGTATGCAATAGAACACATATCATGGCATGTTTAGACAACCTTTAAGAGAACATGAAAGGTATAATAAACTCTGTGGTTTGGGCTTCAAATGTTTTATGAGTATCCCAACCATCCACCAACATTCATAACACATTTGTATGCACAAGAACCTTCCCTTTGTCTGCAAACAATTAATGTTGTTGACTGTTATAAAAATCAAGGTTACCAATTAGTGTATATGAAGATTTCAAACTCATGGTTCCACCAAATCAAAATATAAGAGGGCACCAATGTCTCCCCTTAACCTCTTACATTCATGGAATTCCTATTCAAATGATTCACTCGCATCAACATCCTTCCTTTATCACTTATATAAATCAGAATTATCAACTGCTACCAACACATAACAATCCATGAAAAAGCATACAATTTTTTGCATTCAATGCAACCACCAAGTTGAAATAGGACCATTGAGATAGTAGAACATTGTTTTAACCCTTATAACACAAATACATTCAAATTCAATGATCAAATGTCAAGAAAAACTCACTAATCACGTGACATTCCTGTTAAACCTTATTGTAACAGTCCTAGGGCATCCACCTTTGTTGACCAAACCTTGATCAAATGCTCTGCAACCTTAGATTATGTTAAAACACATCAGGACACATTGCTAGAGGATATCAAAACCTGAACCCATAGCTTTGGATTTCAACTCCAAATTGGCCTCCAAACAATAATTGATTGACCCAGCACTAAACTGTGTGCTTCAACAATAATATAATTTATTTTCCAATCAAAATAACTTTATTCTAAAAATTGTAGAAGTACCTTAGTTTTGAATCAAACCCTTAACCCCTGCAAATTTTTCTCCAATGGAGACTTAAAAAATTTGGCCCAATTGTGAACTCTATTGTAAATCCACCCTTAGGTTTTCGTCCAACTCTTGTTGATCTACTGAAGGTTTTCGTCTTCAGCTTCACATCATCAAACAAATTCATCGCATCAAATATATAAAGCACACTTACTATAGCTCATAAAGCCTCCTTATAAATAACTCCAACCTCTCATGAGAATGAATGGAATACTTAGCACTCATTGCATCTAGGTGATTCTCACAGAGGTGAAGCGTTGGGCCTTCCCGAGAGGTCAATCCCAGTATGACTCCAACTCAAGTGCACTTATCCATGGAGTTTCCTCCAAGGTTAAACACACTTAGCTTGCTATCCCATTTACAAAACCTAAGACAATTGTTGTGCCTTATGAACCATTCATTATAAATCCTTTTAGCTCATCAATTAAATAACTTGATTCTAATAACTTTCTTGCAATGAATTCAACAATTTTCTCTTACATCACAAACAACTTCGTATAACTACAACAAATTATTTTATATGGATCGGGAGAAGAACTTCTCATTTGTAAGGGGTTAGAAAGGTTAGAAAGTTAGAGTCTGAAGGGAAATCAAGAAAATTTGTGGTTCCCATAGAGGTGTTGCCTACCCAGATGGAACTACCTCAGAGGGACTATTCTCTTCGAGGTAGGTGGTCCAAAAAATTTCATAGACAGGTACAGATAGTAATAGCAACCTTCTACCAACTAACCCAATCAACCTCCAAGAAACAAGACAATGACTCCTCTAGATGTTCCCAAAACCCAAGGCTTCAAAACACAAGGTTTGGGAAACAAAATGCAACTTTTTGCACCAAAATTGCAAAGTTGCTCATAGCAACTTTTGAGCAATTTTGATAACTTTTGCAATTTTTAACCAAATGATCTCCTATCAACCTAGGACTCCTCAAACATGCTAAATATGACATAAAACCATGAATTACATCAATTTCATCACTTTTGGCCACCTCTGGAGGGGTTGACCAGTGTTGACCTATTTAGGACCTAGTTGGCTTAGAGATGACAAAAAATGGCACAATGGCCTTACAACTTTGATCCAATACATGGAATGACCTTATTTACTCATGAAAAGAAACAAAATGGCCTCATCATGGCCTTATTACAAAGATTGACCCAAAATGGTCATGGTGGCCTCAAAGGGCTCTTGGTGCTCCTGCACCATAGACCCCCCCTAAGAAGATTCTCTTGTCACAAGACAACATAAGATGACATATGTCTTAGCTTTATCAATGCCTTTTGAAATAAAATCAAAGTCCATGAAAAATAACTGGCCAAGCTGAAGGGTGTGGAAAACTAAGTCCATCTTCTGGGAAACCTCTACTAAGTCCATGATCTCTTGTAGATGCTCTTTTTCACCTTATAGTTATGCTCACCCACGTCTTGATGGACCATGAAAAGCCTCAAGGAATTTTTGGTAACTATCTCTCTCATTCAATGGAGTGCAGGTACCACCAAATAGGTATTTGTCAGATCTGTCTTCCTCGAGCGAGGGAAATTCAAGAAGAGAAGAGGAAAGTGAGACATGTAGTAGGTCTAAAAGAGGGAGATCAACTAGAGGACAAAAGATTAGAAGAAAATTATGTAAACACATGGAATTTTTTCTTGCTGAAGGGGGGTCATGTTCTTATGATGATGAGAGCATATTAAACATCGAGGTGCCCTTGAGGTACAAACATCTACGAAAACAATGGGTACCCAAGGAACTTCCTCCAATAAACACTAATTTTTGTGTCAACCGAGGATATATCGCATAGCACCATCGTCATTACATGGTTTGGGCCTATTTTGTATGGACGACATAAAGGTTTGTTACGACAAAGTTACTAAATTGATGGAGTATGTCAGACCCTGTTATAGTTACAAAGATTGGATGTAGCCGGTTCGATATACATGAAGTATGTGTAGGTATGCACTATCAACAAATTATATACAGCTAAAAGATAAGGATCAGAATAATATGCATGCATGGATTGAACATTTGTTGTATTGATTGAATTTTCTTGCCAAAAGAGGGAATTTGGCTGTTCCTTTTTGGTTGAAGCTTAATTATTGCATGACTTGCCAATGCTGATGCATTGACCTTTTTTGTAGTAGTGAATGTAGTCTTTTACAATCATACACCTCAAGAGCAGTTTCATGTTCAATGACTCGTCGAGGTAGAGATCACTGAGAGATTATGGACAGTAGATAAAAATTTATATTAGCAAGGCTATGGAGCCGTGGATGCATTGGGCTTTTGTTGATTCTTTTATTTCATCTTCTTGACTCTAACTTCCCCTTTCTAGATTTCCATCTTAGGCCTTTTCACACTCATGTAATTAAACAAGTTAAATGAAATCGTGAAGACAACAAGACAATTATCACCTTTTTTCTACATCAGTTTCAAATAATTAATAGCAGTTGCATAGAGGAACATAAAGGGTGACCTTATTCTATGCATTCTTTTATATTTGTTTTCAAACTTTATTTGAAGCGAAATATTAAATATCTTTGATAAGATGTGAAATCTATTCTATTAAACTGGATAAGCTTCTATCTTCTTCATTATAACTTTATTAGAGTTGAGTCCCTATTCACAAATTAAAGAATCACACAAGCTATTCAATTCATGTCTAGATGCTTAAATCCCACATTTTTTTTCAGACATGCACAAAGGGCTTGAAGCACTTTACATCTTGTATAAAGACATGCAAAACTTATCAGGGTGTAAAAGTGACTCAATTTGGGTGAAACAAGTCCAAAGCTAATTGCAAATTAAGAAAAATTTTAACCAGCGTCCAAATATGTGATAGTGAAACCCATGACCAAGCTTTGGATGTAGCAGTAGGCAACGTTTACTTCATCATCTCTTCATTTTTAGCACAATATTTCTCATCTTGAAAAAAAGCTTCAAATTTTCTACCTACAGAAATTAAAGAAAGATTGTACATATTGTTCAATTCATGTCCAAATGCTTATATTCTACATTGATTTTCAGACATGCTCAAAGGGCTAGAAGTACTTTACATCTTGTAAAAAGATTTGCAGAACTTATCAAAGTTTAAAAGTGACCCAATTTGAGTGTAAGTGAGGCTAAAGCTCATGACTAATTAAAGGAAATGTTAGCCAACATCCAAATATGTGATTGTTAATCCCATGACCAAGCTTTGGGTGTTGTAGTAGCAGAAATTTTGACTATATTGTTGCTTCATTTTCAATACAATCTTTCTCATTGAGAAAAAAAAGTTCCATATTTGGAGCTCTAGTGAACAGACAGTCCACTCTTGTCCGTTCTGATGACTTTTATGATAACTATCAGAATTTGAAGGTGATTTGATCAAAATCTAATTTGGCTGCTATGCTAAAATTGTAGAGAACCATGAAGCATGTACTGTGCTACATTCATTGATATGTTTTAGTAGTAGCTATCAGTATTATTTATGTCTCTCTATGCATGGATTTTGTTATATGTGGATGGACAAGATTGAAAAATCTAAACTCTAATGTAAAATGTTGTGTTAATCCTTAAAACTTCATATCTCGTTAAGATTGAGAGCATCCCAATCAATATTTTACCAAATGGACTGTATGAACATTTGGAAAGTATCTATGCATAGAATCTGAGACACAGTGAATTGAAAAAGTATGTGATGACATTTCATGAGTGATACAATCCTCAAACTAGCTTGGTTAGCAATTTCAAGCCCGATTCTACTATCTGATGCATAATAAAGAAGGATAAAAATGGGTTTGAATCTTAATTGCTAATTGTATAGCAAAGTGAATTTTAGGAGCTTTTGTATTGAAGGCTATTTCTATATTGTTAACAAACAACTTAGGTAGCGATGGGCATCTCCCATCAGTCTATGGAAGAGATGAACCCCTTCACAAATTTAAGTAAAGAGGAGATGATTTATAATAAGGAAAACCTTTTTCCATTTGTTATAGGCGTATTTAATAGCTATGGTTGGTGACTAGGTAATTGTAAAACTCTACTTATAATATTGGGTAAATGAATCATCCATGACTAGGCCTTAACAACAAATGCATTATTTCACAGTTTCTACAACTTATGGGTGTCTGAGTTTTTAACATGCTTAGTGTAAAACCAATCTTGTCTCGTGCAGTGTTTCTTATTTATGCAATATCTTCATGTCTTATTTTATTCCTTATAAGGGCCCTTTTCTTGTAAATTTGGTCCTTTATTTTTGTTTGCACAAAGCGCATGAAAAGAATTCCATGCATCATTATAATAATGAGTTCGATATAAATGCCACCTCTTGTTTAAAAATTAAAATATATTGTGTCAATGATGGATCGAAACCAAAATGTTATGGCATAGATGATTTCAATGTGTTTAACCAAAACATGCTTAACCAATAGAGAAGGCCTTGCATTGGTTTACAAGAGCAATATGAACATATTTTCATTTAATTCTAACCTCAATTTCTTGGCTTCTTTCTCTCTCTTGATCTTCTTGACATTTCCATAGGAATAGAATTGGATGTTTTCTCTCTTGAACTTCTTGACATTTCCACATAAATAGCCTTCACAATGACTATGTGGCTTGTGAATAATGACTTGGTCTTATGATAACAAATATACAATGTAGGCCATTGTATCATAAACTAAAAGATGTTTAATACTCCATTGCATGTAAGGCCCAAAGCCAACCAATGGAAAGATCTCTAGAATTGTAACTAATTATTAGTTCCTGTCGGGAACTATAGTAGAGGCTAGAAACATTAAACGGTGATTAAACTCCTTCTAGTCAACCAATCAAATCGTGGGGATTTTCTTCCATAGATTTATTTTGGACTATAGCTATGAAAAGTTGCAATTTTTTTAACCAAATTTTTAATTTAAAATATTTTGGCAGTCTCTGATTCGCATTGCAGATGGCTCACAGGTGCATTTGCAGCTTCCAATGCAAGAGACCGCATGAGTTTTGAGGAGGCTCCTGTAGATTGTCAGGTGGTTGAGTAGCTGGCGATTAGGATTTTAACTATGTTAACAATTTGTCATGTTTGCAATGTTCGCATGCAAGGGGAGACGTGGCTAGCTTGTGCGATGTTCATTCAGAGTCTTCACTTTCTTATCTCCTCTCCATCGACGGCTTCAATATCCTGGTGGACTATGGTTGGAATGAATTCTTTGACACTAAACAACTGTAGCTTCTAACTAGGTAACAATTTTCATTCTATTTTGTCTTAGTGTTATATTTTCCGCTTAAGATCCTTCAATGTTTTTTTAAACAACAAGGCCCAAAATGAGTAAAGGAATGCCCTTTTTGAGAAACCATAGACATTTCTAGAAATACACATGAACTTGGATCATGGAAATGTACGACCATAAGTATTGGAAAGAATCTTTTCTTTACAACAATGGAGGCTCTTTTTATTTTTGGTTGGTTAATTCTAACAAAAAATCCTTAACATTTATCGAAATGTTTTCAACTCTATTATGGTTTTTCATTTTTTTTATCCTCTTACTATCTCCTGGCTCCTCTATCATTGCACATATGTGCAGCCATTACACATTGCGACAAAAATTTTAAAAATGCCAAGATTTTTTAAAATAAATTATTGGTTATGTCTGGGATCATCTGGGTTTATTCAGAACAAACCCACAGTCACCTACATGTGCTCTGATGGAATCCTCTATGAATTGCCCTGAATCCAGACCTGGTACGAACTGGACCTTGATCAAGCATGGCATGGGATGAATCAGTAACATAGCTTATATGTGGTGAAAATTATGGTTTCTTCAGCCAAATATCTTTGTTTGTTCTGCAATGACTTGTTGGGGGAGAAAAATGAAAAATAATCTACATCTTAGGCAACTTTTTATGCTAATTTTCTTGCTTCAAAGTTCAAGTTTTGGTCAAATCTTTATGAGATTAGCAACTAACAAGTGAGAGATCAGAAGGAACTTGGGATGCCAGTTTTGAAGATTCAAGGTTCGATCTTGAAAATTCATGGCATTTACGTGACAAAGACAGGCTTGGAAGTCTTCATTTTAAGTACTTTGAGCGATCAACGCCTTATGCAAGAGTGCCTCTAATTGACAAGGTAACCGTTAAATTCTTATTACTGTTGCACTCTAGTTGTAGATTAGGAGATTTTCATTCTCTAATATTTCATGATGTGATAACATTTGAATCACAATGAAATACTTTTGGGATTGATGTGTAGGAATTTGAAATATTTAATATGTTAACCCCTTCTTACTAATCTTATGTTATGGTTGATCTACTTTAATGTTTGTTTCCTTGATGGAAATGTTGGATTTTTCAAATTCCTATGTTGCAACCCCAGAAGTATTTTGTCATAATTTCTTTCTTTCTATCCAAATATTCTTCTGTAACACTAACTTACCTTATTGATCTGGATTTTAGGTATCCAATTTATCATATCATTTTGTCAATCTATATCTTGGAAAGTAGCTTAGACTCTTCCAGTTTGAGAGTAAGTTTTGAAAACTCTGAATTTAATCTTTGAACAGCAGTATCACTATATTTAAATCCAAAATTGATTTATGATTCAAATAAAATAGAATTTTTTCTACTATTCATTGCGTTCAAGTGTGACCGTGCTTTAAGAATCAAATTGTTTTTGAATGATTGAACTCAATGAATAACCCCAATAGTGGAGAAACATACAAGGGATGATTCATAGTTCAACACTTATTGATAGTATTCACCCTTTCTTTATGTTTTTTTTCATTAAAGCATGGCAGCAAGTTGATTTGTGGACTCCACTGAGATATCAAGGGCTCTAGTTAACTCTACCTCACTGCAAGGTTAACACCTTTCAAAGATCTGTGAAGCACGCAACGAGAATGAATCTAAAAATTGCTCAAAATTGATGCCATATCCCCTTCATAGCTTTTCAAAACAAAAGTAACTTACAAGGCCTGCTAGATATCCAACTGGTCAATCTCAAAACCTTCTGCTTACGACTCTCTACCAAAAAATATGACTTACATAGCCCACCCAGTAATGCTGATGTGGAGCCATCAATAGTGGAGATCTTTTTCCTAGCCACTTATCAAAATTGCTTTTGCTTCTTGTTGGATTATCTAAACCATAGATCAACATTTTATGGTTGTCATTAATCCTGGGACCCTGCACAAAACTTTCAGGTCACAATATTTCACACCTTGTTAGATCAAAACAATCAATGGCCTGCATGGTTTCAATCTATTCAAGTCCTTAGAATGTTTGCAGTAAACTGAATCTTCATGATGCAAGGAAAAATGTAAATTTTTGCCATACAGACATAACCTAGTATGTACAAATTACCAAAATCATGTTCCTTCCATAGTTCAAGCAACCACTTATGTTGTAGATGTGACCTAATTTGGTGCTAAACTCCTGCTTGTTATCATCATGGGATGAGAAAGATAAAATTCAAAGGCCTACAAATTAAGTAGCTAGGTATAGGCACATCTCAAGAATGTTCAATGCCAATTGTGAACTTCTTAGCATTTATTCCGGTAGTTTCTACTCTAGTACAAAATTACAAACTAGTGATACCCAGCAATTCACATACAAAGAAAAAAGAAAGAAAATATATCAAATTCTACAAATGACCAAAGTAGGTCAATGGGACTAGAATGTACAACTAGTTACAATAGAGAAGGCCATCATAGCTAACTGGTAATGGGTAGGTGATTCTCAAAGTTTATCATTGATCTTGTAAATGGTAAATACATTGCCAAGTTCTTTTCATCAAAATCAATACTATATCATTAAACAATTTAATATTTGACTTGATATACATGTATAATTTCTTGGGCCACTAGGAGATTTAAAAGTATTATGAAGTTTGAACCCCTGAGATTCAAATTAAGGTCATATTTCCATTTGAGATGGTTAGTTGTTGATCTGGAGCATTCATAAATGAAGAGAGCTTAAATGATTGCAGAAAACTCAACAGTCAAAGGACATGGATGCATAAATATTATAACAAGATCCTCATTTCAAGGAATCAAATATATTTCAATACATCTAAGCAAGTTGTATTCTTTCCCTATTCTGAGCCATCATAACAAATGTGAGAGAATAGAATGATTTTTGATACAAATGGAGATTGTGAGAAGACATACAAAACAACTACATCAATAGTTTGGAAACATTTCCATGTTGGCATGAGAGGAACTAATATAGTTGAATATTTCAAGGCTAGTAAGTTGATTTTATGTGATATATATGAATACTCCCTAGCAATGTGCTTTAAATTTTAACTTAGTCACTGATATAATATATTGTATCATGATATTTTACATATGTACATCACAATCTATCCAGGAATTCTCATATTCCCTTTAAAAATACATGCTTGTAGAATTTAACCAATGCATATGAAGTAATCGTGCACTGTAGCTGCTTTCGAGTGAACTCAACTTCCTAGGTGGGATTTGAGTGCATGCCTCAACAGAAACTTCATCCATGGTATTTGTATTGACACCTTTATTACAGATATTTTCTAGAGCATGCATGTGACGAGATGCAGTGTTACTTGTGTTTACAAACAAGCAGGATCTTCCTAATACAATGAATGTTGCAGAAATCATTGATAAACTTGGGTTGCATTCTCTTAGGCAGAGACACTAGTGAGTGTTACTTTCTTTATGTGATTTTCTAGTATTAATCATTGTAAAAACTAATCATCCATTACAGTGCACTGTTTTTGCTCTTCGTGTGGTTTATCATCAACTCTATTAAACAAATAGTAACCTAGAATAAAAGTGTTGCTAATGAAACCTTATCATGCCCTCAGGTATATCCAAAGCACCTGTGCAACTTCTGGCGAGGGCCTATATGAGGGCTTGGATTGAATTTCAAACAACATTGCAAACAAGGCATTGTCTACACTCTTACATGATAGTTTAGTTGGCTTTGTTAGAAATAAATCCTTTTATTTTAGATCTTATGGGTTTTGTTTTATTTTTCAGGCTTGAAGGATGACGGTGTAATGGGCTTTGAGAATTTTTTATTACAAAAATGTCTCGTATCTTTATTGATAGGGACAGTCTGAGGAGATAAAAGTTTAACCTATGCAGTAAAATTGACTCAAGAGAGTGCCTACTATATTAATTTGTAATTTTAATTATTACATTTGTTTGATTGTTTTTATGGATTTGATTGTGCCAATTGCACCAATTTATATAGCACCGAAATTAAAATGACAGTGTGAGTAGTTATATGTCATTTTGAAAATTAATTTTAAAAGTTGCTTTCTGTGCATAATATTGCATTTGTTGTTACATAGTTGAGTTGATTTAAAACTCAAGTACTAGAAGATTGAACCATATTTTTTTATGTTGATTGGCCACATTTTTGTCATTTTTGTTACAATATTTAGTATTCTTTCATTGTTATATATTCTACAGACTTTTTGGCTGTCAATATAAGGTCATCTTAACCTTAATATGCAAAGAAGCACATCTTCTCTACCAGCATTATACTATCCTTTAAGAAGCAATCAACCTCCTAGCACTCGAAGCTTCCCTTTTCCTTAGTTCCAATGTTCCTTTACATTCCCTACTAAGCATGGTTATTCCCAATTTATGCCTATGCATGTTTCTCATGCACCTATAGATACTAATATACCTCTATAACAATATGATTTGTCAAAGATATTATATTGCAATGTTTGATTTCAATGATAAATGTTGGTGTAGACATCCAAATTTTACCACTTCCATATGGTCAAAGACATCTCCTTATTCATCCCTTTACTCATCTACTTCATCCTCTTTGTCGGTATTAATTAAATCATTCAAATAATTAATATTTCATATCCTACATAAAGTTCCTAAAGTATTTAATTTAATAAATACTTTTACCTTCCTTCCTCTCTAAATTAAATAAATATACCACTTTATTTAATTTAGTCATATAACCTCTTGGAATTTAAATTAATTTTTAATTCCTCACTTTCTCTCTCATTGTCACATCTTCCAACTTTTGCAAGTTGGTCTCTAATTCCTCTTAACCATCTAACCCTCTTCTAATCATAATTAATTTAATTAATTTATGGTTAGGATGTGTCACATCCTCCAACATTTGTCACTTGCCTCTAATCCTTCATTAATTATCCTAATCATGTGTTTGCACAATCTTAATCAAACTCATTAGCCACATTTAGCATGCCTTTTTGGTCAACCTTTTCATTTGTCTTTCTTGGCATTGACCCTCCTTCCCATGTGAATTAAATTTACATTTATTCCTCCTAGAATCTCCTTTTCCCATGCATCTTCTAGAATCTTTTGACTTGTCACATGTGGACAAGGGCTTCTCTTTTTGGAACCTTGTCTTGTCCATGAGATTCTTGCAAGTATGTGAATTTTTAATTCACATTTATTTCTCCAACTACTGTCCCTTTTTCCCATGGAGATTTTTGAGGAATTCTAAAATTCCTCAAAAGTCACTTTCATTCCCACTTGGGGACAAAAAGTTCTTTTTTGAGGAAATATTCTCATCCCCCAAGGTACTTGCAAAGTACTTGTCCTTCTTCCACCTCATGTACCCTCTTTCCACTTCATTTATACATCATTTTTTTCAAGCCACTTCACATGCCACATGTCAAGATGTGAGGGCTTGTGAGTTCTCAACTCACCATAGCCCTACATCTTGGCCTTGTTGGTTTAATCTCAACCGTCCATTTCTCTAGAGAATTCAAAATTATCTATAAATACCCCCTCTTTTCCCTCATTTTAAAGGATATCATTGGTGCTAACCAAACTCTTGCAAAATTTACACTTGAACCATACTTAGCTAGAATTTCCATTTTTTTGCATACACCATAGCATTTCCATCTATTTTCCATCCATATTGCATCTCAATCATACCTCTTTTGCCATCAAAATGAGCATATATCACGTTAACAATCAAGGGCCAACCAAAAGACAGCTCAACAAGGTAAAATGTTCCATTTTGTTTTGTTAAGTTAATCATTTGCCCAATCTTGAGGTGTAGGGTGTTAATCTTTGTTTTCTTGCACTCTTTTGTTTATTGCTCGTTCTCTAACATACATTTTCACATGTTCACAGTTGGTTACATTGCAATAGGTAAAGGGTGTTTATTGATTTATGTTAATAGCAAGTTCTTGGAGTGGTGTGCATCCAACTGATTGCAGAGGCTCCACAGTATTCCAATGTAGCATAATCATGTATCTCAACACTTATACTTCTATAAAGTTCCCAAGTTTTTGCAATTTACCTTTGAATTTGTGATCCAATGTTTAAAATTTATTGAATACCTAACAAAATACATCAACCTCAGTCACTAGGCCATCTACCTATCCATGTAGAAACTCTTTGTATGTCTCTTTAAGTGGAGATTACTGCGATGTTTTCTACAACTGTTATTGTAGTGAATTGATCAGTGAATCTTTTTAGCAATCAAATTGGAATTAACAGCAACAATCATTTGTGCTTCTTGATACACCTTGACTTGCACAAGTTGTGCCTTAGTCAAGTTTGTTGGTTGTAGAAGTGCATTGAAATGTCCTGCCAACATTTTTCCTGGATTTAACCATTGGCATGCAAGTGACTTTATGGTGTTTCTTCTTTTGTCTAACCAAAACATAATGGTGAAAACTAAAAAGCTAAGAGCTAATTTGCAAATTTTCTTGAAATTTTCATATTAAGAAAATTTTAAATATATTGTTGCTGCTTATTCATGGTGTTCTATGGTGAATGTGATTGCTATTTTGGTTGAATTCATTTTTGCTTCTTGAAACTTGTATGTAGGTGTTACATTGTTATGTATGATGTAACTTCATTAGCTGTCAATTTTGGTTTGTCCCACATAGGTTTAATAGCTATTATGGCTAGAGCGATGTTGCCATCTTGCTTACTATTAATTTATAATGAGCTAACTATATTAGGTGTTGTTTACAAAAACTAATTTTATATGCATAAATGTTGCAGTTTGCAATTGACTGACTCTGATTACCAGCTGTTATTACTTTCTTTGAGTTGAATATTGTCATCTTGCCCTCTTATTTGCAAGATCAAGTCCTGCTAATATATTCACTTGTGTCTATGCTATTGGATCAATCCTAGCAATTGGGCCATATTGAGTTGCAAGACTATTATTAGGATAGACCTTGCTATTGGGCTATTTTGGCTTGCCAAACTTTTATTGGATCAAACCCTGTTATTGGATCATATTGAAAGTTTAGCGTTGTTTTTGGACCAGATTGATAGTTTTTCCTATTCTTGGGACCACTATGAAAGATAAACTTGTTATTGAACAAATATTGACTTATGTTTCTTTCCTGAATACCCAGAGACTAGTTGATTGCATACTCAAATTAGTAATACTTAATGGAGAAGAATATCAACAAATTCCCATCTATACAATTAGATTGATAATGGTCGTCCTTTGGGCTAAGTCCTCCTTTTACAAGTGTTTATATTTTATGTCCATCTGTGGACATTATTTTTGCAAGGGTTTGTGTATTCGTTCTTGTGTGTAGGTATCAAGGATGCATTACACCCAGAGTCAAAAAATTGAGTTTGTATAAGGCATACAATTCAAATTCAAACTCCTCTGCAAACCATGACATGATTTAATTGACCTTGGGGCATCTTACGATGAGACAATGACACCATGTAATAGTGGACTCTAGCTATATCAGACAACTACTTCCACTACAACACAACATTTTGCTTTATAATGTTTCAACATTGGAGGTCTCTGACACTAGTGAATCCAAGTGTTTTTTATAGATGAAGTGTTACTGAGAACTGAAATGAGATTATTGTTAAGCATGGGAAAATTATTGACTAAAGGATTGAAACAAAGATACAACTGATTAAAATAGGTGGTTTTGTAACAGTCGCCTAATAGAATGAATAAACTGGTCAAAATGGAGGTAGATAGTTGTATAAACTAGTAGCAAATCATTGACAATTGATTAAAAACTGAAAGACTAAGAATGTTGAAAATGTCACTTGAAAAAACAAAACAAAAAAAAACCAGACCAAAATTGTTCTTGCACACTTTTGGCAGGAACTTCGCTACTCCGCGAATCTTGTTTCATTGTAGCTTCTATGAAATTTAACATACAAATTATGTTAGGGAAAAATCAAGTTTAATGTAAGATTAGCTTTTCTTGTTGGTATAATGCAAGAATCTTCCCTAAGCAACGAATTGACTTCTTAAAGGAAATCAAACAACCTGAAACTCATGATTAGCATTCTTGTTACTCCTTGATCTTTCTTCCCATCCATCATTTGCAAGGTCATACTAAAAATTATATGATCAAAATTTTAGTCTATAAATTTGTAGTAGGCATGAGTTCTCCATGGTCCATTAAGTTAGTAGAGAGTGCTTTTGGATTCAATTGTATATTTTTGCATCAAAGTTTGCGAAGGCATCAATGAACTTGCTCCCATCACGCCTTGTAATTAATTGAATGCATGTAGATGGGTTTTATGATGTTGATGCTTGAATTTTAGTTGGTCAGTTTCCATCAAAATTATTGAAGGTGAGAAGGAAGTTTGCAAGAAAATAACAAATAACCTTGCTTGCAGTTTCTTAAGTTTGTTGAGAAGACAACTCCAATAGCTTTCTACACTTTTGGGAAAGGATCATCAGCTGTTGGTTTAATAGCTTTTGTCATTCGTGACTCCAGCATGATAAATGAACATAGCCACAAGGCTCCAATCATCAAACTCACCCACACCAATAATAAAATTCGTTCAAATGTATGTAATAGCATACATTTAAACAAATACTTTTTTTTTTTAAATTGCAAGTTTCATCGCAATTTCGAAAAACCTAAACTGACGAAACAATAAAACCTTCGATGATGTTGCTATACATGCGACAAACGTTTGGTGATTGTGCAATGAACGTTTGGTGATTGTTCGTCGAAATTGCGATGAAGTTTGTGTAGATTTTTCGACGAACACCAATTCCATTTTCTGTGGCAATGACTGATGATGTTGGGTCGTGGTTTCAATGTATAAAAGTTGGTCGTGAAAGTGATGAAAAACTAGCGATGAAATTGATATGAGTGTTTCATTGGTATTCCGACAATAGTTTGTCGAAATGTCAACAAACATTCATCGGAATTTGGAGTCAAATACAATAGTGATTGGAGTCGGTATTGCACCTGAAACAACTCTCTGTCCAAGGACGACAACATAATTCTAGGACGACAGAGTGGCGCGCTAGTGTCCATACGGCCATAAAACACCAAATATGGTACAAACTACCTAAAAACTTATTGATATCCTAGCTAGTTGATTTTGATGAGAAATACAAAATGATGAAGTATGAGAAATAGAGACAGAGATGATAAAGCAAGTAAATTAAAGCTAAGGTAATGAAGATAATCTCACAAAAGCATCGATTTTCCAGCTAGCTCCACACACACGTCCACCTACACACAAGCAAGAGGGAAAATTGTTGGGGTTGTATAGGGGCCTACCTCAGTCAGACCCCTGGTTTGGTGTTTCCACCTCCACGGATAGCCAGAAAACAACGAAGTAGAATAATATGATAAAGAAAGTAGAAATAAAGATTGAAATGAACACTACAAAACAACACTGTGCTACTCTATCAAATCACAAAGGAGAGAAGTGAAGTGTTGCCACCTCCACCTAGAAGCTCACTAGCCAATGGAGGAGAATGCAAGGTATGGACTTGGAAAAGTCACCACAACTGTAGCGATGATGAAGGGAGGTCTTGTAAGACTCCAAGCCCACAACTTCTATGATAGCCTCACACTTGCAATGTGGAGTTGATGGAGCTTCAAAGCTATTACAATGCTCACAATGGAATGCTGGAATGTTGCTTGAGAATGTGAAGAAGTTGTAGAAGATTTCTAGAGAATTGCTAGAGGATGTGTAAGAGGATGAAATGAAGTGAGATTGAGTGTGTAACGCCCCCACCACGCAACCCTAGCGGAAGTTGCACTTAACAGCATAAACGCAATAATTTTTATTTTTTTTAAAACAAAACAAAGTGAATGAAGGTTCACTACACAATGCCAACAACCCCTAAGGTTACGAGACTGAGTTTACATCAACCCAATTATGAAACATGAATTAAAACCATTACATATAATTGATTAACAAAATAATATGCATACATTCCATCCATGATAAAATTAAATCAAAGACATAAGAAATCCACATGATTCCAATAATACACTTTATAATAAGGTTACAACACTCATTCCCCAAATGAGGTAATTCCAAAATATAAGGTTACAATATACAATTTCCACCTCGATACAAAGAGGGGTATTAAATTACATTTATAACTGAAAGAATAAAACATGAAGAACTGGATCCCACGAGCTCTCCAACTGGAAATCTCATCCATAAGAATAGAAGCCGACCCAACGGATTAAGATGCACATTCCACCCAACCATGTGATACCCAAAGGCTCACCCCCCGTGCTAGGAGATAGTAACAAGGATTCCTAAGCAAGACCATCCACCACTAGACAAAGGATAACTAACATTGACACAACCAATCACATGAGCCATACAACCATAAGAATAATACAAGTACAACTCTAACATCACTGACATAAGTCACATTGCTTCCAAAAGTAAAATAGATCGAGTAAGATAAGAAGACCAAATACATAAACCAAATACCAACAGTTGTCATAGAAAGAGTGTCATCACACAACTCGTCATCGGATATCCATCTGGGAATCTTCCTAGGCTCCGGCCCCCACTATGGGTTGTCCTGGTGGCCTCTACCGAATCCCGGCACCCATGCTCACTCATGCGGAATCAAATACCTCTTGTAAGGACAAGATAGATGACCTTGCCATTCCAGGCCTTCCCGTCTCATGCCAAGTCTATACAAGCCCTTGGGTCCATGAGTGAGGCTCAATTATCTTAATTAGTGTGAAATACTACCTAACTTCTAAGTACATTAATTTAGTTATCACTTGATTAAACCACTTCTGAAGGTTTCCCAGTTTACCTCTTTGGGCTCTGGCCCCAAACAGAAGCCACTCTTCTACTTGACAACATACCAAACAAAACCAATCATCAAGAGAATCCCAAGTGCATACCAATACTATAAAACCACTCCAACTCTAGGAGGAACACATAAATAAAACTCACTCCAAACACTAGAGACAACAAAATTCAAAACTCTCTCCAAACACTGGAGGCTACAAAGGTCCAATCCTTCTCCAAACACTAGAGGAAACGAAGGTCAAACCCTCTCCAAGCACTGGAGGATACAAAGGTCAAAACCCTCTCCAAACACTGGAGGCAACAAACACATACTCCACTCCTAATCCAAAGGAGACACCAGACTCAAAACCCACTCCTAATCCCAAGGAGGCACAAAACCCAAGACAATCCAAAGGTTGACTATCATAGTGACAACCCAAAACTATGAACGAACCCCGATCTGGAAGACTTCAAAACATTTACTCTATTCTCACAACATCGAGAAAGAACAATTAAACACTAAAAGCATTTTGAGCAGTTAAATAAACTAATGTTTGGATTTCCTAAATCCAGTCAATCACAGTTTTCATTTCTTGTATTTATCCAATCAAATAAACCAATTTCATTTCACGACATTGAAGCATTTAAAACCCAAACATTTACTCTACGTTTCGCAATTAAATTCCATAATCAATGCGTTTTAATAAATAAAATCATTTGTTAACTCTACGTTTGGCAAATATATCCATTATCAAAATATTCTAATAAATAAAACATTTGGTTAAAATCCTTTAAACTTTTTGTCATCTTAACATTAATTAATTAATTAAAACTCATTTATCCAAAATACAATATACATTAAATATATAACTACATAAAAATATATATTAAATGTATATACTATGATATATATTTATTTATTTAAATATTTAAATTCCATTGATATTCACAATTTAATCAAAACAACAAATTTATTTTTAAATAAAATATATTAAATATTTTGGTATATATATATACAATTAGATATATATACATAAGTATATATACATATATATATTATTATATATTAATATTATTATAATATTAAATAATAAATATAAAATAAAATATAAAAAACAAACAAAATGAAATTTAAATTTCGTTTGAAATAAACGAGCCCTAAATTCGGGCGTGGCTGCCACGCAGCCTCCCCCGCGTGGGGGTGCTGTGTGGGCAGTGCCTCCCTCCACGGGCGGCGCGGGGGTACAGGGCTTCAGCCCTGCCCTCCACCATGGCCATAAAAAAATAATTTTTTTATTATTTTATTTTCAACGTTTCCACAATGGCGAAAAATACAGGGTTTCACTCCGTTTTTCAAAAGCCCTAAAATTTTTTCAAATAAAATCAAATATATTTGTATATATATCTATAAATATATCTATGTATTTAAATGCATAGGTATATTTACAAATATATATACCCAGATTCTTCATTTTCAGTGAGATTGTGCAAATAATCCATTTAAATTGCAAGAACATAAATAAATTTTCCAAAATAACAAAAGGGTTTAAAGATCTAGTTTTGAAATAGAGATTTCTTTTGATTTTCTTCCTATTTCATTGTGTAAGTTTTGTTTTGGTTTTCATTTCAAGATCTATCAACAAATTTGCAAATCTGAAAGCATTTCTCATGGATTTTCTTTAAATCTAAGCAACATTTCAAATTTTAAACTTCTTTCAAAATGAAGCAAGAAATTAAAAAAAAGGAAAAGGAGGAACCTTGTGTTTTCTCCCCAAGTTTGAAGCTTTCAACAATGGTGAATCCAAGCACTTCTTCAACTCTAAAATTAGCCCAATCAAAGCTCTCCACCAAAGGCTAAGAATTGTGTATGCAAAATGAAGTTTCATCCCTTTACATAGGGTTTTCCCCAAATTTGGCCAAAACCCTAAAATGGCCCACTTACTAATTTTTAAATCATTTGGAGGATATTTCATTTTTAAATTTTTAAAACACTTTTATTTCAAATTGAAATCTCATGCAAATGCAAATTTTCATTTAAAACTAAAATCTCAAAGTTGCAAGAATTCCAAAGTTTCCAAAATGTGACATTTAAATACATTTCCATTTTTTTATTATCATTTAAATCAAATCTCTAATATGATTTTCATTTCCATTATAATTTAAATTTAAATATACAATAATGGAAAAATAACTATTTCATTTAATTTATCACCATTAACCTAGTTAATTAATAAACTAAAAATGATTTTATTAATTAAATCAAAATAACCAATGGAATAAATTGCATTTCAACATTGAAACTAAATACATTAAATCATCATTTAAACCATATCTACCATTTAATAATCATTAAAATAAGGAAAGAAATGGTTAATCAGAGAGGAAAGAACCAAATCAAGCCCGCTAAACCTGACAACAAACTATGACTAGGGTGACGACTTGGCACGGAAAACCTAGCTACTATCTCCCAATCAATTTTTGTTGGTCAATGGACACGCTCAAACCTGTGAACCAGGTGGAGTCGATGTCATGTACCTGTCAACCTGCAACAAAGAGTACATCGAACATGCATATATACATATAATATGATCAAACACACCGTGAAGAGGAAATCTCAGGATCATAGGGCACTCGCAAGCGAGTGATACAATCCCATCCCCTTCACCAATACACATTTATTAACTAACGATTCTATCATCAATAATATGATCAACATCATAAAACATCGTTAAATCAAATCTCTTATAAGTTAGTCCAAAACATGCCATAAAGATAACATCATAATAAAATAACATCACATCAACATATAACATTCACATCGTTTAACAATTGCGGTCAAAAGTACCCAAGTTCCAAAGTCACAGCATAATCAGACACAATCATTACAAGGAAAACACTGCCAATCAAAAAGCCAAAATGGAGAGGTGTTACAGAGTGTTTTTGAAGGTGGGATGAGAAAGAATAAGGCATTTTCGGGTTAGTTGGTCAAAGAGGGACATTACAATTCAACCCCAATCAAGTGTGTAATGCCTCTGCCAACTTCAAATGCAGAAATCTGTCAGGGACGTCAACGCGGCGCGTAGACGTCCACATGTTGCATGTTTATCCCCAACAAATATTTTCTCATTGACACATGGGACAAACACCAAGTGGATGGAAGGCAGGCAGGTGATGTGGAATTTTGCCTTCAGATTTGATTTTCTAAGGTGAGGGTATGTGAAAGGGAAATTTTCTTAAGGGGTGCAAATTCGCTCCTATACACTTGGGAATCAAAAGCACTCTACAACACTCTCATCTTCACATCACACATTTCAATTTATAATGTTAATGAACATTGCTTGTGTGATCAAATACATGTGTATGATCTCTCCTCGCATTATCATATGATCTTGGAGATAAAAAAGCATTATTTGCATCACTTTTGTGTAACCTTCTCAGGGGGCCTGCCTAGAGAAGTGATCACTCTAGGGGACGACCTCAACTCTAGCATTTTGGTTGAGTATAAATAGTGAGGGGTGAATCTAAAGACACACCTCTTGGAAGTAGAATCTTGTCAATCTTGGCTAAGCCCCAAAGAACTTTATACCTTTGGGAAGTGAAGGTGGAGTGTGGGTTACCCTCTCCTCCTAGTTGTTTGGCATTCTTCTTCTAATTCATTAAATTGGGCCTCAAGTACCTTCAAGGTATATAGAGGACATCCCTAGATCCTTGTGTATCCTAGTTTAAGACCATTGGCCAATCTACCTGCTTGAATAATTGCTAAGATTGTTCTTGTGCTTGGAAGTGTCTTTTTATCATAATTGTTTGCATTACATCTTGCATCAAATCTTGTCTTGCATGTGTGAATGTGTATTCAAGAACTAAATCTTACTAAAGCAAGAAAAAACATAAACCAAAAAAATAGAAAACTAAAAAAACTAAAAAAAATATTAGAAACATTTCAAAAAAAAAACAAATCTAGGTGTCCTCCAAGTCAAGCTATCCACATCATCTCCAAGTCAAACTTCCCCATCTTAATCATCCTATCCTAGTCATCCAAGTCAACCCAATCATCCCATCCTACTTATCATAATCATTCCTCATCATCCTAGGCCCCATTCCCCATCCTAATCATCCTATCCTAGTCATCCAAGTCAAATCAATTATCTCTTCCTAGTCATCATAACCATCCATCATCTCGTCCTAATCACCTCACCTTATCCAATCCTTCCATCCTAATCATTCCTCTTCATCCTAATCATCTCATTCTATCATAATCATCCCTTCCCATCTTAATTCCTCTTAATCATTTTAATCACCTCTATAATCATTATAACCTTTCACAATCATTCTAATTATCCCTTCTAATCCAATTCATCCTTCATATTATCTTAATCATTTATTTCCATCTCAATCATTACATCCCTATTCATCGTAGTTGTCTCCTTTCGATAATTCCACACTAATCATCATAGTTATGTCCTTTCAATAATTCCATCCTAATCATCATCTTCCATCATTATCATCATTCCTCATCCTAATTATCCTCCTAAGCATTCTAATCATCCATTTCATCATAATCATCTCCCCCTTCATCCTAATTATCTCCCTAATCTTTCTAATCATCCATCTTATCCTAATCATATCCAATCATATAATTCAAATAATCCCAAGTATCTCAATCATCCATATCAATTCTTAATCCATCACTTAAGACCCTAAGCTTAATTAATTTGTCTAATAGAGGTCCTAATCATTATCATAACCACCCTTCATAATCCACATCAAAATATTTATTTCCTAATCCATTATCATCCTAAACACCATCCAAGCCACCATTGAAACTTATACCCAAGTCATGTCACCTTCCATGCCATCCTTTTCCTCCATTAACAAGGGAAACCAAAATGCCCTCCATGTTCAACCAACACCCATCCCTAACCATATCTTATGCACTTCACATCCTAGTCAACCCATTGTCAAGCCAAAAATCATTGTCCAAGGACCACCAAAAATCACCATCAAAGGACCACCAAAAATTACCATCAAAGGACCACCAAAAGTCACCCTCAAAGGAGTACAAGAACCCATGCAAAATCCTACTTCACAAGATGCTAGTCCTAGCCTTCTCCACCCACTTTCACCTCTTCCATCTCATCCACATCATCCATTTCATGTTTTTCCACCTTTATAGCACCTACACAAAGTCAACCATGTTACTCACTTGACCTCGTTGATCCAAAACATGACACCATAGATCCCCATTTATGTCAAGATCAAGGTAGTCCTTGTGATATCATTCCATATCATGATCCTATCCTTAATAATGAAATAGGGAACTCACATAAGCCTCACAAAAAACCATTCAACACTACCAACAACAAACAAGATGTAAAAGTTTGCAACATAATTAATCTTCCCTATTTAACTTGCAACAAAGTTTCTCAATTTTAATACAATCTGATTACACAATTTATTTTTTTTTGCAGCCATAAAATCTCAAATAAATCAATACAAAACAAATTAGAATCTTCTATGTAACATCAAAGAACCTCAAAAATCAAGCTACAATTCTTCTTCTTCAAAGCATCTCCCTGCATTGTGAAACTAGCTCTCCAATCTGCAATCTTCAATCACCAACCTGCTGATCTTCAACCATGGATTTCATAATCCATTTGCTGTTGAAAAACACTCTCTCAAACCTGAAAAATCATGGCTTCTACCTTCTTTCTTCAAAAATCCACACCTGGGAAGCACCACCTTCAATTTGGCAACAACAACCACCAAAAATGACCAAAATAAAGCATATAAATTAACTATTTCAAACCTTTCCTGTAACTCCCAATTTTCTATGCCTACAAATGGAAAATATGATTCAAAAATGAATTAAAATCATTAAATGTTGAAAAGTCATCTTTTTGTAACCTTCATCCATGATTGGCCAAAAAAAGCAGCCAATTCCTCACAAATAGGAACCTTGGAATAGAAAAAAGCCAAACTACTTGCTCTTGGGCGTCCAAATTCTTCATGAAAAAGTTAAGGAACATTAAATTAGTTGTCACAACTTGTAACTCCCCAAATCCCATGCCCAAGAAGGTGTATTTGAAGATTTTTCCTTGAAAAGGCCACAAAATCAGCCCAAATCACCATAAAACTGCAACATAACAACTTAGCCAAATATTTATCAAATATTTTAGGCCTTATTACAAAAATTTATTCACCTACAATATGAAAAGACAAAACTAAAGCAAAAATAAAATAAAATATTTGTTTGGTTGATGCAATATTGCTAGTCAACTGTGGATGTTCCTACATCACTTAAGTCCATCCAAGAAATCCTTCTAGATAACCATGGAATCCAAGATAAACCTATCTTTAATCAAGATCCTATCTTTGATCAAGATCCTACCATTGATCAAGAAATCCAAAATGATCCCATTTCATATCAAGATAAATCCATCCCTTCCATACCACCTCATGATCCAAGTCTCTCAACTCCATGCCATAATCCTAGTCCATCAACTCTATCTCATGATCCTATACCATCTCATAACCTTACCATATCCAACCCATTTGATGATCTTAGCATATCCACCTCATATTATGATCCTATCATACTACCTACATGGTATGACCCTAGTCCATCACAAGAACAAAACTTTCCATCCATTACCCCATGCAATGATCCCCTTCCTCTAAGTCAAGATCAAATCATCCCTTCACCTCCATGTCATGATTCCCTTCCATATCATAACCAAGAGAAAACTATACCATCCACCCCATCCCATGATCCCACCTTAAGTCAAGATCAAAGAACTCCTTCACCTTCATGTCATGATCCTAATCCTCCACAAGATCCCATCACTTCTATCCAAGTTACTCATGAACCCAACACTTATCAATTGGGTTCCTCCACTTTCATCCAAGTTGGTCTCCTCCAATAACCTATCATTCCCTCCATGCCATACCCTCCTCAAAATGGACTTGCATCTTGTTTTCAAAACAATAAGTATCCCATTGGTAAAAGGATTTGTCAAAAAATGCATTATCAAGGCAAAGGGTTAGGCCTCCATGAGCAAGGCATCTTAGAACCTATCCAAAACCAATAAAATCCTGATTATCATGGCCTTGGCTACAAATCTCTAGACATTGGTACTCCTTCCATTCACACCAAATCCAAAATCCCTCCACTTAAATCCAAATGTCCACATTCCCCATCCTCAAAATCTATCTTCGGCCCTTATATTCCAAATCCTATTCCTTCATCCCTTCCATCCATTTTGGGTCCCTATGTCTAAAAACAAAGTCCTCCATCCCCTCCATCCATCTTAGGACCTTACATTCCACCACCTAGCATTCCTATTCCAAGATCCCATTATCCTCTTTATCCATCATCTCATATCCCTAAACAAGATCTACAAAGGCACACACCCTTGAACCTTTTCCAACATACCTACACCAACCTATCCATAATAAATCCACATCATTCATATCCATCACCAATCCCATTGCTCTTGGAAGCAATTTAGATGCCAAATCTCAAATGTATAAAGCCAAAAATCCACAAAAATTAAAGGATCAACATGTCCCATCAAAAAGACATGTAAAAAAAATGAAAAATGTGATCCAAGATCAAAAATCTAAATCCCAAAGGCCACAAATTCCCATGAAGCAAAAATCAAAGTCAAAAACCATGTGAATTCCAAAAATACTCATAGAATCAATGCATCCCAAAGAAAAATCAAAATTGACATCCAAACTTGCTTATCCAAAAGCTTCATCCAATTCTACGTCCTCCACCCCATCTATGAATCCTTCATCACGTCCATCCATTTTGGGTCCTTAGATCCCAAAATCCACAACCATTCCTCCATCTAAATCTCCAAATTCAAAAGCCACTTCTCTTCCACAACTCCACCACCCTTCAAGGTGTGTGCCAATGTTGATCTTGCCAACATTTCCATCCACTCATCTACAAGTCATCCATCAAACCATCCATTATCCAACATCCATCATTCATCCTTCCATCCCTCTTATACAATCCTTTGCATAAATCCATATCCCTCTCCGTCTTCCCATTCATTTCATCCTCCTTACCATCATTCTACCAACGTCTATGAGCATACCTCCAATTGTCCATGATCTAATGGAGCACATGTTTAAGCGATACCATCTATGGAGCTAGATTATTGAGTCCTCCCTTCATCTCTCTACCATGCATCCACCTTCTTCCAAATCTACTTAGCCATATCCTTATCCATCTCTACCTGTCCTATTCCCAGAAAATCAGAAAAAAATAAGAGAAAATAGAAAAATAAATAAATAAATAAATAAAGTAAAGAGAAATCATTCATCCAATGGTGAAAACCACTTCTTGTGGTGTCTTGGATAAGTACCATGATGAAAACCTGAAAAACATGCGTCATGTGTAATCCATTACCCTCTTGCACTCTACACTTGGGGGCAAGTTTCATCCATGCTATCCTACCTATCACACTCCCCCTTTATTCCTCGTGTCCTATCCATTATCCTGATTGCATTCATCCCCCTTTTCCATCATTTGATCTTGAAAAGGCTAAGGATATTCATATACTTCATGCAATATATCCTTCCACCCATCTTATCTTATCCATATCATTTTGTGAGCAGCGTTATTTTTACTATCCTAAATGATGCAAAACAACAAAATGCAAAGGAGAAAAACAACACTTCAACACCTCACTGATTAGCCTAAGTTGACTTGAACAAAATAAAGATAAAAACCAGATTATACCTTGTTCAAGTGATCTTCTTGGTTGGCCCTTTGATGTGGCTTGAATGTGTGCTCCTTGATGGCAAGTGGACTAAAATGCTATGCAAAGTGATGCAAATTTGATGTAGAATGCAATGAAAGATGTGGGTATTTGGATTGATGAATGCAAAATGGAAGCTTGGTGAGTGCAATAATGGTGGATTCAAGAGCTTGAATGAGAGTATGTTGAATGCTTGTGAGTGAATGAGAGCTTGAATTGTGAATGCAAGTTATGGGTGAATGAATGAATGTGAGACAAAGTCTTCCATTTTAAGGGAAGAGTCTCTAGAGAAATCAATGATCAAGATTTTGCCAACATGGGCAAGATGAAGGGTTGTGGTGAGTTGAAGACTCACAAGCCCTCACATCTTTCCATGTGGAAGAGTAGGTGTCACAAGGACGGGTGAGTTGGAAAGATGACATGTGAGGTGGAGGTACTTGCAAGTACCTTGGGATTAGGGGAAGATCTCCTTAAAAAAGGAAGTTATTTTCCCCATATGAGAGTGATGGTGACAAGTGAAGAATTTTAGAAAGTCCTCTCGTATCATCATGGGGATGAAAGAAGTTGTTGGGGGAATAAATGTGAATTTTAAATTCACATGATTGGGGAATACCTTGGGGATAAGACAAGGTCCTTATAAAGGAAGGCCTTGTCCCATGTGACTGATGTGACAAGTGAGAATTTAGAATTTCCCAACTTGCACAGGGAAGAGAAATGCATTGAATGAATAAATGTGAATTTTAAATTCACATGGGGAAGAGGTTAAGGCTTAAAAAGATAAGCACTTATGAAAATTTGACTTGGAGGACATGCCAAAGATGGCATGTGATTAGATTAAGGTTGTGCAAACAGGTGATTAAGAAGATTAATGAAGGATTAGAGACAAGTGGCTAAATATGGAGGATGTGACATTAATCCTAATTAAGAGTGTGCAAATCCTAATCATGGATTAATTAAACTAATCCAGATTAGAATAATATTATGGAGGATGTGATAGGGAGAGAGAAAATTAAAATAAAATTGATTTAAATTCAAAAAGGCTAAATGACTAAATTAAATAAATTGATATATTTATTTAATTTAGAGAGGAAATGATGAAAGGTAAAGTATTAAATTAAATACTTTAGAAGCCTTAGGCAAAAGGGGGAATATTAATTAAATAAAACGTTTAATTAATATCGATGAAATAAGTGAATAAAGGAGATGGATTTGACCATATGGTAGTGGTCAAATTTGGATGTCTACACATTCATTCCATATCTCCCATCTTATCCAAATCAATCCATCTTCCATTCCAATATTTGATCTTGATGAAGAGCCTAGGGGTCAAATACCAATGCATCCATATCCTATCCACTTGATCTTGATCATCCTATCCATATCCTCCATCATACATCCCTTATCATATCTTTATCCTCCCATCCTATCCAATTCACTCCCTCTTTTCACCCTTGATCTCAATAAAACTAGGGGCAAAATATACATACATGCTTTGGACAATGTAAGCCTTACTTCCTCTACCATTCATGTCCTTTATGCACTATCCTTCCATATCATACATCGCTTATCATCTTCCATCCATGATTACACTACCTCTAGTGTGGGTAATCTCAGTCCTTTGCAATTATTCCTTGGAGCTCCATATTCCTATCCTCCATCCTCCATCATCATATCTCCCATCATCGTCCATTATCCAAAGTCATCTCTCCTATCCATGGAACTCCTCCATCCTTCCATCCTTTATCATATCTTGGTCCTCCTTTGTCATCGGATCTCATTTAATTCTCCAATATTATCTTATCCAATCCATTTATCCCCTATCCTTCCAATCCAACCATCCCAATCCAGTCCATCCAAATACAATCAATCATAATCCATGCAATCCAATTTTGCAACCTAGCACATCATTCAAAACATTCCTTGGCTTTATTTTTAGCCTTGCTGCAAACCTTGATCATTTAGTCACATTATCATCATAGGGATATGTCTTTACCAATCCTCATGTTGTTTCAAGATGTGTACTTCTCATGTCAAACAACATCTTCATCGTCATCAATCAATCTGTCAATCAATTTTTAGCTTGGCTTGGAGCATAGTCCTTGTTTGCTTTTGGTTTGATGTGCATGCTTTCTTTTTGCTTGTGTATTTTATCATTGTTTGTATTTATCATGGTCTTTGCATTCTATTGTCACAAGGACACCATGGTCTTCCATATCATGGTGTTATGGGGCATATGTTTGCACTTGACCTTTTTGATCACGTACTTGGCACATTGTCATCCTGGTTCCTTATACCTTGGTGCATAATGTCAAGTACAATATCAAATATAGGTTCATCATATCATTGTACCATGATGATCCTCCATCCTCCCTCTCCATCCATACTTTCATCATCCTTATCTATTTTCTTCTTTCTTTCTATCCTTCATTCTTAAAGTCCTCTCATTTATTTCGAGAGCACACTCATGTTTTTTGAACCCACATGTCCTCTTGAGGGGGCATACCACTACCTCCTCGTCACCCTTCCTCATCATCGCTAGTGACTAAAACATCATGCTTCTAGTCCTAATCCCTTTCCTACCCTCTATGTTTTATTCTTTGAAATGATGTTACTTCTCTTAGTCATGACATCATCTCAAAGAGGGGCAAAATGTAGACACTGAAAAATGTCCTAAACCTACGAATGCCATTTTCATATCAATTCCTCCTACTTGCATAATTAAATAATTTTAATTATTTAATTATCTTCTAAGGTCATATTCCTCTATTAATTAAATAATTCTTAATTATTTAATTAATTTATTTTCTCCTTATTCGTCCCTTCATTAATTAAATAAATTATGTTTATTTAATTACGTCACTAATTAACCCCTTCCTCTCTATAATTAAATAAATGCTTATTTATTTAATTATTATTTTTTTACTATAATTAAATAATTATTTTAATCATTTAATTATTCATTATCCTCTTCTTCTATAATTCAATAAATTTTATTTATTTAATTATTTACTAATTTATCCTTTTCCTCCATTTTCGAGTTAAATTGTTATTTTAATTCAAAAGTCAACATGTCACATGTACGTTGTAGCCTATCATGGGTTGAAATTTGCACAATCTAAAGGATTTACTAAAGTTTGGCTTGAGGGTGATTCCCTTAATATCATTAATTATCAGTAAAAAGTTGTCATATCCTTCGTTAATGGTGGAGGCGCTTATTAATGATGCCATCAATATTATAGAGTCCTTTGATCAATGCCTTATCTCTCATGTTTATAGAGAAGGCAATAGGTTGGCTGATTTCTTCGCCAATTATGGGGTCAATGATGCCAAGGTGTGGGGTGAACATGATCTTCTACCCCAAGAAGCTCACTCAATTATTCAACATGATGCTCAAAGGTGCTGAGATGTTTTCTCTTTTTATGATGATAGGTTGTCACATGTTCCTTAAGTGACAACTTGTTTTGGTGTTGAGAGGAAAGGCCGAGAGGTATGGTGTGTTGGTTCGGATGACTAGGCCTTCCCTTCTCATGAATTCCCTCTACCACATTATCAATTCCACACAGATTATGGGTAGTCGGGAAGCATTTTCCTTCTCGAGGTTTCTTATTTTCTAGGGCAAGCTTTCTAAGTTTATCCGCCTTGTTTGCAAGTTCTTTTTGTTGATGGGGTTTTTGCATTTGCTACTTGAAACATATTGGAGCCTAAATCGTGCGGCACTGTCAAAGCAAACAAGAGATTATGGGAAATCCTGGAAGCGGGTGGTGTTATCCCGTATATGGAGAGGCTGCACAGGTACGATAAGAAGAAATCCCAAGACTTTCTGGAGGAATGGCACAATAGGGTGTTGGAATTTGGGGGAAAGGAAGTTACTATCACCGAGGAATTAATTGTTGAAATTACTGGAATGCTGATGGATGGGACAAAGTTTTACAGAGACAAGAACGAGTCTGACCCGATTATGGATGTCTTCTTCAAACATAATGAGTGAAGGAAGCTGGAACTAGTGAAGTGTGGAGGTTATCTGCACTCTTCTCTTAAAGAAATATGGAGAGATGTCGCAGAGGAGATTATGAGGTACTTCACTTTGGATGGTCGCTTTTCTATTATTTCAGGGTGCCATTTTGTTTTAATGAACCATTTTAGGCATAAAAAGAGAGTGTCCTTTCCATATTATCTTTTGGTTTAATTGGAAACTAGTATTAGGGATCATAGACATAATCCTAAGAACCCTATACTCCATGAAGGGATTATTGTGTTGATAATTGACTATGTTAAGGCGTTTATCTTCCCTGCTGAACCCTCAGCTAGTATAAAAAAGAAAAATCTTGAGTATATCACTAGTTCTGAGGAGAATTTTGAGGATGCGGACTACACCCTGGCTCAGAGGCTTCTTCGGAAGGTGATTCAAAGACTTTTATTGGGTCTAAAGGTAAGAAGAAGAAAAAACCCCAATCTAATGCTCCCTTTATAGATGAGGAGTCTATTTTTGGTGATGAGGTTGAGATTGTCAAGCCCCCTGAAAATCTAAAGCTTTGAAGGGATCGGGAGGCAATAAGAAAAAAGGTTGTTGGAAATAAATGAAAGAAGGCTCAATCCTCGATCTCAATGGTTGATGGGTATGATACGGGTGTTGAGGGTGAAGTTGAGCAGCCTAGTTCTAATCTTGGAAAAAGCTTGAGTGGTGAGAAGCTAAAGGGGCCGAAGAAGGAGAACCTGACCAAGGAGGTCACGACCAATAAAGGTCAACAAGGGATTCTCCCTATTTTTAATTTACAAAACAAGAAGGCGCAATAGGTGATCAACTCTTCAGGGATTTTAGAGAGGGAAGAGCAGCAGGGGCTTCCTGACCAGGTGCTGGATCATAATGTGGACAAAGGGGTGGAGGTTTTGGCTCAGAAAGGGAAGGATGCATTGAAGAATGCTTCTTCTAGTGAGGACTCTAAGGCAAATTTTTCCATTAACAAACATGGTTTTAATTTTAGGAGGGAAATCATGCTAGATTATCTTGTACTAGTGAAGAATCACTCTCTCTGTTTAATCTCTTTAAGTGGGTCTTTCATGAAATGAATTCTACTAATGTTCATGTTAGAGTGGCTTGCACTAATGTTGATGAGGCTTCCTCTTCTAAGGGACTGATTATGCAAGCTCAGATTGATAAGGTTCAGGCTGAACTCAAACATCTTTGTGATACTCTCAAGATGGTTGCGGATGAAATGATCAGTATGAAGAATTCCTATGAGCAACATTTTGCTATTTTGGAGGGAAAGTTACAAAAGGTTGTGGAGGTTAGCAAACATGCCATATGCAATGAGGCGATGAGTTTGTGTCTTTTGAATGAAAAGGCTAGGAAGTGGTTGGGGGACAGCTCTGGAGCCAAAGACTTGGTGGATGAAGGTGAAGTGCAACATAAAACTACTAAGGAAACTGACCCTTCTACCCATACTCGCAACAAGACAAAGCTTAATGCTAAGAAGGGTGTTCCTACCATTGAAGTGGTGGAAGTTATGAATGCTAATTAGAAAATTATTGGCAGTGATCTTGAAGTGGCGAACAGTATGAAAGATCTTTAGTTTTCTTATTTTTTTGTACCTTTTTTTGGTTGTCTGTGTCATTTTTTGGTTGCTTCTCCTATTTTTGATTATATGATGATGCAACGACTTATCTTGTAAAGGGTTTCAGGGTCCCTTCAAAATCTAATTTTCCTATAATAAAAAGCATGTCACATGTACTCTATAATTAAATAATGTTTTCATTATTTAATTATTCACTTTCCCTTCCAAATTAAATAATTTTCTCCAATAACCTCTTTATCTGTGCCAATCTTATCTCTTCATGTCTCATTTAATTTTAGCCCTTGATTGAATTAGCCATTCATTTCTTGTCATTGCCCTAATTTAGCCCTAACCCTATTTCATACTACAACTTTCATTCTTGGCCATTGATTAAGACATCTTATTGAAATTCAATCTCAACCCTTCATTCAAAATTTTATTTTCTATAAAAGACCTTTATCCTTTTCATTTTGATATCTACACTCTATCTACATCTAGACATGAACATTTTTTATGCTAATGTCATGCTACTGGAATCATGAGCAACCACATTCAAATCTTCAACAACTCAACATACTACATTCAATCTTTTGAGGTTTGCATTATATTTGGTTTGGTTTAAATTATGTTTTATGCATATTTCTATTTCTATCCATTTTGCATGCATACAACATCCATAATTGAATAGAAAGTAGAAGAAAATACCTGATAAGGGCCTCTCAACTTAGACAAAATCAAGAAGATAGATTCATCACTAGATTATCATGCCCACATCCTTTTAATTATGACAAAATCAACTTGAATTGTGCAAAAAAATCATGAATTGAAGGAAATGCATCTAGAAAGAGTGATTGTAGATCCACTTGAAGTTGCAAGACTCTAAACTGATTACTTTTAGCATACAATTCTTCAAGTTTATCCCAAACATTTTAAGGTGTTTTACACTCTGCAATATGAAACAAGTTATTAGATACATGTAAGCCAATGAGCCCTTTTGTTTCATCCATTTTACATATATGGATAAATTTTTCATAATCCCTCATGAACTCAGGTTGTTCTGCATCTAACACTGGCCATAGACCTTTAGACTATAACAATTGAGTCATTTTTAGCTTTCATGTATGATAATTGTGTGGAGCGAGTGGTTCAATTTGCTTTAGATCCTCCATGAACACCAAAATAAAGAAGACAATTTGGCACTTAAATTGTGCCTTTCACCCCCCAAAATGTATTAAAACTCAATTTGCAACCCCCCTAACAAAGTACAATGAAGAAATTTTGCAATTTGTACAAGTGACAAGCTCAAATCAACTGTTTATAACACACGATGATTTCTATTTTTTTTAGGAAAAATAACTTTCCAAAACTAAAAATAGAGGTTACAAATAGATTCCTTATGATTTTTTGATCAATTTCAAAAAAATTTTGCCAAATTTCGACTTTGTATGCAAAAGTTATGTCAGTTACAAGTAATAAATGCATCTGTACCTTCAAGTTGAAAAACTAGTAAAAATGGAAAAATTAGAAAAAAAAACTTGCACCACTATGAAGTTCATTGAACTAGCTTTTCGATGATATCTCGTTTGCAAAAAACTGACACTGTGGTGAAAAGTTATGAATTTTTTAAAAACTGACTGAAATTAAACCTGCAGTGACAACCCCCTGGCAAAATAAAAATTTACCAAAAATCAAATTCGTCTAAAATAGATAAAATTTATATGAGGATAGGGGTTTTCGGGCCTTTTGAACACAATGGCAAGGTCCATTTGGGCTCAAAATGCTCCAATAAAAGGTTGTTCGTAGATATGAGCTTCAAACCCCCATTTGCCGAAGTTGCAAATGGTGACCAAATTGAGTGAAACAAAAGCCAAATTTGATTTTTTCGAGCCTCCTAGATGCAATGGGACAACCAAAAATACTTCCACTATAGCCAAAAGTGTTATAATAACTAGATCTCACCAAAATGCATACATGGAATATAGGATTAAAAAATATTTGCAAACCCTTTATATTCTCAAGACCGTATTGAAACACAAGAAAAGAGCATACGAGAAATTTACAAGATCATAAAAGAAACTCAAATCACAATAGAAAACTTGATGGTAGAAAATCTCTAATGAAAAAAATGAAGGGGCTTACAAGATTCAAAGCTCTGATACTATGTTGAAGTGAGTAACCAAAATCTTCAATCTACAACACCAAATAACCTCCATAAGAAATAGACAGAAGTAACAATGGAAGATGCTATTCCACCAAAAAAAAATTACAATATGATACAATATGCAATAATACTACAATACAATGCAAAATATGCTAGATATGCCTTGCTTATAAAGGCAAGGATGAGAGATAGGATAAGACAAGATCATGACAAGTGTCTTAATCCTATCACATGATACAACTAACTCATAACTACTTAGGATAATGTAAAGTCTAGATTAAGCATCTATGAATTCTAGATAAGACAACTAAGAATTTTAGAAGGAATCTTTTATCCCAAGTAAACTTAACATGTGAACTAAGTCTCCTAAGTCCCTAGTAAAGAATTAACTAGGTACAAGACAAGTTATTCACACCAATAGAAACCATGCATCATAGGTAGGATAAGTCTCTGCATCATACAAACCACTGACATATACCGACAATTGTGGGGGCGAGTTATCTAAAATTTTTGATCGCTACTTGAGGAGGGACTTGTTGTCCCCAAACTGTCTCTTTGGTAGCTGTGCAAATATGGCTCTGTAGGTAGGGGGCACTATATCCTATAGCTCCTCGAATTGCTTGGCCACTTGATCAGGGAGATACCTCTCCACCATGGTGTGCTCTCATCCAAGAATATACTTGGTTTTTTGAGCATAAAACAATTACTCTTGGTCATCATACCATGGATGGGCCTGGATCCACGACCTCCATTGAAACACAGTCATATCGTCAATCATACGCCGCTAGTAGGCTATCCCTATAGTGCCTGTGTGCTACAAGGTAGTGATGGCTCTATATTGGTAGACAATAGGCTGATTTGGATCAATGTCAGCGAGGGTGATGATGGGTCTGAGCACAACAATGTACTCCCAAGCCCAAATGTGTAGCAGTGTGACACCAACCGTTAGACTTCGTCCTCTCAGGTAAACAACCTGATGCATGTCATGGTATAATGAGGCAAGAATGAAGGGACCCTAAGCATAGAGAGTCATCCTCTCTACCATCCCCGCCCAGGTGAGTCCCCAATTGAAACTGAACCCTATGCCTCATCTACTTGGTAGAGCACTCCGTTGATCAATGCGCCTATAACTATTGTCGAATCAGGAACCCGCCCTCAGTACTCTCATAGGTCGATCTAGTGGTTGTCTACACGAATGGTATCTAGCTAGAGAACATAAAAAATCATGTCCATACTTGTGTCAGTGTCGTATATGACTCTTTCCTCGTGGATCGAGACCCGTAGAATACGCCACACATCCTCTAGAGTAATTGTAGCCTCTCCAGTGGGAAGATGGAATGACAATGTCTTATTGTGTTAGCGCTCCACCAATGCACTCATCATCGCTAAATGGGTTTGAATCTCTGACATGTGGATTACGAACCTTAGTCCAATCACTAAAAGGAAGAAGTTCTTGTTGTTACAAAAATGACAAATATGGGAAAGAATACTGGGTCTGTGCTCATGGGACATGAGTGATCTAATGATCTCTTACACGCACAAAGTGAACAGTGTCAAATTTGCTAAAAACTGACAAAATTTGGAGTCTAAAAACCCTAAATCAACAATTGTGCGCCAATTTTACAATTGTGTCACTCTGGTAAATTTCAATTGCATTGTAGTTTGATAATTGTGTCGCTATAATCAATTGCGCATTGAAATTCAAAAGCGTCATGGGAGAAAAATTACTCATTGCGACCCTATCTTGTAATTGCATTGCAATTTTACAATTGCGTCACTGGACTAAAATAGTCCATTGCGTCACTATTTCACAATAACATCATTATCCTATAATTGACTCTAAACCTAAATTGACCATAGCAACACATTACGACAAATGCGTTGCAACAACTCAAAATTGCGTCGTCGACTGTGACAAAGGCGTCGCAATATTGCGACACAATTGTCTAACCAACTTCGACTCAAAATAAATGCATAAAAAATGTGAAAATGAAAAAAGTTTCAAAGTACATATTGGGGTCTTGCATTGGCGAGGCGTTGGAACTCTTGTACCCTGTCTGCAAGGTGTTGGGAAAGCGCAAGATCAACAATAGTGTCAAGGTATTAGAGAAAAATCAACAATAATTCATTAAGGCAATGAGTGCAATTGAATTGAAAGTGACATCTCAACTCCTATTTAAGCCTAAAAACTAGGGTTTTTGCCTTAATTAGAGGGGAAATGGGATTATTTAATCTTTTTAATCAATTTTTGAGCTATGTAGCCTATTTTGAAACATTTTTTAGTGTCATGAGCCTGTTTTCGCGTCCCAGAGCTTACTTTTTGCAGTTGAACCTATGTTAAATCTTTGTCGCGATCTTGACCTAAAAATTTAAATTTTTGTTCGATCTCTTGAGGGGGCAATATGCTAGCATAAATTTTCGCTGGGGCAACAATGGGGCATCCATAAGATCATATGATTTTTTTTTCAAATTTTTGATCTAAGGAGCAATGTTGATTAAAAAAACGTCATTCTTTGAACCAATGTAACAGGTACTTCACTTCAAAAAGGGGAAAAATGTACACTTAAAATCGTCCTGATCGATATTGCACATCTGAATTTGATTACTAACACTGTTTTCATATTAAATCGTCTCCTTTCGACTACTTAATTAAAATAATCTTATTTATTTAGTTACATTTATCATTTTCTCCTATTAATCAAATAATCAATATTATTTGGCTAATTCATCATCTTTCATACTATTTAATTAGATAATGTGAATTATTTAATTAAATTTCTTAAATCCTCTCATTTGATAAAATAATCTTAATTATTTAATTGATTGTCATTAATTCCCCTTTTATTAAATAAGTTAATTGCTTATTCATTATGCACAATTAAATAATGCTTTAATTATTTAATTAACTAATTTCTTTTCTCCTCCCATAGAATATTCCTCCATCTTTGATGAAAATATCTTATCAACCTCCTAATTTTTAGAAAGTGTGTTTCTTCAAGTTGATTTGAGCCATTGATTAAAATCCTTGATCCTTGTCAACTTGCAATCTCATCCATTGATTGGATTCTTAATCCACACCAACTATTCTTATTGATTTTCATCCATTGATTGATCAAATGATCAAATCAATCTTGACCATTGATTCAACTATTTTTCCTATAAATAATCCTCATTTCTATGAAAAAGATCCACTATTCATTTATACCGCACCTTGGCCCACCAAATTGAGACTTTCCCCTAAACCTTACTCAAAAAAGAATTCCTTCACAAAAAAACTCCAAACCGAGGTGTTAAAAAATAAAGCATATGGATAATAACAAATATCTGACAGATGCCATCCAAACTGGCGCGAAAGTAAATTGGCGCCATTTTTTGGCGCGAAAAGCATGAACTTACAATAACTGTTTTTTGGGTCCACTCCTTCTGCGTAGAAGACATTTTTGAGAGCAAATGCTCTGTGAAAAGATTTCAGTTCCAGCATATTTTGGAGATTTCTGAAAGAAGAGAGAAAATTCATACAATGGGAGGTCCAGCATTTGATTGCCTTAGAAATCCACTTGGTGCGGTTAGATTTATGTTTGAAAAAGCAATCTCTGCAGGAGCAGATCCTTCAAAGCTTAACAGATCAGACTGGGGAGCCATAGAACTCTTTCAGAAATTTGTTTTTCAAGATGGAGGCCTTCAAAAGGTGATTTTATTTTCGAAGGCATCCACAATATAGATTTTGTTTCTATCCGTATACAGTCGTTTCTGTATGCTTGGTAATATAAGCATCATGGATTGTATGAAGCCTAAGTTAGTTATATTATGAAAAACAAATAGCTGTTCAAGTTGTAAGAGTTTGGCGCGTTAGTGAGTTCTGATGCTAAATATAGAGGTCCATTGGGCATGATGGGTTTGATATGCAGGTTCCTGAGATAAATCTCGTGAAGTTGGATTCTATTCCACCTAATTCTCTCGTCAGGTTTCGCGGGATTGTGCAGGATATGTTCGATTCTGAGTTCTATGTTGGAGCTTTCAAGGTAATTTCATTTTTGCTGTAAATATCCTGAAGTTTTTTATGAATAGGTTTAAGGTTTTCTGATTTTAGATTTAGTAATTTCGCCTTTCATTGAGTAATCTTTTAATCAGCTATAACTCTAGGGGATCTCCTCCGAAAGCGCTGCTTCGGTTGAGGTATGACGATCCATCAAGTTGGATGCCTAACTAAGTCATATAGCACCCAAATGATTCATCATGTTTCCCAGGTTTTTAATCTTGGCTCTGTATGAAAGCCCTGATAGTGCTTTTATCAATTAAATTAATCCTATTCGACAGGAATCATGGCATATTAAGGGTTCAGAGTTGAAAATAATAAAAACCGGGGCTTAAACTTTTTCTGGGCAAACCTTGTGTGAGGTTATAAGCGGTTTTTATATACTTTGGGGTAGTTTTAGAGTTTAGTCATGTGCTGCTACGATTGCTGGAGATGCAGGTTGTTTTATTACAGTGGAGGGACTTGAACCCGGATCAGCATTGCACTTTTTTACTTAATTGGATTTTTTCTGGGGTTTATTATATTGTTGGGCTCTAAGGTCCGAAGGTTAGAGGCGTGTGAAATTTCATAGGTTTGTGGTGCTAATTGGAGTTAAAAGCTTTTGTTTATTCTGCTATTGGTGCTATTTTTGTATTTTGTTTCTGTGTTCAATGTATTAACTTTATCTATGGTTTATAGGATGGCTCAACATGGAGAACAAACAAGTATGCAGACATGGCCTCTGTGCAAATGCCTTCGGACGCTCAAGTGGAAGTGTGGGATCGCCGCCTTATGTATTGTGTTCCTGTGAGTATTACAGGCCTTGAAGCTGTATTCGAGTTATGCAGTGTACTATCTCGTAATCATCAGATGATGTATTGGATTGTAAATTTTAGATTTAAGGATGTTAGTTTGAGGGAGATCATTCTCATTACAATGATCCATTGTTTGACTGGTACTGAATAACAGGTAGCATATTAGTGAAAATTTAGGATTCATATCTGAACAAAGTGAATTGATCATATGATGGGTCGTATCAGGTTCCTGGAGAGAACGCATGGGTAAGAGATGCTTCTTGCAAGGACGATGATTGTTCTGATGACATTCCTCCCCAACAGAGGGAGAAGCGCCAGCGTGAGCCATCTACCTCAACAGAGGATACTGATGTAAGTTTTAGTCCACGCCTGTATTAATTATAATTTTCTATTATTTCAAGGTAGAGAGTTATATCTCTCTATTAGAGGCCAGAGTATGTAGGTAAACAAACATCAACGGGTTTGCTGGAATGATGACCATCCACAGCTTCTTGTACCTAAATCTAAACTTAAATAGTTTAGTTACCTAAATAGCAATCTAGTCTACGAGATACTCATTCACCTCTAAAGGTGGATAAATTGTAGTGACACTGATAAACCTCTAAAGGTGGATAAATTGTAGTAAGTGACACTGATAACCAACTGTTTTGTTTGTTTAAAGTATAACCAATGGTTGGTTTCTCTGATGCAGATGGTTAATGCTGAAAGTGAGATTTCAAGTGAAGCTAAGAGAAAGGTAAATTGATCCGCCTCTTTATCTTGTTAAAGTAACCAATGCAAAGTCTTTTTATACGGGGAATAAGTTTTTGGCTTTCAACTCAGCGTGAAGAGGACGGCTCATCCAGCACCTCTGAAATGGATACTTGTGAAAGAAAACCAAATCAAATTGAGTTTGATCCCAACATGCCACTTGGCCAGACAAATTTGCTGCCATGCCTAGTTAAGGTACAGTGTTTTGCAGATTTTGGGTGATCAGTTTTAGGTTTTTACTGACAAATTCTTTCTTAGTAAATGAAGCAAGAATTAGTTCCCTTGAGATAGATGGGCTAGAATTGTCTTTATGGTATCGAAAATAAGAAATTGCTTATAAGATCAAGGCTATGGTTCGCAGATCTATGATGGTATAGACGTAGACTTGAAGCTGAATGACATTGTTGAGTTTATTGGTGTGTTCACATTTGATCCTGAGCTGACAGCCCCAAGTAATGATCAAGATGCAATGGCCCATTCATTTTTAGATGAGGACGTTTTAAGTCATTTGCCTGCAAGTAAGGTTAGTGATTTTGTGGCTCTTAGTTGCTGATAAATGATAATCATGCAATTTCACTAATTTTAATTTAAGGATGATGGCAAATAATTAATGTTGCAATATGGTAGCTCTTAGTAATTTGCTCCATTTGTCAGGTTCCTCGCCTTCACAGCATTGTATGTCGAAAGCTTTCCACTAGCAGTCTCGTTTCTCTTTCTAATAATTCTGAGGTAAGCAAGATTGGTGTGAAAGGGTTTTTAGGCCATTTCTGTTTGTTATATGTTTTTTCATTTTGTATATGTTGAATGGAGCCAAGCTACACCAAGATCCGTTCCGTTAAGGAGATGGGTTTATTTTATATGGATTCAATTGACAAGCTTTTTTTAGAACCATTTTTATTCTTTTGCCCAGCTAGATTTTAGAAAAAAAAGTTGCAGGCTTTATCCCTTTCAAAAATTGTAGCCATTTTTTCTGTTAATAAATCTGCTTTTGCTTAGTTTACTCTTGCAAGATTTCTGGATGAACTCACTTGCATTTCACATTCCATTATAACAGCTTGAGTTCTTTCTGGAATTAATTAATAACTGTTTTTTAAAACTTTATACTAAGTAATTTTTATTTGTTGGAATTTTAATGCTACTCGACGATTTGTTTGATACAATGCTGTAATAAGCCCATGAGGAACTTAACTGTAATAATTTTGAATCTCCAATTGATTCTCTTTGTCCACACCAATCCTTTTTAATTGCATCATAGGTTTCTGGTCTTATGATTGATTTGTGCCCATTTCCTTAACTTGCTTTCCTGTTCGACGGCATGGTTGCTGAAAGTTCAGTACTTAATGTAGGTACAGTTAAGATCATTACCAATAAAGGAGTTCAGAGAATCCTTGTTACAAGGTCTCAAAGCTGTCTTTGGAGGGGATGACCTTGCAGCACATTATTTCCTGCTACACATCCTCTCACGGGTAAATATTTTCAAATCACAGTTTATTTTTAATAAATAATTTGTGTACCGAGTTATTGTACATTCTATGACAGCATTTTTTGATTGAGTACCCAATAAGAACTTTGTTTAATTGATTTTTTTAATATTAGATTGGACAAATCAAGTTTCAATTGGTGCAGTTAATCGTAAATTGCTTATCATACAATGCAGTTGAATTTGAAGTTAATTGCCAAGACACAAATGCCAATCATATTTCCACAAGATTCAAGGATATTTTTGAACTTTTATTTTTGTTAGTGAAAGGAAAAATGCAAACTAAATGTCATTAGGTAGAACTCGTATAATTTAGTTAACAAATGAAAATTTATATAGATTTTTGACTCCTATGATGAAGTTATCTGGTGTGCAAGAGAACAGTCATGTAAGAGGAATAGATGGCTTGCAGTAGAGGAATATCATATTTAAAAACCAACTGCACAACAATTTATTCTTATTTCTTAGTTGGGAAAGGTGCTTTGAATGTCAGTCTTAGTGATTTTAGTTGCCTGAATTTTCCTGGGTGCATGGAGTACATTATGACTGGCAAATGCTTGATGCATATATGATGTATCTACAATATCTATCTATACATACATTTTATGCTGGTTTATACACTTGATGTTAGTTTATCCTGTGTAAGTGCATTTTAGTTAATGCCCCGACTTTTGACACTTGATTGGTTTTCGTTGAATATTTTTTTTGGAACTTATACTGTATTGCTGCAGATACATGCTAGAGTTGAGCCTGCTGCACTTGGAAAGTTCTCGTTGAATTTGACCAAAGTTCAAGGGGGACCCATTACGGGGATGTTTATAGAACAGTTGAATGAAGCAATTAAAGAACTGGTCCCGTGTTCTCACTTTCTTCCTCTTACGATAGAATATCTCAACAGGTCCTCAGTTGCACCAAGGAAAAACTACCAAACAAACAGGTTAGACATTAGTGGTTTCTTATTCGTCCCCCCTTGACATTTTTGAAGGAAATTATGCTAAACTATGAAAGATGACGTTTTATGCCAAATCTGAGGACAACATAGTCTTCTCTTGGAATATAAGATTCTCGTAGTAACCTATTTGTTTTTTTTTTGTAGACTTTCAACTGGGGTTTTGCAGCTAGCTTCAGGAACACACTTGACAATTGATGAAACTCAACTGAAAGCGGGGACTTTGAATTCAACTGGTGTTGAAAATGTTCAGATATTCAGGGATTTGTTGGAGTGGCAGAAGGTACTGTTTTGTTGTTGAGAAAATTCAGAAGTCCATCCTAACAATGGCTATTGCCTATTTAGTATTAATAGTTCTGTCGATGTTTAATTCAGGTGGGATATGATTTTGAATATTACACGATGGATATGCCAACTGATATTCAAGTTCTCGTACTCTCGGATGGTAAGTCTAATATTTTTCCAACAGATATAGTGGTGCCTTTCAGACCCACTTCAGAGTCTTCTCCATTGAGTGCAAGTAGATTTGGTAAGCAACAGTGGCGACTGTACTTGAGCACAACGAAGTCATATGAACATACCATTGGGGAAGCTATGCAACAGGTATCATTCTGTTGCCTTTTGATGTTTAATGTATTAGTCAAGTTCTTAGGTTGATTTTCAGAAAATGGGCATTTGCACTTTTAAGTTACGTGGGTATTGGTATCTTGTACAGGTAGTCGAAAATGACATGGTAGCCGCTAGGCAACGAGATAGGTCTGTTGGACCTGAGGTCTTCGGCAGGTTTGATTTTCAATCCAATTATTTCAAATTTATTTCCTTTTTGTCTCTTAGTTTGGGAATACGTATTGGGCTATGATGATATTGCGTTCTGCTCATCTGAATTTTCGCTTTGGACATTATCTGCTTAACAGATGGCTAACAATGGCACGTTTGGTGTCTTTGAGTTTTGGGGAGAAAGCCTTAAGCATGGATCACTGGCAAATTGTCAAGGATCTGGAGAGGCAGAGAGCTGAAAGACTTGGATGTATTTGAGGTTTAATTCCCCTATATATATATAGCTCATAAAAGTAATGCTAACAAGGATTTATATATTGTCAGGCCCCAAGTGCATGGTTTTTGACAATCTTCTCAAACTTGATACATGGCACAAGAGGCTTGCTTGTAAAACAGCAAATAGCTAGGGCCTAGTTTGTAATGTAGACTAGTTTCTGGCAATCAAGATTTCGAAGGTTGATGTAACTGGAAATCTAAAATGTGCATTTTTAGTTATATTAAATTCACAAATGGTTCTGTTGTCAATTTTATAATAGCTGGGTTTTACTTTAGAGAGTCAAACAAAGGATTGACAGCCAAATCTTATGAATACAAGTGTGCTTTGTAAATGGATTTTCATTCATTTTGATTCTACTGAAGGAAAGTTCTTCCAAAACTATGTAAAATGCAATATCTAGATCTGTGGTGGTGTCAGATGATGAAGGTCTTTCTAAACTAAGCCTGATAATATGGCAAAGATATTATTTTCAGGATAAAACCTCTCTAAAGTGTAAGGCATAGATGCCAAAGAAAACCTCGTAATCCTAAAGGATTTTGTTTTGATTAATTAGAGATTTTCTTAAAGAGGACTTACACCCTGTACAATACAGCACATTATCTTTTAAGGACCGACATATCTGACACAACCACAGTATCTAGACCTACAGTGACATGTAGGTGGTAGAAGTCTTTCAAAACTAAGCCTGATATGATATTTGGGAAAGATGATATTGTTCAGGGTAAAATCTCTCTAGATTCCAAGGCATATGATGATGAAGAAGACCCTATAATTCCAAGGAAACTTTTTTTTGATTAATTAGAGTGATTCTTGATTGGGGTTCGCAACCTGTACAGTATAACACATCATCCTTCAGGACCAACATAGCAAACACAACCAACGTACACCATGAGATTTGAACAGGGGATCACTTTTTTAATGGCCAACAAACGAACTACCGCACCAAGCACTCGTGTGCAATCTCAAGGAAACTTTTAAAGGAGGTGCGTAAGCATATTGAAGGGTAGGAACATGTTCTTAATGATTCATATTATTAGCTTGGTGCTAAGAAAAAACCCATGGGAGGATATCAAAAAGCACAATACCACTTGAAGATCATCAAGATTATTGTTGATCAAGAACTGAAACCTCAGTTTGTAAGTCTCAAAAATCTTAAAGGATAATTATTGGCTATTATTACAAGTAAACATCTCACACGCAGCAATGGTGATTATTGGATATGCTAGACTGGGTCTTTAATCGAGGGCATGTGAATAAATGTGTATTGGGTGTATACGCAAAAATTACTTGATTGCCAGGTTCATGTGAATAGATGTGTATTTGGTGTATACGCAAAAATTACTTGGTTACCAGGTTCATGGGTAACGTAGAGGGCAAGTAAACTTTTCATTTCTCATTCCTTTTAATTATCCACCCTTGTATTTTGTGATCCCAATCTTAATGTTGTCCGCAGAATGAAAATTTGGTTATTTGAATATGGTAATGAAAAGGCCTTTCGATGTGTCCCGGGCAAGGCTTGCTTTTCTGTAGTTGGAAATGCATAGATAACCACCAACTTTTAAGTGGACGCTGAGAGTATGTGCTTGTTCTGGATCCATGGATGGATAAGCAGACAATAATATTCTATGAAGAATTCAGTAAGTTTTGACACCATTCATTGTTTATAGTAAATTAAGTGCTAAAGCTTGGCACTGAATCCACAGCAAATAATTTTGAATGCTTTCTTACTTTAACAAAGGAGTATGTACTGGTGCCGTTATATATTCCAGAAGCACCCTGTTCAAGGGTAGTACATGATGGTGGATAAGGTTAAAAAGGAGGAATCAGAGTAATTAACATTCAGGGGAGTGACATGATGTAACCAAGAAAAATTAAGGCTTATGAATCTTTTAGTTGGTGGGCTTATGAGACCACCTATATAAATAGTTAACATTCATAGGGTTGCTTGGTTCTCATAACCATTGTCTTAGGGATGCAGTCAACTTAAAGAGCCATCTCTATAAGGTCCTCTGCACTAAAATTGAGTACATAGATTACTTAAGCTTGGCAGTATTGTAGTGCCAACTCACCGTTGCAGACGAGGCAGGGGTTGATCTTCCACGAGTGAGGTGGAGTGGAAGAGCATGGAAAAAACTTGTAGAAGTGAACCTCTTATTTTGATGTGAAGGGGTGTAGATAGATGATGAATCCCTTCAAGCCTTAGTTGGAGATCGAAGCTTTGAAACATGAGAAGTGCACTTGGAAGTGAACTTAAGTTTAGTTGGATGTAAAAATATTGCAGGTGCAGTTGGAATGATGACATCACATGCAGGATGGGGGTCACTTGGAAGTGATGTCAACATTACACTAGCAATGGAGGGGCTACATGAAAGTATCAAAGATTTTAGGAGATGATTTAGAACATAGATAATATTTTATTTCTCTACATTCATTCAATCATATTACATATTTATAGGATTCTCATCCTATTTTATAGAAAACTTCCTAAAATGACTCCTTAGGAAAGCAAATAATTATGAGTATAATCAAACTATAACAAATATTCACGAGAATAAGAAAAATCTAAACAAACTTAAATAAATTAAAAATCTATACCAAGAATCTTAATGATGAGATATTCCTAACACCCCCCATATTACATCTATTCTCCAAATGGCGATAGATGGAATAACAATACTTGATGACCACATTTAGTAGCTCATCAAAAACATAAGGTAAGAGTAGGAACATACTAGTCTACTCATGACAAGCAATAGTAGAATTCACCTCACTACACTTTTGAACCCTTTCCAACGATAGGGACAAACACATCTACCCATGGAACCAAAGATAGGGACTAACACATCTATCCAAGATCTTCAAAAAATTTGGATATGGAAGAAAAACATCTATACAATATCAAAGTTATGGACGGGACATACATTTGTTCATAACAATTATGATTAGGGAAAAACACATCCAATTATAATTACTCAACAAATGTGATTGGGGACAAACACTTCCAATCACGTACACCATCTTGTGAATAGGGACAAACACATCTATTCACAAACAACCAACAATTGTGAATGGGGACAAATACATCCAATCACAAATACAAACTTTTGACTTGATTTAAAAAATATATTCCTCATTTTTTTCATGTGGGTCTTTAGTAGCTACTTGAAAAATACATTTTTCATCATTGTATGCAACCGTCGCCTTATTTATATATATCTTTTCATCAAGGAGATCCTTGGAATGTTGAATGCAATTCATAATGATCTGCCCCTTTTTCTTGCAAGAGTAGAACAAAATTATATCCTTGGAAAGCTAATTTTCCTTTGAAGTAGAAGAATTGGATTTAGAGGAATAGTTAACCTTGTTTTTGACAAGGATTGTAGTTTCTTCTATAGTTGAATAATTTTTCTTGGTTCCTTCATCAATCAATGCAAAGATTATATCTTTTAGAGTAACATCCACTTTGTTCAATGTGAACACAATATTACTATAGCTAGAAGGTATGCTATTCAACAAAATAGTTTTTGCATCATCATCATCTACCTTGGTTTTAATCCTAGCTAGTTGATTCATCTAGAAATGAAACTTATTGATGTGTTGAACAACATTGTCACCTTTCATCATTTTTAGTCCAAACAAAATTTTCTTGAGGATCATCTTTGTGCTTGATGCTTGTGATCCAAACAAAGCATTGTGATTTGTTGGGATTAAGGTGTCTCAACCTTAGAGTCCTAACATGTTTAATTTAATGTATTATTGCATTTATTTGTATTATTTAATTGCCTATAGTTTCATGTTATAAATTGGGACCCACTGGCTGGATGACATCCTTGTTGGGGGTGATTGGATAACACGTCATCATCCCAAATGGACGTAGGTGTCCCACTTTGGAATCTTTGGCTTATGATAGATTCTATGATGTGTCATAAGGCATCTTTATGCATGGAGAAAGTTGGCGTCCAGGTTGGGTTATGACAAGTTGTAAGAAAATCAAATATTTTGGTCAGTTATGACAAATTCTATGATAGATCTTATGGCAGATTTTATGGTAGATTTATGATAGTTGTAAGGCATCTGTCATAGGCTATTATGAGCATATTTTGGGCGCCCAAACTTGAAGAGAGGATATTGCATGTTATGATTGTTGTAAGAGGTGTAAGGGAATATTGTACAGGTGTCCAAATGCATGTCTATGGCATGGGATATTGTGCCATGTGAATTTGGACGCCCAACCTTTTCTTGATGCTTCCTCTAGCTTGTATCTCTCTATATATTGTACGCCTTGCATTGTAGAAATATAGTTTTGTTTGCAAGTAACAAAGTAGTGTTGGATTCACTCCAAAATAGGTGTTTCTTTCGAAACACTTGTTGAAGAAGCTTTGTACTTGGAGCTGCATTGTAAACTCTATTTGATTTAATATAGTAGTACTATGCTTTTGGATGATGGGGTTTTTTACCCATAAGGGTTTTCCCCACGTATATATGGTGTTATTTGTTTATGTGTACTTGTCCTATCTCACTCTTTGTATGTGTCATTTTTGTAATTGTATAAGGTGTTTATAATATTTTTTTTGTAACTCTTCCATACTTAGATTGGTGTAGGAAGTTGTTTTCGCTCACCCAGTTTCCTTTCAGTTGGTATTAGAGCCTAACCAACCTTGATTTCTTTGTTGGATTAAAAGGGTTTTTTGAGCTGATTTTTATTTCAGTGGGAGTTTTGTAGAAGTGCATTTCGTGACCTTGTTGGAAGAAAATGATGGCAAGCATATCTGCAAGGGTTGAGATGGAAAAGTTTAACGGTGAGAATTTCAAACTTTGGAAGCTCAAGATGGAAGATATGCTCATAGATCGTGAGCTATGGGTTGCTATTTTTGGAACCAAATCATCAGGCATGAAACAAGAAGATTGGGATATCATGGATTGGAAAGCCAAGGGTCTGATTAGACTTTGTTTGCCTGATTCCATTCTCCTAAATGTTCACGAAGAGAAGACTATTGCTTCTTTGTGGAAGAAACTTGGAGATGTTTATCAGGCTAAATTCGTGGTAAACAAGCTATTCTTGAGAAAGAAGATGTATTTGCTAAAGATGGAAGATGGAGGATCTGTGTCAGACCACCTAAATGCCTTTAACATGTTGATTGCTCAACTGGGTTATGTTGGAGACAAGATTAATGAACAAGACCGTTGCATGCTCCTATTATGTTCTTTGTCAGATTCATAGGATCACCTGGTGATGGCTATTGGAAGCACACCAACCACTTTCAAAATGGATGAGGTGGTTGCTTCGTTGTTATTTGAAGAGATGTAGAGAAAGTCTTCCGAGATGGCCAAGGAGGCCCTTGCTGTTTGTGGCAAACTAAAGGAGAAAGGTACAAAGAAGGACAATAAATCTAAGTCAAATTCTTCGAGGAGATCTAAGTCTCCTGGTAAGAATTCCAAGGAAAAATGTTGGAAATGTGGTGAAACTAGTCATTTTCGGAAAGATTGCAAGGAGAACAAGAAGAAAAACAATTCTTTCTCTGATTCTAAATTTGACAAATCATCTCAAGATGAAGCAGAAGCATTTGTTGTAGCCTTGGCAACCCATGCATCAAAATATGTGTGGTTAATAGATTCAGGTGCATCCTTTCACACAACCTCTCATAGAGGCTGGTTTTCTAAGTATGAGGAGTACGATGGCGAGAAGGTGTACCTTGGTGATGAATCTCACATGAAGATTGTTGGTTGTGGAAGAGTCAAAATCAAATTTCCTGATGGAAGAGTGAAGGGGATTGATAGTGTCTTGCATATCCCAGGTTTGGCACAAAACTTGCATTTTGTAAGTAAACTGAATGATTGGAGAGTGCAAACTGTTTTCTCTAGTGAAGGATGCAAGATGTCGAGAGGAGCTATGGTGTTGGCTAAAGGTGTTTGAGTTGGCACTTTGTAAAAGTTGGATGCATGTACAATACGGTGCAACAATTCTTCTGATGTACCGAAGAAGAGACCTTTGGATTCTTCATCCTCACCATCGGATCATGAAGTGAAGAAGTGTTTTGCAGCTACATCTGATGGTCATGCATTTTGGGTACCTAAGGGTGTTCATTCTATGGAAACGAAGCTTCATGCAGAGAAGGCAATGTTATGGCACCAATGACTTGTTCATATTGATGAGAAGGGTCTTAGAACCCTGAAAAGTAAGAGCCTTATTGAAGGCCTTGATGATTGTAATCTCGAGCTTGACTTTTGCGAAAATTGTGTTTATGGAAAACAAAAATGTGTTTCTTTTTACTCTAGTTCTCACATTCTAGGGTTTTGGATTATTCTCATTCAATTTTTTTGGTCATGTGAATGTTCATTATCAAAACCTATATATTTTGTTTCTTTCATAAATGATTATAGTAGGACATTCCTTTTCTTTCTCAGAAGTAAAGTTGAAGTCTTTAGTTGGTTTAAGGAGTTTAAGGTTGCAAGATAGAAAATTGTCGCCACTGGGGTTTTATTACCTAGGGCAACAAAATTTCTATACTCCACATTCAAGGAAACCCTAAAGATCTCAATCCAATGAAGAAAGGGAAAAGAGACCTGACAATAGGGTATCCTAGGGTATGTTTAGACATTAATCGAGGCTGAATGAGGGGTTCACCACCAAGCTAGGGCTTGGAAAAATGTATGAGATGCAAGATCTAATAATTGAACTCAATGATGCAAAAAACTTCACTAAATGAAATATAAATGCAAGTAAATTAGAACAAAAAATTGGAGAAGTACAAAGGAGCACCTGGAAACTTGAAGATGACTGGAATGAGCTCTAAAATGTTGAAAAACTTGAAATTTTGGCCTATTGGGACTCATACGCCAATATGGACATATCAGTCCTAGATCTGGGTTTCTGTGCAGGAATTGGTTTATGGAAAAAGGGTATTCGAAACTGCAAAAAATTGAAAAATGACCTAAACTGGGACTTATACGCTAGGAATGGTGTATGAGTTGAGTTAGGGTTTTCTGGAGCTTCAAAGTCTGAATCTAGTCTTCAATGTCTATTATGTCCTTCCCAATAGATTTTAAGATCCAAAACCTTGATTTCAGGGACGTAGGTGATCTTTTTGGTGAAGATTACAACCTTGCAAATGAGGGGACAATTCGAACAAATTTCTCCAAGCTTGTAACCTAATCTTCAAAGGATCTTCAAGTCTCCAAAGCACCTAGATCTACATTCACACAAAGAGAGAGAGAAAAAGTGTTGATTGTTAGGGAATAGGGGTTTGCCTTGGTCAAACCCCTTGTAGGTAATTAAGCCAAATGATGAGATAATGAAATGAAGGCATGGAACATGAAACAAAGAACATGAATCATGGACAATGATACCTTGAATGATGTCTTGTAAATCTGCAACTCAACATGAAATGGCCATGAAGGATGTAGATCTTGATCTTGACAATAGGCGCAGGCTTCGCTCCCATAGAATAGTAGGGCCGACCAGGGCTTCTTTCTCAGGCCCATCTCTATATTCTCCCACGCCCCTGATGTAGATCTTGATGTAGAACAATGCTTAATCTTGGATCTTCAATGCTACATCACAACACTAGCTTAATAACATGCTTGATGCTTGATATCCTTGACATGATGATGGATCTTATTGCTGCAACAATTGATGAATAATTCTTCCTTTGAATGCCTTAAAAATGATCTTGAATGCTCTCTAGATGATCTTGTGAAGTCTTGGAATGCTTAACTCTTGAATGCTTGACTTGATAACATGTAGCCTTATGAAATAATGGTTTGAAAGGTCATTTATATAGGCAATCCATCTAATATCCCGTGTATTAGATCCCAGAGGCCGACATACATGAAATTTGAACTTAAAACCCAGTTTTCCCACTCAAAACCTTAAAAATAGGCCAAATGGTACTCATATGCCCAAGGTGGCGTATGGGTCCCACCGAGCCTATTTGAAGAGAGAGAATGTTGGAGAGTGAAGAAATTAAGTTTATATGAGGTCTATGTTGGGATTTTGGTTACAATATGCCTTGGGATGCATAATATGGGGTTATATGGGCCTATTAATGATGATATTAAGATCATAAATGCAAGAGGGCTCAAAATTCAATGTGGAAGTGTAAATAAATACACTTTACAACATTAAATTAAGGAAAAATTGGGTCTATTCAACTAAAAAGGACTCCAAATCCAATGTGAAAGTGTACAACACATTACAACACTAGATTAGGTCCATTTAGTTTACAAGCCTCCTAAATTTAATGTGAAGGTGTAAATAAATACACTTTACAACACTAAATTAAGGAAAATTAGGTTTATTTAGCTTTAAAAGGGCCCAAGACCTAATGTGGACGTGTAAAACACCTCACAACACTAGATCAAGGCGATATTAAGTCCAATTTTTCAGTAATTATTCCCAAATCAAGCAAGGAACAAACATACTTTTTCTGTCCTTACAAAGGCCTTGGTAGAAACTTAGACTAGTAGAAAGATTAAGTGTTTGAGGATTGACAATGGTGTTGAATTTTGTTTCGTAGAGTTCGACAAGTTTTGTAAAGAGCACGGGATTGAAAGACATAAGACAACTCCCTACACTCCACAACAAAATGAAGTTGCAAAGAGGATGAGTAGAACGTTGATGGAGAGGGCTAGGAGTATGTTGAGTGGTGCTAGCATTGAGTAGAAGTTTTAGGCTAAAGCGGTAGCCACTACATGTTATTTGATCAACAGATCTCCTCCATCAACGCTTGTTGGAAAGACACCCATGGAGGCGTGGTTTGGTAAAAAGCCTTCGATGAGACATCTCAAAGTATTTGGTTGTGAAACTTACGCTCATGTTCCAATCGAGAAGAGGTCAAAGTTGGAGAACAAGGCAGTTAAGTGTATCTTTATTAGCTATGGTGTTAGTGTGAAAGGGTACAAGCTTTGGGATCTAGAAGCTCATAAGGTTCTCTACAACTAGTGTGATTTTTAGAGAGATGAAACCTTCCATTGTTGAGATGCAACCAAATAAATAGGACAAATAGAAGGAGGTAGTTTAGATTCCACCTACTCTGAAGAAATATGAACCACACACTCCTTTTGGACTTGATGATGAGGAGAACTCAAGCAACTCTAAATTTTTTGAAGAAGAACCTCAACCTCAGCCTTTCAGGAGGTCTACACAAGTTAGGCAACAACAAAAAATGTTTGGTTATTCATTGTTGGATTCTAGTTGCATTTTTTCTTTGATTGCTAACTTTCATGAGCCTAGGATTGTTAGAGAGGCTATGAGTATGAGTGATGCAGATTCTTGGATGAAAGCCATGGACGAGGAGATGGCTGCATTAAAGAAAAATAAGACTTGGTATCTGGTACCTTTTCCTGTTGGATGCAAACCTATTGGTTGTAAATGGGTGTTCAAGAGAAAGTTTGGTCTTGATGGCAGTATTGAGAAGCATAAGGCATGGTTGGTCACTAAGGGGTTTTCACAGGTGGAGAGAATTGATTATGGTGAGATATTCTCTCTTGTTGTGAAGCTGATATTTATTTGGTTCTTGTTATCACTTGCAACAACGTATGATTTAGAAGTGGAATAGATGGATGTGAAGAGAACATTCCTTCATGGTGACTTGGAGGAAGAAATTTACATGTCATAGCACAACATTTCGTTGAAAAAGGTAAAGAAAATTTGGTTTGCAAACCGAAGAAGTCTCTTTATGGTTTGAAACAGTCTCCTAGAATGTGGTACCAGAAGTTTGATACCTATGTGTTATCATTGGGATTTCAAAGATCTAAATCTGACCATTGTGTGTATTATAAATTTGATAATGGTCGCATTCTCATTATTGTTTTATACGTAGATGATATGTTGTTTATTGGGAATGGTAAAAGTATGATTTCAGATTTGAAGTTTTAGTTGTCAGCACAGTTTGAGATGAAAGACCTAGGTGCAACTAGGTACATTCTGGGAATGGAGATCACGAGAGACAGAGCTAATAGAAATTTTTGGTTAAGCTAGAAAAATTATGTGAACTTAGTGTTGGAGAGATTCAACATGGTAGATTGCAGACAGTTAGTTGCACCTGTGATTTAGGGGACGAAGCTTTCTATGAATGATTGTCCAAAATATCCTACTGAGATGGAGGACATGACTAGAGTACCATATGCGAGTGCAGTTGGTAGTCTGATGTATGCTATGGTGTATACGAGACTAGAAATTTCCCAAATAGTGGGAGTCCTTAGTCATTTTATGGCTAATCCTAGACAGGTACATTGGGATGCAGTTAAGAGAGTGTTCAAATATTTATAGGGTACTTCTAAGTATGCTTTGTATTTTCATGGTTATCCTACTGGACCTCAACATTCTGTGAGTATTCGTGGATATGTGGATTCAAATTGGGCAAGTGACATTGATAACAAAAGATCCACCAGTGGTTACATGTTTATGATGTTTGGTGGTGCTATTAGTTGAATGAGTAAGCAACAGGCTGTAGTTGCTTTGTCCACGACAAAAGAAGAGTACATGGAAGCCACTCATGCTTGTAAGGAATCCATTTGGCTTAAGAGATTATGTTTTGATATTGGTTTAGATGCAGGACAAATTATTGTTTGTTGTGACAATCAGAGTGTTATTTGTTTAGCAAAGAATCCTACCTTCCATGCTAGAACAAAGCACATTTATGTTTAGTATCATTTTTTTCGTGATTATACAAAATGGAAAGGTGAACTTGGAAAAGGTTGACACTTCGGCGAATGTTGTAGATACACTGACAAAACCAATGAGCAAAGAGAAGTTCAAATGGTGTCCCAGTTCCATGAGCCTTGGGACCATGAGTAGATGATTCTGTATGATTCTCAATAGGTCTTCGACAAGTGGGAGAATGTTGGGATTAAGGTGTCTCAACCTTAGATTCCTAATATGTTTAATTTATTGTATTATTGTATTTATTTGAATTATTTAATTACCTATAGTGTCATGTCATAAATTGGGACCCACCAGCTAGGTGGCATCCCCGTTGGAGGAGACTGGATGACACATCATCATTCCAAGTGGATATAGGCATCCCACTTTAGAATCTTTGACTTATGATAGATTCTATGACGCATCATAAGGCATCTTTATGCATGGAGAAAGTTGGTGCCCAAGTTGAGTTATGACATGTTGTAAGAGAATCAAATATTTTGGTCAGTTATGATGGATCTTATGTTAGATTTTATGGAAGATTTATGACATATTTTATGAAATTTGTAAGACATATGTCATAGGCTATTATGAGCATATTTTGGGTACCCAAGTTTGAGGAGAGGATATTGCATGTTATGATGGTTGTAAGAGGTGTAAGGGAATATTGTACGAGTGTCCAAATGCATGTCTATGGCATGGGATATTGTGCCATGTGGATTTGGACACCCATTCTCTTCTAGATGATTCTTCTATCTTCTATCTCTCTCTCTCTCTCTCTATATATATATATATATATATTGTATGCCTTGCATTGTAGAAAATATAGTTTTGTTTGCAGGTAACGAAGTGCTGTTGGATTCACTCCATAATAGGTGTTTGTTTAGAAACACTTGTTGAAGAAGCTTTGCACTTGGAGTTGCTTTGTAACCTCTATTTGATTTAAAACAGTAGTATTGTGCTTTTAGATGGTGAGGTTTTTTCCCCTAAGGGTTTTTCCCACGTATATCTGGTGTTGTTTATTTATGTGTACTTGTTGTCCTATCTCATTCTTTCTATGTGTCTCTCATTTCTGTTACTGTATAAGGTGTTTATAGATTTTTTTTGTAAGTCTCCCCTACTTAGATTGATGCAGGATGCTATTTCCACTCACCCGAATTCCTTTCATGATTATCCCATACTTGCTTTGAGGTCTTCAATACATTTATGGTGGAGATATGCATTTGAAATTCTAAGACCAGTCAAAGTTATTACTCTTCGATCCTTTGTAGTCCATTTTGTGATTCCATTAGCATCAACTAGCCTTATTGAAGCTGCACTCACCACATCCCATAGATCCTTTTCAATAAGTATCAAATCTAGCTTGAATTGTCATGTGTGGCAGTCTTTACCTTCAATGTTTTCAATCTATGTGTTGTTTTCTCCATATTAAAAGTGCATGAACCCTTTAATCAAAACAATGTCAAAGGTGTTGGTTTCCACTGATAACACACCTTGAAATAACCAACACTTTAAAAAATTTACATATATATTAAAAAAAATAGTATGAAGAACTAAACTCTTTAAACATTGAGAAGACTAATTAATAATACTATTGTTATGTGACCTTTTCCCCCAAAGAGGAGAAAGTTATGAAATAACCCTTTAGAATTAAAAGGAAGATAAAAAACAAAGGATATTATGATCCTTTAGTTAAAAGAGAGACTATTAAATATATATATATATATATATATATATAAATAAAACTCTTTAAAAAAGGGGAAGAATAATTATTTATTTCAATAATTATTAAAATGCAATCTTTGTGAAAGGGTGTGATGGTTTGGAAACCACCCCTTAAGGCTTATATAAGCATTTATGTGAGACTTGGAAAAACATGGAAAACATTCAAGGATGGAGAACACTCGAGGAAGAAGGAAGTGTTTTGGTGAGCTATGGGCATTGGAGAAGGGGCACACAAAGTGTGTCCAACCCGGGGTACATAGTGTACATGAGACTGTCTTGGCCAAGGTTTGGGTATTTGTACTTGTGTTGAGCATTGTTCTTTGGGAACCGACACTTGTGTAGAGCATCGTAGTACACTTTGTTCCTCCTAGATTGTTCCATAGCAAGAGCCAATACCAATACCATTGACATCTTCCTAGGGTGAGAGTGGATTTTCCAAGCGTTGTTATTCATATAAGTATTGAAAACCATTGACTCTAGAATATATTGAGAATATTAATTATATGCTTTGGTGTTAATCTACATGAATTATATGGACGTGTATTCAATTTGCTATGCTAATTATTTAATTTGTTATTTTTGTCAAATTGCCAAATGTTTGTAGTTTACATTGATTATTTACATTTATTTTGATAACATTACATATTTTAAATTATATTAACTCTAGTATTTATTAGATTAAATCTGTTGTTACTACTTAAAAAAATCATGAGAGAAAAACGACATTACATTTTGTATCAGAGCTAAGTTGTTGTGACTTTTAATTATTAGATTTATTGATGACATTTTTTTGACCAATTCTTTAATTATTTACCTCTATATAATTTATAATTATGAAACTAATTAAAAAATATATTTATCTAATTTATGACAAAAAAAACATAAAATTAAAACTTGCAATCATTTCTTTAAAAAAACATATTTATTGGAATCTAAAATAAAAAAATCACTTCTCAACATATTCTATATATACATATATATACAATTATAAATATAATTTTAAATTCTTAAATACCTTACACATAATATTTCTAATAATTTCTTGATACTCAATATATAGAATTCGAATGGCTTTATGAAACACTATGAAAAAATGTTATCATAAATAAGAAGGAACCGATAACATGTCTAGCATTAATACTATAAGGAGCATGTAATAATTAAAAACTATTTAACATTCAAGTCTAAAAGAAAGCCTATACTTATTCAAAGGAAACTTAAGGAAACTTTTGTAGCCTATACATTATTTTAATTCTTATAAATGATTTTTCTATTTGGGATAAAGTTAAAATTACTGTGGATTAAAACAATTAAATATTTAATTATTTATTTAAAAATATTATTATATAAAATTTGTTTTAATATATATATAGTTATGGTTTTTAATATATAAATTGTGTTAGAATCCAAGATCACCTGCATGCAAGATGGATACCTGTCACATGCAAAAGATATGAAAAACCGAAAAAGATGTTCTCTGTAAACCTCTCAGTAAAAATGCATTAAGAGAATCAATTATTACAAAAGTGATCAATCCTTATGAAGGAGATCAAGAAACCCTAAATTAAACCCTAGTGTGCACACTTAATAATTAATAATTAATTATTAATGTGCCTAAGTTTAGCTTAAGTAATAAAGAGGAATAAGTGACTTAATTAATTAATCAATGTGATATAATTAATTAAGCATAATAACTTATTACTCTAACAAATTGTATATTTTATTAGTTATATTTATGAGGGTATAATATATGATTATAATTAATGTTTATATTATTAGAAAGTTCAATTGATATGTCAATAGTTGAATCTCAGTAGTAGAGGATTGTAGTTTCTTCTGTAGTCTAATGGTAGACTATGTGACAATGAGTTTGGTAAAATAAGAAATGTTGACATAGTCTTATTTGAATTTCATGTCTTTATGACAACTTCATTTTCTATACTAATTCTAAATTATATGATGAAGAGAAACTTGTGTACATTAGAAATCAGAAATTAGTTATGACTATTTGTAGATAAAATGAGGCCTAAGAAGTTCATCACTATATTATTTAGGAATACATAAAATATTTTGAATTAGAAAGATCCATTAACATGTCAACATAGTACATACTCTACCTAGAGAAATAATTATGAGTATAACCAAACTATAACAAATATTCACGGGAACAAGAAAAATCCAAACAAACTAACAAGTCATACCAAGACTCTTAATGATGTAATATTTATAACAAAAAGTCCATCCAAAGTGAAGTTGGAAAGTGTAGTTTAGATGGAGAGTGAAGTTTCACAATGAAAGGGATGGTGACATCATCTGGAGGAGATAAACTGATTAAGGCATGCTTGTGGGAACTTCACATGCAAGTGAAGTGTACTTGAAAATGGAGGAAAGTGAAATTCACTTGGGTGCACAAAGGGAGGTGAGGGTTCATAGAGATTTCCATCGGAACCAGATTCGGGAATTGTATAAGGAGGTGAAGTTAAAATGTACATCAAAATTTCACAAAAGGGAAGTGAAATGCATTTCACATGGAGGTTGGATTTATGCTTGTGTAGTTGGAAGACAAAACTACTCAGTGGGGAAATGGGTTTGAGGGAAAGAGGTGATGAATTGCACATGATAGGTGCAAATGAAAGGGGAAAAAAGGAAGAAACATACGAAAATGATCCAAAGCACTCCAAACATAGGATTTTTGAGGCCCTAGCAATATAAAACATATGAATAGGAACACAAAGGATGATGACGTACAACACTTCAGAAAAATAACTCATGGAAACACATAGAAAATATTTTGTATTGATTATTACCTATGGGTTAAATAGGGTTATGACACATTAAAAGTGAGAGGACTCAAGTAAAAATTGAATTGACACATTGGGATTGAGTCTTAGCAAGATGGATGACTTGACATAAAGAAATAGTTCCTTCTATACCATATGCAAGATGAGAGGTAAATATTGTGATGTGGTGGTAGATAGCAAAAGAGCATACAATTTGATGTCTGTAGAAATGGTGGAAAAGTTGGATTTGAGGAGGATGAAGTATCCATTCCCATATAGGAATGGATGATTACTCCAAAAAGACAATATACTAGTGGAAGAATAGTTCTTGGTGAGGTTGAACATGGGGTGTACCATGATGAGTTGATGTGTGATATTATGCTAATGGACACATGCCATTTTTTGTTGAAAAGACTATGACAATTTGATAGAGAGTGGTGTTTGATGGGAGGTGAAAACCTACACCATACAAAAGGATGGTTAGAAATATAATTTTATGCCATTAAGGGTAAGAAAGGGATAGTTCTATAGGAGCATAGGGGTGTGAATTAGGAGCAATATGCATTGATTCCAAGGATGTGTGACATTATTGCTTATCCAAGCATCACCACAAATGCAAAAAAGGTACCACACTAGTAAGAATATGAGAGCAAAGTAAACCTAAGTAAAGTCATCTAGAGGGTGGAGAAAATGAATGAGACGGTGAAGAGCTATACTAATAGACATGAAATAGTGGACAACATAATAAAAGGGTATAATATTTTGTACACCCAATTAACCTTCCACACACTGTAACACATGAACTTAACCTTGCGGAGCACCAAAACTCAAAAAAAAAAGATTGAAGATAGATATGAACAATATAAGCACACTTCCAGATTTGTAAGGATAGAAACCACAACACGGAGAAATGCAGAGAAAAACCATTTCTCCTAGACAATAGTGCTTCATAGTTCACACACTAGTTCACACAACTTCTTCTGCTGAATGATCTCAAACATGAAACTATGGATATAACACCTTTGAACACCTCTGATCAACATATACGAACCAAACAAGTATATATTCAACCATGAAGAAATGTGGAGCAAAACACTAATCACCACTCTACCACACTAAACTCTCTTTTATTCAAAATTTTCAAAAGCACTTGGAAACCAAGCACCACAAACACCATCTCAATATGTGCAACACCTTTTCAGCATCTCAACCACACAAGAGGTTGAACATCCACAAACATATGCTCATCAAAGCAACACTAGATGTTGACATCACTGACACTACTAATGACAATATAATGCAACCAATCAAAGCATCTCCATAGTTTGACAATAATGCAACAACAAAGATCTGTTGACATTAATGAAAACACAAAATTCCAACAATCTCCCCCTTTGTAATTGATGGAAACACATGATATGAAAAACCAACAACAACAACTCTGATCTCTTTCATATATACTACACATCAGTGCACACTGCTCCCCCTTACACAAGCATCTTATCCTTTCCAACACTTTCTCTTTCATAGGAATTCTCTCCCTCTTTCTTCATATGGTTTTTCATTTAACTTTACTCACCCTTTGAAATCAATGGTAAAGGAAAATACACACTTTCTTTTCTTTTCGTTCCCTTTGACATCAATCAGACATACTTTCTCTCCCCCGAGGGCAACACCTATAAGGGACAACAACTACTTTGCAACTTCCTTTTCCTCTATTGCACTATGTTTTCTTCACACCTTCTCTGCACACTCCTCGTTAGGAGTACACAACATACTGAACCAACCAACTACAACACATATCCTTTGACAAAATTGACAAAGGAAAACACCTATATGCCACACAATGAGAACACTTACTCCCCTTGACTGCAACAACCAACAATGCCACTACCTACTCTCCCTGAGAGGTAGCCACCAAAATCAATCCAAAATAAGGAATGAATTTTGAAATCCACTGTATTGATGTATAACCTTATGCATCTAATTGAAAGGAGGCACAAAAACCCCTAACTTCTCTCAGAGATACTCAAAAATATCCTTACAAAGATCCTTAGTGAAGATATCAACTACCTAATATTTAGTAGGCACATACTCCAATTTCACCTTATTCTCTACAACCTTTTCCCTTAGAAAGTGATACTAGATTGAGATATGCTTTGTCCTTGAATGCATTTCTAGATTCTTCAAAATATTGATAGCACTTGTGTTGTCACATAAGATAGGAATTATTTCATCATATGATACCCTTCAAGGTTTGCTTCATCCATAACACTTATGTACAACATGATGTTGCAACAATGTATTCTACCTCTACAGTAGATAATCACACTGAATCTTGATTCTTTCTTAGCCAAGACACCAATTTGCTTCCTAGAAAGAAAGAACCACCACTTGTACTTCTTCTATCATCCACACAACCTGCCCAATCTGCATTTGTATAAGCACTTAGAGAGAAATCAATATCCTTTGGATATCATAAACCATGTTTTGGAGTGCCTTTCAAATACCTGAATATTCTTTTTACTATTGCCACTTGTGACTCTCTGGGATCTTCTTGAAATCTAGCCATAAGATAAACTGCATGCATGATATCTGGTTTAGTAGCAGTTAGATACAACAATCCTTGAATCGTTGATATGTACTTTCTCTGATCGGCCTTAGTAGATTCTTCATTCTTACTCAGCTTGCAACTAGTAACCATAGGAGTACATACCAGTTTAGAGTCTTCCATTCCAAACTTATTCAGTATTTCCTTAACATAATTTGACTGTTATATGAATATTCCTTTCTCTACCTGATTGATTTGAAGTCCAAGGAAGAAATAAACCTCCCCAAACATAGACATCTCAAACTCTTTTTGCATCTCTTCTACAAATCTCTTGCACATACTTTCATTTCCTCCAAAGATAATATCATCAACATACACAACCATAATCAAAATTTGATTTTTCTCAACTTTAAAGTAAAGATTTCTATCTACGGTACCTTTATTGAATCCTTGCTGCAACAAGTACCTATCTAATCTTGCATACTGAGCTCTAGGAGCTTACTTGAATCCATATAATGCCTTCTTTAATCTGCAGACCATATTAGGATCTTCTGAAAATTGAAACCCTTCTAGTTGTTCAATGTATACCTCTTCTTCCAACTCACCATTCAAGAATGCAAACTTCACATCCATCTAATAAAATTTGAAATCCTTATGTGCTGTAAAAGCCAAAAGAATCCTAATAGCTTCCATCCTTTCCACCAGAGAAAATGTCTCTTCAAAGTCTATTCCTTCTACTTGTGAGTAGCCTTTATACACAAGCCTTGCCTTGTTCCTAACAACTTCTCCATTCTCATTCAGCTTATCCTAGAACACCCATTTTCCAATCACATTCTTGTTCACTGATCTTGGGAAAATTTCCCAAGTCTGATTCTTCTCAATTTGCATCAGTTCTTCTTCCATAGCCTTGATCCAAAATTCATCTTTGCATGTCTCAATCACTATTTTAAGTTCAACTTTGGAAAGTAAACATAAATTTACTTGTTCTTTTATCATAGCAACCTTTCTTCTTGTCAATACACCTCTGCTTTTTTCATCAATGATCTAATCTTTAGAATGATATTTTTGCACATACTTAGGAGTCATAGGGATCCTTTCCAAAGCTTCTTCCTCTTCAACCTACACTTATTTTTCCTTACCATCATCTTTCTCTTCTTCTCTGCAAGAGGACTCATTTGATTCATATCCTTCTATTAATACTAAATTTTTATGTGGGTCTTCATCCACCTTAACACTTGCACTTTCAACAATCCTTTTTAGCCTCTTGTTGTAGCATTGGTAAGCCTTGCTCTTTGTAGAATATCCAAGAAATATTCCTTCATCATATCTTGCATCAAACTTTCTTAAGTTTTTTTCATCTCTTCTGATATAGCACTTGCTTCCAAACACTCTAAATGTAACGCCTCGTCAAGGATTCCATTAAAACAAAGCGTAAAGAACAAATTAACCGAATAATTTTTTTTTTAAAGAAATTCAATTACATAACTGTCTTAAGGATTCCAAGACGACGTTACATAAACATTATAAATAAGAACATCACATCATAACATAAAACATAAGTACAAATTAAATTCATGAATGATCCAATTTTATAAACTTATATAGTCAAGATATTTATATATTTAGATTACAAGTGAGATTCTCATAAATCTCGTTACATCAAAATATTGATACAAGAGTACACTCATACATATGTGGTAATTATACAAAGAGGATAATGATCTCATCATATCTAACATCCATGCCTTCGAATATGTTCTGTGTCCAATGTCACAATCAATGAAGTAACAAGAACCAACTATAAGTATAGTATCAACTGTAAGAGTATCCAATGAAGGTATAGCACGATTTCCTCCCAACCACGTGAAACCCAAAGGTCCACTCCCTCCGTGCTTGGAGATAATGACAGGTCCATAGAACAAACAAACAAGAAGACAAAACAATACATTTACTTGGCTTACATTCACATAACGACATAACGATGTCAAAATCATAATGAACAAAATCCCAAAGGCAAAACACAACTAGAGATAACTCTCCACAAAAGACCACAATCATGTAATAGGCAAAGAGTGTCATCACACTATCGGGATAGGTTACCTTGGTGAGTCTTCCTAGACTCCTGACCCTCTCCAAGAGTTACCCTGGCAGTCTCTACCGATTCCCGACCCCTATGCAAACTAGTGTGGAGTCGTTCCATCTTTCAAGAAGACAAGATAGGTGACTAGCCATTCCAGGCCTTCTCAACCTTTCCTCAATCTAAACGAGCATTAAGAAAATAGGCGAGGCATACTTTTATCTGAATTAATGTTTAATTCTACCCAACCCCTAGTACATTAGTTAGGTTTCCACTGGATTACAAAACCTACGATAGGTTACCCTAACAACCATTTAGAGTTTCGGCCCCTATCGCAAGCCACTGTTCCTAAAAATATGACACGACATCAATAACATGGAATAGTCTTTAGGCACAAAGAACAAAATCACATATGTACATATATCTCTATTACGACATAAATCAAAATATCCATAATGTCACCATAATTACAACCAAATGTGCAAGACCATACCCCAAAAAGAATCACGACAATAGTACTCCAAAGTACATATATTTATAACTTAAACCACAAAATCAATTTCCTAACCTCTAGAAGATAAGATCTCAGTTTCACATAACAATAGACTTTCACTTTAACAAGCTCAAACAATTAATACCATAAAGGCTTAATTGATTCCGGTCAATTGTTAAAGCATAATTTAAATCATTACTTCATTAATTCATAAAGTAAAAACCATATTTACAAAGAGATATATAATTCATAATTCACACCTACAAAATGTAATTATAATAATTTTCTTGCCCACGTTTAATTTGCAGAGCAATAATAGCAAATATGTAATTCTATCAAATTTAAAACTCTTTATATAATTTAATAAATGATATACTAACAGATCGACATCATCTGTTAAGTGAATAATAACTCACATATATCTTTAGCAGGCCAATTCTGTAACAGATTAACTCAAGATATTACAAACAAAATTTCACGTTATGGATAGAATCGATATTATTACATAGCAGTCACTCATTTGAAATTTCGATGCCATAAACAATCAGTTAACTTAAGAATTAAATGAGATCTTTAGGTTAAGAAAGGCGAACATGCAAAACACTTTCAAATCAAAAGTCATTTATTGACTTTTAGTACAACGACAAACAAAAGCTACAAGTAAGAGAAATAAAACATAATTTTAAGAAAATTTCAACAGATCTATACTCAAGAACGTGTCAAGAGTGATACGCTGAACTTTCCAAAGAAATTTGTAGATTCTTAATTTCCCTTACGGTAACAAGCTACAGGAGATTGATGGACAAGAAACAGAGGCAAAGTTAAAATAACAAACTCCTAGAACTAGCAGATTGCGCACATGGTCTAAAAGCAACAAGAAATTTGTAATAGTATAGAACGTATGGTTTAAGGAGGAGGGGACGACTCAAACAAATTGTTCTCAATTATCTTGGTAAAGTTGCAGAGTGGAAGGCGGCTAAGTCAAAACAAACTTGAAGTTTCAGAATGACAATATGAAATCCTTAAAGAATCAACAGATAAAATATATTCTCTTCAAAAGAAAATTGAAGTACATAGCATTCTACAACCAACTAGAAGGTCACTATCTTTAAGTGAGGAATACTCAACAAAGGATAGGCGTTAAATACTCCATGAAATCTCAACTAAGGTGAGTGTCAATAACTCAAATAGAGACCAACAAAACAATACGCCATGGAGAGCACTATTGGTAATAAGCAACTATATTTATGCAAGAATAATGAGATTATTACAAGATCAGATTTACAGTCCAGACGTCTAACTTACAGAATAAATAATATGCGACATGCACAAGTATCATAAAATAGAATATTCAAGGATTACAAAGTAATCTTTAAACTATAAATTATGTGAATTGTATTACATGCATAATACAAGAACCATATATAGTCTAAACATTTAAAACATAGAAGAAAGTGTCAAATTCTATATCACAGAATTTATATCTAATTGCATGTTGTTAAATATACCTAGATGTGGATAGATCAAATCTGGAAGCAAGATGATTACAATAAAAGGAACAAATGGAAGGGACGGATCTTTTAAAAAAAAAAGAGGAAATAAAACTTTCATAATACAAAATAACGAACTGGAAATGTATTTCCAATAAACATTTGCAAACTCTTTACAACCATTTCTAAAAAGTTCAGATTTGGAATTGAGCATTTACAGATTATGTTTTATTCCTTTCTACTTTAAAATTCAAATACTCTTCTAATTTGTTTCTTTATTGTTTGTGCAGGTTCAGTGTAATACCCCTTTGTTTTGTGTTCTGGCTGGATAGTGTGTCCTTGTTTGCTTTGATGTGCTTTTTGGTTATTGAGATGCTTTATCATGCGTGTACGATTTGATCGCTAACTGTTAAACGATGTGAATGTTATATTTTGATGTGATGTTATTTTATTCTGATGTTATCTTTATGGCATGTTTTGGATTAACTTAGAAGATATTTGATTTAACGATGTTTTATGTTGTTGATCATATCATTGATGTTAGAATCGTCAGTTTGTAATTGTGTATTGACGAAGGGGACGGGATTGTATCACTCGCTTGCGAGTGCCCTATGATTCTGAGATTTCCTCTTCACGGTGTGTTTGATCATCTTATATATATATGCATGTTCAATGTACTCTTTGTTCGCAGGTTGATAGGTACATGACATCGACCCACCTGGTTCACAGGTTTGAGCGTGTCCATTGACCAACGGTAATCGATTGGGAGATAGTAGCTAGGTTTTCTATGCCAAGTCATCACCCTAGTCATAGTGTGTCGTTGGGTTGTTGTCGGGTTAGTTGTTTTAATTTGGTCCATTTCTCCTTGGGTATTTATTTAATTTCATATTATAAAGGTTATTAAATGGAAGGTGTAGTTAAAATGATGTTTAAATGTATCTAGTTGCAATGTTGAAATGTTATATATTTCATTGATTAATTTGATTTAATTAATAAATTATTTTTTAGTTTATTGATTAACTAGGTTAATGGTGATAAATTAAATGAAGTAGTTGTTTTGGCATTATTGTATATTAAGATTCAAATTTAAAATGAAAATGGAAATCATGTTGGATATTTAAAGTTAAATTATAAATAAAAATTAAAATGTGTTTTAAATTTCACTTTTTGAAATTTTGGATAAAATAAATTCTTTGCAAACTTTGAAATTCTTTTGTTTTAAATGAAATTTTGAAAAATGCATGAAATATCATTTAGAAAGTAAAATTGTTTTAAATTTAAAAAATGGAAATATCCTCCAAATGTTCAATAAATTTAGTGGGTGGGATATTTTAGGGGTTTGACCAAATTTGGGGAAAAACTCTTTGTAAGGAAAATTGAATTTCATTTTAGTTTTAATTTTGAAATTGTGGAAGAAAAAGAAGAGCAAGGATTTGGATTTGGTTCCGGAAATTTTGAAGAAGCAAGGGGATTTCTGATTGAGCTGAAATCAGAACAGGGATCAAAATCTCCATTGTCAAATTTTCAAGCTTGGGGAGAAAACACCAGGTTCTTCTATGATTTTTGTTTCATTTTGAAATAAGTTTCAAATCTTTGTTTTGCTGTTTGAAAATCTTTAAAATGCTGTTTAAATTCAATGCAAACCCATGTGAAATTTGTTCAATACTTGCTAACTTTGTTGAAATTTTGGGAAAAGAAATCAAAACAAGAATCATACAATGGAAAATTGAAAGGAAATCAACAAGAAATTTGCATTTCAAACTGAAAACAAAACCCAGAAGTTGTGTTGACAATTTTATTTTCATTGCAAAATTTTGTTGTGCATTTGCATAGTTTGGCTGGAAATGGAGATCTTGGTATATATTTATAAATATACCAGTATATATATATATATATATATATATATATTTATATACATACAAATATATTTGTAAATATATTGTGCTTTTAATATCTTTATGGGAAAAATTTTTAGTTTCAAAATTGCATAGAAAATTCTTATTTTTCTGTACAGGGTCTGCCCTGTTTTTTTTCTATTTAATGCTATTTTTAATAAAATAAAATTTATTAAATTTTGTTAGGGGAGGGGAGGCCACAACCGCCCTATGAAGGGGCGCTGCTGCTGTGGCAGTGCTCCCCACTGTGTGGGGAGGGCGCTGCCACAGGTAGCGCCGACCTCCATAGGGAGGCTGGGCGTAGCCTATGGCTGCGTCCCCTTTCCCTTGGGAGCCATGGCCAAAGCAACTTTTTGTTTGTTGTTTTTAATTTTTTTTTTTAATTTAATTTAATTTATATTATATTTTATATAATATATATAACATTTAATATTATATATATTATATAAAATATAATATATATATATTATATTAATTTAAATGATTATTTTTGTCATTATATATATATATATTTTGAATAATGAGGATTTTTTTTTAGTTGGGATAAAAATGTTTATTTTTATTTTTATAGGGATATATTTATATATTTAAATAAAATTCAAATATTTAAATATATGAGTTTTAAAATGATTATTTTTCTGATAATTAATTGGAAAGGAATTGTCTTTATAATCAAATGATTTATTTAAAGATTTGATTTTGACTATTGAATAATTGGAAAATTTTGGAATATAAAAATGATATTTTAGAGGCATATATTTAAATGATGTTTAAATATTTTAAATAGGAATTTTTAAAATGATTATTGCATTATTATAGTTGAAATGGAATTGGCATTATAATAAATAATTTTATTTAAAAAGATTATTTTAATCTTTATGTAGCATTGAACAAATGAAATTAAATGGTTTAGCTTTTAAAATTCCTAAATGTTGTCAAGGTGATTGGATCTACCTTGAGTATGTGCAAATAATGTTAATTATTTACTTGTTTTCATGTACTATGTCAGTGTTTGGCTTGGGTTTAGGAAACCCTAACATTAGTTAATTGAGTTGCCTAAAATTCTTTTTTTTTAAGTGATGTTTTCGTTCAATCTCCATGTTGGGCAATTGAGTTAATTGTATACGTAAGTCTTACAGATGGGGTTTTTAATCTTTTGGGGTTGTCGTATCATGTAGTCAACCTCTATTTTGTTTTGGGAAGCGTGTATAGATGTATCATGTTTCACCTAGTTTTCTCGAATGGGGATGGTTTGTGCCTCCTTGGGATTAGGAGAGGGTATGTGGTTTATGCCTCCTTTGGAAGGAGTGGAGTATGTACTTTGTTTCCTCCAGTGTTTGGAGTGAGTTTCCTTTATTCGTTGCCTCCTTGGATTGGAGAGGTCGTCTTATCTAGGTTACCCATTGGATTGTGGTTTGGTACCGTATGTGTTGTCGATAGGAAAGTGGCTCTTTGTGGGGGTTTGACACACAAAGGGGTGCCAGGGTAACTCACTTAGGGTTTTAAGTAAGTGATAACATAAAAAGAATTAATGAAAAACTCTCAGACTAATTAAGATAATTAATGCCTCTCTCATAATTCATTCGCTTTTAAGGTTTGAGATGAGACGAGAAGCACAGTTTGTATGAGAGTTCGGCGGCTAGTAGAGTTGAGCCAGGATAACCCAAGGTGGGGGTTCGGTTGCCTTAGACAGTTGAGCCAGGGTAACTCATAGAAAATGTCGTGTGACACTCTCTCTCTATGTCAACTAGAAGTTAGTATTGTTGTACTGCGTAAATGATCCTTGTTCTCTGGAAGCATTGTAACCTTTATGTTAAGTGATGTTGTATTCATATTTGTTCTAGTTCGGTTATGTATTAGCCTGTGTCTAGAGGTAGATGGCCTTGTTTAGGAATTCCTGGTTACTATCTCCTAGCATGGGGGGTGAGCCTTCAGGTATCACATGGTTGGGTGGAACGTGCACCTTAATCCGTTGGGTCGTCTTCTTGTTCGTGTGGACGAGATTTCCAGTTGGAGAGCTCGTGGGTTCCAGTATCTTTTCATGCTTTATTCATTTCAGTTAATATTATAATTTTATTACCCCTCATTGTTATCGAGGTGGAGGTTGTAATATGTAATCATGCTTATTGGATTTATCTCATTCAGAGAATGAGTGTTGTAATCTTATTGTTATGCGATCGTTATTGAAATCATGTGGTACTTCTTATTCTTGATGTAATTAATGTTATTTGGAATGTATGCGTTCTTAATGCTTTAAGTAATTAAATGTTATGTTTTCATTTCATGTTTCTTGTTTGGGTTTCAAAGTAAACTCAGTCTCGTAACCTTAGGGGTTGTTGGCAATTAGTTAGTGAACTTGCAAGTTAATTGTTCTTTTCAAAAAAAAAAATTTAGTTCGGTTGTGTAGTAAATTGCAACTTCCCCTAGGGTTGTGTGGCGGGGTGTTACATTTAGCAAAATAATTCCTTTATAGAAAAACAAAAATTCAACATCATGTTCTCAAAATTTAGCACAAGAATTTAAAACCAAAGAAGAAAACCTGTTTAAAGCTTGATGGCTGGCTGGAAACAAATTCTGAAGCTTCTATCAACTCTACTTAAATTCACCAGATCTTGACGAAGAAATCCAAAACAATCCAGCCCCAATATTATGCTTGCAAACCAATTCTAAGATACAAGTTTTCCCAGAACAACTGCCGTGCAAAAATATTCTAAAAAATGCTGTCGTGAAAATTCTTCTAGAATATTGCCGTGAATGAAAATTGCAACCCCCAAAAGATTTTAATGCATTTAATTTACTCTCAATCATGAAGCTTAACTGATAGTCAATTATGCATTCACAATTGATCAATCAGTTCTAACTTACCCTTTTAACATCATATCACATTTTCAACTCCAAATCCAGAATTCAAAACATGTTGAAAACATCTTCTCTTAAAATATCTATTTCCACATAAATCTTGTTTGCACAAGTAAATCAACAATTTATATTTAATTAAATATTTTTACAAAATTAACTTTCCCTTTTAAAGTAAATAACTTATTTAATTTAAATTGATAAATTAAACCATAAATATAAACATAATCATAAAAAATTAAACTAATATTTAAACTATTAAGCATTTAACTTAAAATAATGAATTCCAAAACAAAACAATACAAACAAGTACTACACAACAAAAATGGACTAGACAACAACGAGTGACCAAAGATACTCATTCAATGAAGAACGATGACTTAATAAGGACCTGACACTACCTCTAGATCAACATAATTTCATTGGATTAGGGTACGCTCAAACCTGACAAGCAAGTGGAGCCGATACCTAATACCTATATTTGCATGAAACATCACTGTTAAACATATAAACATATATCAACAAACACACCATGAAGAAGAATTGAAGCGTAGCAGGGTACTCATGAATGAGTAGTGCTACACTGTCTTCTTCACTGAAACTGACGAGCATCATATATCATAAACAACCATTTCATCATGATAACCTCATAAAAAAATTATAAGCAAATAAACCATATCATCACACAAACACAACCTGATGATCAGGGTGTCAAAAGTATCATCCATGAAGTATAAAAACAACATAATGTCAGAGTCATATCTAAAAATGAACAACATAGTATCATAATCAACTAAAGAATCTATCTAACAAACTGAATCAAACTAAAACAGAGTGTCGTAATTGGAGGGACACTACACTAAAATATTTGACAATAGGGGTTCTTCCATACCACAAATCATAGGGAGTCTTTGAATTGTTTGTCCTTGCTTGTGCTCTGTTAAGTATATAGATTGCAGTATGAATTTCTTCTCTCTAGTAGATATCTGATAGATTTTCTTCCTTCATCATTGTCCTTGCTGCTTCTTGAACAGTCCTATTCTTCCTTTCCACCACTCCATTCTTCTGAGGAGTCCTAAGAGCTAATAGATGTCTCTTTATTCCATGATCTTCACAAAAAATGCTAATTGGAGGTGAACTCTCCACCTTTGCTAGATCTTAAACATTTGATTTTTATATCCATTTCATTCTCAACCATACCTTTAAATGCCTTCAACTTATCTAGAGCTTCTAATTTTTCTTTGAGAAAAGTTACCCAAGCCATTCTAGAATAATCATCAATCAACAACATGAAATACCTGTCACCTTGAAAACTTCTTAGTCTTGTAGGTCCACATAGGTCTATATGCACAACTTCAAAGGTTCTACAGTAGAGTATTCTTTGACATTGAACCTTTTTCTTGTTTGTGTAAAAACTCCATCTCATGCACTACAACTTTTTTTTCAATTTAAAAGAACTACCATCAAACCAACGGATAATATTCCAACTAGATTAGAAATTTTAATTTCAATAACTCTGCATTCACCATGGTGGCATCAACTCCTCATTGCAAATTATGCTCTTACACAAAAGGGTGGTAAGGTCTCGAAGTTAAGGTCTTACCTAGACCTACAACCTAAGCCTCAAGGGTTTGAGATGATCCTGCCTACGTATCCCCTAATGGGAAAGTAGAGACTTTGTAGTTTTCCCCACAATGACAGAGGGAGTTCAATCTCTCCTCTTGTATGAGATATATTATCTCACCTTAACCCATAACTATTAATTTAGTACATGTAAGTTGTCAACATAGTCAATTATAATATAATGATAATAACATGCCATCAAGTGTCGGGTCCATACCAAACATTACAAATCCTTAGTGTACAAACATTCACAATATTCACAAGGGTTAAAATATACCATAATCCCAAGGATCATACACAATGAATGTCATGAGCATACCTTCGTATATGCAAGCTGACTAGCTTATACACAACACAAGTAAAACAGTGTCCGAATCACACATAGATCACTAGTACAATATATGGATCATACATAGATCACAAGTACAATATCTAGATCATACATAGATCACAATTACATCAATGTTTGGATCATACACAGATCACAAGTACAATGGTGATTAGTTTATATGTACCTTACAAGTACAACAATGATTGTCTCATATGCACATCACATTTACATCAGTGACAAGATCCAACATATATCACAAATACACAGTGGAAAACTCTTACATACATCACGTATGCACAATGACCGGCTACACAATATTTCACAAGTACACAATAATGAGCTCTAGCATACATCACAAATACATGGTGACGAGCTCCAACATACATCAAATCCACAACGGTTGATTAACACATCACAATGGCTAACACATGTCCATAATGCATCCTAGATAGAAAGGATATCAGTGCATTGCACACTACACCATGGGTCATATCATTTCCTTCGGTCATCTGCACCAATGGACACATGGGAAGAGGATTCAGTGCATCCCATGCTACATTGCAGGTCCGTCCTCAACCCCACAAGGCTAGGTATATAGTTTGACAACTGGGAGGAGATTCGGTGCATCCCATACTACACCACGGGTCTGTCCGCCATCCCAAGGGTTTCCCTAAGTAGTGAACCTACCAAACTCAATGGATTTTGACTTCAATCACCTATAGGCCACCGACAACAAGTCTATCCACCTAGGAAGAAGTAGCTACCAACATATACCACCTTGTGACCTTAGTGATATTGTCAGCTATCTTCTTCACAATCCTGGGTAACACTTGACATTGATCACTTCCGTGCTTACCAGTGACAGCCAGTGAACCCTCTCAATACGTGATTATCCCTATATTATCATTACCCGCACAGATGGGTCCCTACCTGTGCAATTGCTATCGGTAAATCATAACCAAGGTAGCCTGCTACCTTCACCTCCGTGAACCAAGTGAATGCTAACTAATCCATAGTAGTAGCCCAAACATCGGTCATTGGCATGATCCAATGACTTCCTTTCACTACTCAAATATCCTGGAGGTTCACTCTTGCATGGGTCATACATAACATTAATCACAATCTCAATCCATAGATACACGGGCCTATACATAAACACATAGATAGGGAGTTTAATTACATAGAAACATAAGAGATATGTGGAACCAACACGAGAGGGACTTTACCCACCAAATACCCATTATAAAGTATTCAATCTTTGATTATTATATAAAAGCATATTATGTATTAAATACACAGTATTAGATTCCATTAACTTGTTCATACCCATCTGGTACCCATTCAGCTTCAAACTGAAGCCTACTAAAGGGAGAAGGTCAAACCAATTAGGAACAACCCCATCCCTTGGAGTTATCACCCTAAACCCTCCCCCTACGAACTTGAGGTCGCAGAGGCATCCTTCGCCCATGGACCGCCTACTTTCCCGCTTCCAAATGGGTTAAAGTCACATGCAATTCTTCTCACATAGTCTCTCAATGATACCTGCACACCAGTTCACAATTCAACGAACCTATACCACAACACTTCCATACAAGTATGTCAAGATTGAGCCTCGCCACCATTATTATTCATCATGCAACAACTATGCAAGCCCTCAAAAGTGTAATTAGGTTAATGGCTACCATGAGCCTAAATGGTAAATTACCTTTACAAAAACCTTAGTAGTTAGGGTTCACTAGCCCATTCACTTAGACATGAAGTCACCACCTACAAGGAAATTTATGTTAAGTTACTCTATCATTGATAAGATATTTTTGTTAGGATTAGTCCTTGTTAATCTCTAAGGTTGAGGATGAAACCTAGGAGTATTCCACCCTATTGGAGTGTCAATTATAAAATAAATGATTTTCCACCTCTCAGACTAGTTTAATTGCTTAGGGATTCTATATTTGTTTTCAATATAATAATGAAACTTTGGAAATTTGTTTTGCTCTATGGATTAATAATGTGTCACTAGAATTATTCAAAATGAAAAATTGTCCTTATCACTTTATTGGAAATAATTGCAAACCTTATCTAAACATAATCATCATTTGAGTCATACTGCAGATAAATGGGCAATACCAAATCCTTAAGATCATCGTATGAATATGTTCACTTAATAATATTAATAATGTCCTTAACCCTCTAATTTTATTTTCCTTCTGATGCAAACCCAATACTCTTATATTAATGAGGTATACCCTTCTAGGATTCCTAACCTACCATGGATAGTCATAAAAATAAATATTAATATTGTAAGTTAACTTCAAAATACCCTTCTTACATAGGAGACATCTATCCATAAACCCTCCAAGTAGAAGCAATTTCTATTAATTTTCCATAGAAACCTAAGTACATAGACATGTGATTACCCACATTCATAAAAGGATGAAAAATCCTATATAATAGTACATGGATGTCAGATGTAATTATTACCATCAATGTTCAATTTAAGATTCACTCTAATATTTGTATATCGAGAGGGCCTTAGCTTTAAAGGGTTACTAATGGATACCTAGTCTTTCTAAAATAATTAATTCACTTCCGCCTTATATAAGATATAAAAGTATCAACCTACATTGAATGTAATGATATATATCTTGCACATAGAGTTTATATTTTCAAGTTTAAGACTTCTCATTTAATGTATAAACATGATCAAATAACATATTGTATATTTCATACCGAAAATTCAAGGCTCACACTACCAAGTACAGAGGTACCAAACATGATCACTAATTCCAACTTTTTTTTTACCTACCAAATCATCTATGTTTATGTTTGGAGATCTTTCTTTCCTTTGTTTTCTAGTCTCTTATATTTCTAAAAATATGATTTGAACCCATTTGTGATCAAATAAACCAAGTGAATTTTTACCAAATAATTGCTCTTATAAGATTCATTTTTTTGTACTTAGCAAGCCTTATAATACCCATATCATTGTTTGTTCTTTCTAAAATGAATTGATTTTCGATTCTCTATCATTAGAATAAGTTATTCAAGAATGGCCTATTTACAACTTTTCAAACATAATCTTCAAAATTAGATGTACAACTATGTGGTGACCATTTCTCTCAAGCTCTAGGATTATTTTCTAGATCTCAACATCAACCAAGAAGCTTAGTTTCATATACTGATTTCGTAATACAAAATTTATTCCAAATCAAAATTATAAACCTCCAACAACCATAGTTCCAATTCATTTCCTCTTTCATAATTATCGGTGCTTATATTAAATATCAATAAAGTAACTAATGAAGAGTCCCTCTAAGTCCTATTGTAACTTAATATTTAAGGCAACACTCCTAAACCAATCCTTAATTTTCATGTAGAATCAAAGAAACCCATCATCTAGAAGTCACGACATCTTACTTGGTAGGGGAACCAAACATAATATCGCCAGCTACAAATAACTATGTAGTAGTTGTAACATGGATAGAATCATCCTTCAGAATGCTCGTGTCTATTCCAAAACCTTAGCTGAAAGTATCTTTGTCCCTCTAACAACACTCCCTATTGTCTGAAGAAATATCTCCATCCTTTATGCTTTGGTAGATGTCCTTACCTCTACGAAATCTCCTTTCAACACAGGAAAGAAAGATAGCTATCAAATGTTGTGGAATTTTTTCTTTTTACACCTTCCAATAATATTTACTTTAAAGTTTCTAAAGCATTTTCAATGAACCCATTTTGAGTATCCTATAGACTTTGCATTTCCATGAATTCACATTTCTTCTCCCCAAACAAGGCTCAACATTGCAGATTTTGGAGGTGTAATTTTGCGCTCTTTCACATCATACTCTACATCCCTCTCTTCTCTCTTTTTCTTCCTACTTTATATCCAAAATGCCTCTTTTAATGAGTTTGTGGTCTCTATTTTTCCCTGCCTGCCAGTGTGTTTTCCCCACTGCTTGTTTTTTTCCCCGAACTCTCTCTCTCTGCATTTTGACCAAATTTGTGTGTGCTTCCTCCTTTGCACATCCTTTCTCTCACTTACCATGTGCCCTTCATCTGTATTCTCCCATATTTTCTCTTGAGATCCAAGTTTGCATTTTAAAGTTTTCTCTTTGTATTCTCTCCCCCCGTGTGTTTTGGCACCTTCCTCTCCATTTTGCTCAAAACACCTCTTTAATGAGGTCGTTGCTAGAAGACTGGAGTCTCTTTTTGCATTATAACAACAAAATCCCATTTTCTTCTATGTTCTCTATTCCTCACGCATTCCACTCTTTGTTGCTCACATTTTCTCCTCCTTCCCCTGTTCTGCTCATGTCTCCTCCAAAAATATCAAGCAAATGGCTTGAGAGGGGGGGGTCATGGTGGTTTTTAATGGCCACCACATCTCTTTTCCCACATGGCCCATACATTTTGGTGATCTGGAGAATGGACTACGACACTGTCATTAATGGAAAGCCCTTGCTTTCTTCCTGCACGCTATTGACAAAACTTGCAATGTCTTCCTGAGTCTGGGTTGCCATGCCTCTTTATTGGAATGTTTGTCACCTTTACCCTACCTTGTTGGGCTTCATAAATTTGAAATGACTGTTGTTTCATTTCATTTTTTTTAATTTACCTCATAGTCAGCCACCGAGGAAGGGGCTGACGTGTGGGATGTGACAATTTGCTTCCCAACTTGACATTCCTTGCAAACTACATTTATAGGATTTGTAATCTCTGGCAGATCTCTCACAACTTGAGCAAAGTTGATCCTCACTAGGCTATCAAAAATTGATGTGACAAATTCTTCTATTCCATAGACAACTTTCATTGATTTGAGTCATAAAGCACATGCCATTAGCACCCTTAATCTGATAAACATTTCCATATGTCCTTCCTGCAATGACTAGAGTTCCAGATCCTTTTTTGATCTCACAACCACCATCCTAAAATACAAGATTATATCCTTTTCTACACATTTTTCCTACACTTGGAAGATTATGCTGGAGCCCCATAACATAAAGAACATCATATGTATTATGTTCACCATCAAAACTGATTGAAAATTTTCCACATATTTTAGCAGATGTATCATCTCCAAACTTCGCAAGACCACCTTCAAACTTCTCAAGTTTAACAATCTTACTCTTATCACCTATCATGTGATTTGAGCATCCAAAGTCAACAATCTAATAGTTTTTGTCCTTTGTAGCGAAAAGTAGTCACCATAGGTCCATTATGACCTACTTCTAGAGAAATTTCCTTCATACATCTCTCAGAGTTAGCAAAATCAGTTCCAACATTTAGAACCATGAACAAGTATTCATCATTTTCATCATCCGAGTAATCAAATTCATCATCAGATATATTGACATCTTCTTTAACATAACAACTTCTTTTAATTGATTTACCTTTATTCTCCTTAAATTTGTCATTTGAAGCTTTGACTAGACATCTTGAAGCATAATAACCTATCTTTCCACAATTGAAACATTTGAAAGGTAACTTACCTCTATATTTTCTAGTGCACTTTTTGAATCTCCTCACGAAGTTTTCTTCTAGCTCATCAAACTCATTTGGGTTAGATTCCTCATTTTTCTTTGCTTTTCCAAATTTAAAAGCAGTCTCTTTTCTTGAATCACTTGGACCAAACTCTCCCAATTCAAAAGTAGTTAAAGTGCAAAATGACTGATCTCTAGAACAATGATCTAAATTTTGAGCTTATTCAATAGTAGAAACCTTATGACTATAAGATTTAGGAAGATTTCTTAATACCTTCTTTAAAACCTCCTCTTCTTCAAGTTTTCCACCAAGGCCTTTGATGGAATTGACAACTTCATCCACTCTATGCATGTATCTTGTAATATCTTCATCTTTTGTCATCCTTAGGGTTTCAAATTTAGTCTTCAAATTCTGCATCTTTGCTTGCTTGACCTTATCATAGCTTTCACAAGTTATGAACTAGAAAGGCCACTCAAAAGAGAATACCTTGCTTTGCAATTATTCTCATATGCCTTGATCTCATCATCAGTACTTAGACCATTTGCAAAAATTGTATATCTAGTTTCAATAGACTTCCAAGCTACAAACCTTGGATAAATAAGGAAACCTTCCATCTTGGTTTTCCAGAATGCATAATCAGATCCATCAAATAGAGGAGCCTCCTTCTTGTGCACCTTTCTAGATCTACCTCAAGCGGTTAAGCTTTCTTCTAAGGAACCTTGCTTTGATATCAATTATTGAATGCACAAGACAACTAAGAGGGGTGGTGAATTAGTTGTACATTAAAACATCAAACCCTCATTAACATTCAAATCTGCATTAACTCTTAAACCCTTAACAACCATTAAACCCTTATCATGCATTAGCAAAATATAAACATGAGAAACAATAATGCAAACACATCTATACACATGAGAACACCGTATTTACGTGGAAAACCCAAGAAGGGAAAAACCATGATGAGGATTAGATCACAATATAAACTAATTGCAACAATGAATACAATAGGCTCACTCCCAATGGCTCAGAGCCATATTAGAAAGAAGAAGATAGAAGATTGTTACAATGAGAAATCCATCTTAGAGCAAAAAAAAGATCTACCACTAACATTCACACTCTCTCTGAAGAATGTAGACACCTTTTTCTCACTACTTCTAGCAGTCTTAGGGATTAAAGACCACACTGCATTTCACACTTTCGCACTTCACATCTCAATTCACATCACACACACACTTCACACTCACATCCTTCATCAAATCAACACACACACACACATATACCATCTTCAACCTTGAAAACAATCTACAAGGTCGGCTATGCACCTCAAGTGTGCAAATTCAAATTAGGTCGGCACCAAAACATTCTCATGGTGGAGAGGAATAAGGCAGACCACATCACACTTTAACTCAGACCTAAATCCACATATACAGGCCATGGCACACTTCCATAAACACTGAATCATTTTTTCAATTAGTGTAAACACCCAAGGTTGACAAAACATGTGTTGACACCATTAAACATTTAAGTACACACTTCCTTTTATCCAAAGATGACTTGCGAACCACAAAAAAAACTTAAACACAATCTAGAATATTCCAACAATACCTTGAAATCCTAAAAACCTTTCACAACAACTTACACTTGAAGAACTTACTCATTTTGTACACCTAGTTAACCTTCCACACACTGTAACACATGAAATTAACCTTGTGAAGCACCAAAACTCAAAAAATACAGAATAAAGATAGATATGAACAATATAAGCACACTTCTAGATCCACAAGACTAGAAAACACAACGTGGAGAAATGTGGAGAAAAACCATTTATCCCAGCCAATATTGCTTCATAGTTCACACATGGGTGAACACAACTTCTTTTGCCGAACGATCAAGGACATGAAAATTTGGATATAACACCTCTAAACACCTCTGATCAACATATCCGAACCACACAAGTAGATCTTCAACCATGAAGAAATGAAAAGCAAAAAAATGATCATCACTCTGCCACATTAAATACTCTTTTATTCAAATTTTCTCAAAAGCACTTGTAAACCAAGCACCACAAACATCATCTCAATATCTACAACCCATTTTCAGCATCTCAACCACACAAGAGGTTGAAAATCCACAAACATATGCCCATCAAAGCAACACTAGAGGTTGACATAAGTGATACTACTAATGACAACATAATGCAACCAATCAAAGCATCTCCATAGGTTGACATCAATGAAACAACAAAGTTTTGTTAACATTAATGAAAACACAAACTTCCAATAGTAGGGGCAAACATATGTGAGAGACTCGATGAAAAGGGCAAGAGAGTTGCAAGTGGTAACATGCTAGGAGGATGTGGCATAGAGAGTGATTGGTCGATAGAGTACAATCCTCGAAGAAGAAGATGGGTGATATGGTAAGCAATGAAGGATAATGTAGTACATAGGTGGATTTATTGAGGCATACCTTAAGAGGAAAATAGAGAATTAAGGAAGTGGTAGGGTGGAATGCCCAAACTGGGACAAATTGTCTTGGAAAATGAGGGACTCATTTTTGTTATCAACCCTGGGTGTCTGACATAGGAGCATCCCTAGGTAGTGTGGTGATATTGCATCATTCTATACATGTGGATTTTGTGGTATAACTTAGTTGTTTTTTTGTCCGAGGTTGTGGTTACTAGTTTGTGATAGAGAAAGCTCATTTCACTATAATTTGAAATAGGATTTCATAGTTTCAAGCATAGTTTTGAGTTAATGTTAAAGAATTTCATGCCAATATTTGAGGTGATTTGAATGAGGAAAATATTATAATTTGTCTTGAGAGAATCTACAAGTGGGGAGTTGTGCACAATGGTGATTGTTCCTATTTGTAGTTTAGGTTATTTGAAGATCACACCAAAAAAGGAATATTTATCCGGACTTATTTAATTGATGAGGATGTATGTGGTCTACCATGTGAAGGATCTCCATTGTTTTACCATTTGAATTTTTTATTTTATTATTTCTAGATAATGACACATTACATGTGGTATAAAATTTGTGACATCTCATAGTTGATGCAAATTAGTGAAAAAGATCATGGATACTATATATACTAAGTTTTGGATTGAGAGTTGGGAAAATGTGTCTCAACCTTGCAATTATATACGATTTATTGATGATAGGATGTATATATTTGCAGACACGTCAAATTGGCATTATGCATATGCATCCGCTCATTCATAAATCAAATTCACATTGATCCATTCAGTAGGAAAATCAGGTTCATCATTCATTTAAATTAAATAAATTAACTTTATTTGATTTAAATACATCAAATCCTAACATTTCATTAATCCACCTTTATCTTGCATCATCCTTTTTTATTTAAATAAATCAAATATCTAAGTCAAAGAGGTCAAACACATCCTAATC